>CM059199.1:68113133-68165451 GCA_030323885.1 Branchipolynoe longqiensis | reverse complement strand
ATGTACAAAGTGGGTTTATATCTGGAAGAGGTACACGTGAAGGGATTTTCAATATGACAATGATTTGTGAATGTTATTGTGAAGTGAACCAGGATGTTTATGCCTGCTTTATTGACTATGAGAAGGCCTTCGACCGAGTCAATCATGAACTGTTAATCAAATGTTTACAAGATATTGGTGTCAATGGCAAAGACATTAAACTCATTCTGAACTTATACTGGACACAACATGCATTTATAAAAATGGAGCAGGGCCTATCAGATGAAGTTATGATTAAACGAGGAGTTTGACGGGGGTGTGTATTGTCACCATGTCTATTTAACCGGTACACAGAGATGATTTTCAGACACATTGAAGATTGCAAGGGAGTGACAATAGGTGGCATGAACGTCAACAATCTTAGATATGCCGATGACAGTGTAATACTAGCAGACAGTGAGAAAAACCTACAAGATATAGTGAATAGAATCAATAAAGCTGGAATACTATTCAACATGAAGATGAATGCCAGGAAGACCAAAACAATGGTTATAAGTAAAAAGACAGATAAACCAAATGTCAATATAACCATAGATGGCACAAATATAGAACAAGTATCCGAATTCATATATCTCGGACAAAAGATTACAAATGATGGGAGATGTGAGGAAGAAATTAAAAGAAGGATAACAATAGCCCAAACAACATTATCCAAAATGTATAGAGTGTTAACATCAAGTAAGATATTAATACAAACAATTCTTCAGTGTTATGTGTGGTCTACTCTAATGTATGGGGCTGAGACATGGACAATCTCTAAGAAAATGTACAAACGTTAAGCAGCATTTGAGATGTGGACTTATCGAAGGATGATGAAAATATCATGGACAAAGAAGATCACCAACAAAGAAGTTCTCAGAAAAATTAAAAATAAGAAAAGCTTGTTTGCCACTATACAGACAAAGAAACTTATTTATTTTGGCCACATCATTCGTCAGAGTTCAATATACCATACCTTGTTGGAAGGGAAGGTGAATGGCAGCAGAGGGAGAGGGAGAGCAAGAACATCATGGTTTCCAAATATTTCACAGTGGACAGGCTTGAATTATTCACAGTCTATCAGAACAGCACACCATCGGGACAAGTGGAGCACCATTGCATCCAACCCTCGACTAGAGGACGGAACTATTGATTGATTGATGATATCATTTATGCAAAGATTGTAATTCAAATGTTCATCTAATCTAAATCCTAGATACCTGTATTCTGTTATTCTACCGCCTAGTGAAGCTGCTTTGTTTTCTTGATGTTGCCTACCATTGTTTTTGAGGATTAGCATTTTGGATTTTATAACATCGATGGTTATTTTATTTGCATTGCACCAGTCATTTAGCTGTTCTAGTTTATGGTTCAAACTGTTTATTACATCTGTTTCGTTATTACCTATTGAGTACATTACCATATCATCAGTGTATCATTGAATTATGTCTGTTTTTAGCCAGACATCTAGGTCATTTATCTATATGATGAACAATAATGGACCCAGTATGAAGCGTTGTGGCACTTCAAATTTGATTAGTAGTTGTCGAGATAAGCTCCCGTTTGCCTCAGTTCTCTGTTGTCTTCCCCATAGGTAGTCCGATATCAAGGCTAGTGTATTTCATCTTATCCTTATGATATCCAGGTTTTTTTACATGATTTTGTGATCTACTGTATCAAAGGTTTTGCTGAAGTCTATGAAAACTGTACCTACAATCAATTTGTTATTGATTTGTCTTTCATTTAGTATGCAATTTGTTTCTAAGTGTTTATTTATATGCCTATGGTATATTTTCTCTATTAGTTTACCTGGGGTCTGTAGTATCGAAATAAGCCTATAGTTGCCCATGTGCTGCCTATCTCCTGTCTTGAAAAGTGGTATGATGGTGACTACTTTCCATTGTTCAACAAATTTACCTAATTCAAATGACCTATTGAACATTGCTGTCATTGTTGTGGGGATTGCATGTAGCGCATCTTTCATTGCGATGGTACATATGTTGTCTAATCCACTAGTTTTATTTGTGTCCATGTTATTTATCAGTGTTAAGACTTCATCTTCATTTGTTGTACAAGTGTAAATGCTGTTTATTATCTCTATGCTTTTGTATTCCCATGGTGTATGGAATTTCTCAGATAGCTTTTCACCTATTGTTGAGAAGTGTGTGTTTAACTTGCTGGCAATAGGTTCTGGTTTTTCTAGGTTGCCTCCTTCATCTAAGAGTGTGATTTTGTGTTTGGTTTTTGTGTGTGGGATGAGGTTTTTTACATTGTTCCAGAATTTGCTGGTATCATTTTTCCATGTTTTATCTTGTTTTATTATGTATTTTCTTTTAGCTTCTTTGAGTAGTAGGCCCTACTAGTGAGTTATCTCTAGCCAATCTGTATACATTTGCTGAATAAACTTTAACAAACAAGATTTTTAATTCTTGTAACGCTCCGTAATACCACATGCATGCCACATATCCCCACATACCCCCACCCCCTGAGCGCTATATACTATTTGAATGGTCCCTCATATAAATAAATGACAGGGATGTACTCACATTGTTAGCAGTAGCCCTTATCCTCCATTGACAGAAAGCCATATTGGGGTAGTCCTGAGGAAAGTTTGGCGACGTGATCTCTCCAGAAATGGTCAATGTCTGCACATTCCCGGCACAAGCTGCAATTAGTTCTTGGTTGGTTGTGGAGTTTTACATCCTGGCAACATCTCAAGTCAAATCAGGACAGGTACCAACTTGTGAGAGTGCACACTCATGGCGACTTTATAGTGTTGTCCCACCCTGACCTGATTGATATCCCACTCAGTCACATTATCCTGACACTGAGCTAGCCAGTCCTTGCCATATCCTATTAATGCCGAGCATCAGGCTAGTAAGCTACAAGTATCAATTTTATAAGTTATTCATTTGAATCGACCAAGAATCAAACTCCCAATTTCCAATATGCGAGGCCCGGGCTCTAACGATTCAGCCACTACACCTGATATTAGTTCTTGGAGATAAATGGGTCATTCTCTGGAACTGGCCCCTAAAGTCTGACATGCAAACCAAGAGTAAAAACCTTCCAAATAATAGCAGAAAACATATTAAATAATAGCAGAAACATTCCAAATAATAGCAGATCCATGCTCATATGAAGCTTTGCAAGTTGTGCATATGTCAGAGTTGAAAAAGAAGCTATTTCACTTTTTGATTTTGATCTCCTACACGTTAATCAATATGTTAATATCCCTTGTATAACATAGAAATCAAAGACATGCACAGAACATCATTTAAGCATACACAATAAAGTCATACAAGAATTTATTGATAACATTTAAGCAAACAAGATTATGTCTTACAAGAAAATAGTTGACAACATTTGAAAAGAAATTTGGGTAAATGCATTGTGTTGATGTTTAAATTTTCACATTTTCACTTTAGCCTAAAGTCATACAATCATACTTGTTATAGGTTTTATGGGATAAATTAAATAAATGTAATATTTCTAGCATACCTGACACACAGAGGCAACATTAATTATTGGACTTTCTATCAATAAAAGAAAGAATTAATTATCACCATCGTAATGTGGAAACCAAATATATGGTGCCCAGTTTTAAGGAATGACCCAAATACAAAAGATATCCTAAGGTGACTATGTATTACGGTACTAAAGATATATAAGGGTCTACCAGACCATAGCTACATGATGATAAAGTGCACTGTCAAAGTTTTCACGACTTTTGTGACTTTTCAATGTGAATACCTTTGTCATGTTAATGTTTCAGTTCATTTGTGAATAATTAATTGAGCTAATATGAGTTAAATGAGCTAATTGAACTGATATGGGATACATGGGGACATGCTGGAACGAATGAATGCCCATTCAAGGAGTCTGAAGCAGAATTCCTGATCCCTGAATAATGAGATTGACATCAGATTTAAGGTCAGTGTAGACCTGGTTTATTTTAAGTATTTAAGGAGAAAGTGGATATATAAATCATGGCCTCTTAATTTTGCCTGTTCCCCTACTCCTCACTTTCTCACGGCATGCCCTGCAGTACACTTCGCTTTCCGGCCCACCCACCTTCTAACTAAGGGGTGCGCGCTGATTCATCTTCCTTCGCCTGTCTCCTGGTGCTCATCGCCAAACTCTGAGGTCTCGCCTCGTCCCTGCTCCTGGTCAGCAATTGATGAACTTCGGGTCTCTGCCACCAATTAGCCATGAATCTGCTCAGCCTCAGTGGTTACGATTACTTTTGTTAATAAATTCGTTAAAAACCACACTTTTCTGCTCCTTCTTCTGTTAGTTGAGTGTAGTGAATTAGCACTGACAACATGTTATTCAGAGCAATAGAAACACTTAGACGGAAAAAAAAACTTCCATTCTGCAGACACTTACCCAAGTTTCCGCCGCCGCCGTTAATGCCGAAGGTGAATGATATCTGTAGGAAAGAATGGAGTGAGACTTGCTCTGATTGGTTGGTTGTTGGAGTGTTACGTCCTGGCAACATCTAAGGTCATATCACGATGGGTACAGACTTGTGACAGTGTGCAGCAGTGCGCACTCATGACAACTTTATAGTGCTGCCCCACTGGGAAATCAGGCCATCGGCACCATGTTCCAATTTCCCACTCAGTCGCACTATCCTGAAACTGAGCTAACCAGTACTTGTTCTATCCTAGTAATTCCATGTGCCAGGCTAGGTAGCGACACGCATCAATTTTGTAATTCATTAGTTTGACTCGCCCTGGATTCAAACTCCCGACCTTCCGCACGGGAAGCCAATGCTCTACCGAATCGGTCACCGTGTCCGGTTCCTCGAGTTTAGGGGCCCCAGAATTAAACTGTTTGTGTTGTGCATGGGGTGGGGTACCGTGTGCTGGTGTCAGTGGTAACCAAAGACGCGAGACAGCAGCGCCACCATAGCAACTCCACCGAACGACATGGACGCGGTGACCTAATCTGTAGAGCACAGGCTTCCCGTACGGAAGATCTGGAGTTTGAATCCTGGTTGATTCAAAGCAATCACTTATAAAATTGATACTTGTCGCTTCCTAGCATGGCACTTGGCATTAATACGATAGGACAAGGACTAGTCAGCACAGTATCAGGATAATGTGACTGTGTGGGATATCGGGCGATGGTGCTGGTGGCCAGGTCTCCCAGTGGGACAGCATTATAACAGTTGCCATGAGTGCGCACAGCCACACGTTGGTACCCGTCGTGATATTACCTTAGATGTTGCCAAGACGTAAAACTCAAACAAACAAATGACCAAATGGCATGACAGGCCACGCCCATGGGCCGCCAAGTGAACAGCTCAGTTCAGCTCAGCACCCCAGCTGTGTGATAATGTCCGCTTGTGCAGTGTTTTGTCCACCCACAACCCCAAACTAAATGACTCATGATAGGTCTAAGCAGCCTGGGAAAGTTGACATTTCCCCAGATGGGGTTTGAGCCACCACTCATATGCTCTTTTCTGTCAAATACACATAAAGATATATGTGACCTATAACGCATTATGCAAGTGTAAAGATATGTAAGGGAATTATTATTATTATTGATATAGTCTGTAATACCCAATACAGTACTGGTGGTGCGAGCTGCAGCCTCCTCACCTCCACCGGATGTAGACTAGTGTCAGTCACACTGGAGGATTGATATATTATATATATACCAAATTATGATGTCCCGCATTCTAAATTAAGGTTTGTATTATCAGATTACTAAGGAGATGGATATTCTTCTTGCTGCAGCAAATGGAAATCGTGCAGATATCCTGTGAGTTTCACGCGCATGTTCATAACTAACCCCAATACTGTGATAGCAATTTGCCATAATGGGAATAATATGGGAACAAATTAATACCAAATGAAATGACATGTTGGCCTATGCTTGATTAATTTATTTCAGCACTTTCTTTTTGAAACTTCTTCAAGTGATGTCCTCTGTAGAGGAGTGGTTAGAGTATCTGACTTTTTTTCTAGATCAGACTCCTAATATGAAGCTTGATAGTTCAATTTCCCATGCCATCACCTCTGTCAATTTGGATTTCCACCGCTGTGTGTAACTTACAGCATCATCAAAGGCCAGTTGCTCTTATACAATGTCTATGTGGTGTGGGAGGTTAAAAATCCCTTTGTTCGGTAACAGTGTATGCTCAGGCTTTCAATTGATCAAATGTCTAATGGTGAAGAAAAGACTATTCAGAGCTAACCATGATAGGCAGTATAAATGTTCAATAACAAAGAAATATCTGTATATAAGACTCTTACCTTGAATCCACCATATGTGTAAATGCTGTCAGACTTAAACTTCAGGTACATGTATCGTCCAGTTGAGAGTGTACTGCTGGGATTGAAGTAACCACACAAGATCTTTACCGGGCGTCTTTGTGGTGTGTGATCATTGAAAATCTTGAGGCTATCAGATTTACATGGAGGTGAGGGTTGAACATCGAACCAGGTGAATGCGACTAAAACTTTCTGCAAGACAAAAATAAAACAAAGTAGACAGTTAAACCTACTGATGACAATCTCTTGTCCTGAATAGTTCTGAAAGAGCAGTTTGTTTCCAATGTACAAACGCTAAATACTCAAGTTCAGTAATGAGTAACGAAGCTGCCTATGACTATGTGAGTTGGTTGTAAAAGGCCAGTGGTGGTGTTTGTATTTTATTTATGTTTTATTTTGGGGCAGGGGTAAGGGAAGGTAGTGGTGTTTGTATGCCATGTTTCAATTTACACCGTTAACGTACATATTTGTTGTTCTATATGAGTTATAACTATTATTGATGACATTTACCAAATCCAGCATAAATAGTAAACTTCCCTTCCAGTAATGAATATGAACCATTGAATATGTCACATAAACATAGCATAGCTTATGTTTCTGGGATAATGAAGACAATAATTCAACAGCTTTATCTGTATTCTGGTGTTATATCCAAAATTTGATGAAGTCAAATAAAATACTCTCTCTCACTCTCTCTCTCTATATATATATATATATATATATGTGAAGTGGGTGAGACTATACTCGAGCTATGACCATTTGTGGGCTTGGGCTGTACAGCACACATTTTGAGATGCAGGCTGCTCGCCGGGACAAGAGCGCATCGGCCATCAAATGCGGGGCCGGGTTCATGGCCATAAGGCGTTGCTAGGAGAAGCAGATTATGACTTTCCTAGCAATGGTGGGAGGTCGAGCGCTCGGGCTCAGACTCATCGGATGTGTTTCTCCACGCTCTGATGTTTTAGTCGAGATTTAGGCCTTTATTGTCAGAATTCGGAATTGTTTTAAAGTAATAATGGTGGAAAGGGATATATTTATGCGTATTCATCATTATTAGTGACTTGGATTGTACCAGTAGGGTTAAGAATAAAGCTGTGAGCTCTTAAAAAGTGATTGGAACAAACCTTGCATTCTTTACTATTCTCCAGTCTTTACGCATATTAACCACTATGGTCAACTTGATATTGATATTCGATTATTCTATATGTAATTAATCCTCAAAATTAACAATAACAACACATCCCTCATCAGACTAGAGGGAGAAGCACTAGAGGAAGTGGAAAGCTTCACATATCTTGGAAGTGTGGTCAACAGGCTGGGGGGGACAGATGCTGATGTAACGGTTCGGATTGGAAAGGTAAGGGCAGCTTTCCATCAGCTGAAGAATGTCTGGGGATCCTCGGAGCTGCCTAGGAACACCAAGATCAGGATATTTTGCTCCATGGTAAAGCCTGTTCTACTGTATGGTGCAGAGACTTGGAGAACAACAGTCACCACCATGAAGAAAATCCAGTCCTTTATCAACACCTACCTGTCTCACATAAATCCTAAGAGTATGCTGGCCAAACACCATCAGTAACCTGGAGCTATGGCAGCGAACAGGACAGCAGCCTGTTGAGGAGGAGATCCTTCGGAGATGCTGGAGATGGGTTGGCCATACCCTTCGCAAGCCTGCATGCAACACTGCAAGACATGCCCTCTCCTGGAATCCACAGGGGAAAAGGAAGAGAGGCAGACCAAGGAACAGTTGGCACCGTGACCTGGAGGCAGATGTGAAGAGGTCTGGCCATACATAGAGACAGCTGGAGAAGATGGCCCAGGACCGGGATAACTGGAGAGCCCTTGTTTGTGGCCTATGCCCAAAGTTGGGCGGTAGGCGTAAGTAAGTAATTAAGGGCCTTCTCCCTGGGAGGCCTTAAGCAGCCGATCATCCCTTCTGCGGGGATATAATAGACACATTATCAATGAAAACCGGAATTAACGTAATGATATTTAATGGAGTAAAACATTAACATAGGCTGTTTATAAGTGACAGCGGCGACACAACATAGGGTGTCGGCCTAGATCTGGATTAACTAAAGAATTGTAACTTCAATGATCTAGCAGCCACTTTGAGGGAAAACAATACAGCAGAGGAAGATCCAAACAAATGCTCGGACATCATACAAGAAATGATTGTCAATGCTGCAAACAAACACTGTCCCCTGGTTAGACTTGACATAAGAAACAAACAGCTGGTTATTTGAACAATGAACTGCTAGAATTACAACAGGACAGAGATTATTTCATTCGGAAATCAGATATAACAAGAGACCCTGGGGATCAATTTATAGCTGAATGTATGGTCAGGAAGGCCAGCAATGAGGTGCGAAAACCAAGTCTAGGCACTGTTTAGACCAGATAAATAAGTATAAGCAAAATCCTAAGAGACTCTGGCATGAACTGCAACAAATTAACCTGGAAGCAAAATCCATTATCAGCAACCTCAGTAATGAGGACAATGGGGATAGAATACTAGATAGCCTCCTGGCAGAAGAGATTAACAACTACTTTATTGATGTAGGTGAGAATCTTGCCAGAAAGTTTGACCAGGCTGTAGATAGTCAGGACACTTACAGAGTCACCACCAATGATCAGACATATGATTTGACTGAGATAACACAGGAGCAAATCCTCAAAAAGGTCAATGCTGCATCAGCATATAAGTCATATGGCATTAAAGACATCAGCTCAGCCCTAATGAAGTTTTCAAATACTGCACTTTTAAATGAATTCACTCACCTGTATAACCTAGTGGTCAACACTGGTATTTTTCCGGAAAGCTGGAAACTAGCTCCAGTTTCACCCATCCCAAAGACCAATAACCCAAGATACTGTAGTGAGCTGCGCCCAATATCTATTCTCCCTCTTCCTGGCAAAATCATAGAACAAGTAATATATGATGAGACATTTTTAGAGTCTTCCAATTACCTAACCACCCAACAACATGGATTTACAAAAGATAGATCAACAACTAGGGAATTGGCCTCTCTTATGGATGAGTTATTGACCAACATGGACAAAGGTGAACTTACAGTTGCAGTATACCTCAACTTCAAAAAAGCTTTCGATACAATTGACCATAGAATACTATTGCAGAAAATCCAGAAAGCAGGATTGGGGAAGAAAACTTGTACATTCATGGCCAACTACATAACTAATAGGAAACAATGCACAAAACTTAATGACACTGAGTCAACCATCAGGACTATTAAAACTGGAGTTCCACAGGGTTCAACCCTGCGCCCCCTTCTGTTTTTAATCTTTATAAATGATTTACCCCAAGTATCAGAGGATGAAACATTCACATTATTTGCAGACGATGCAGCACTCACAGTACACAATAAAGATTTCCAAATAGCAACCGTCAGGTTCGCACAGTGCTGACCAGGGTTAACCCGTGGTGTAGTGAAAACAAACTATCCCTTAACACCAATAAAACTGAGTTTGTCATTTATGGCACCAAAGCAAGGAAGGCAAGAGCACAACCCATAACACTGCATATTGGCGGAAACCAAATTAAGGAGGCAAGTGCATACAAGTACTTAGGAAGAGTGATTGATTCTACCTTAAATGGGAATCAACAGCTAGCTAGACTAACTCAATCATTGGCACTAAAAGTGACTACAATCAGGAAGATGCAGAGCTTCATAAGCAAAAACACTGCCCTACTGCTATATAAATCACCAGTTCTACCAATAATAGACTATAATGATATAATGTATGGATTGCTGACAAAGCAGCAACTGACTAAGCTACAAAGGATCCAAAACCGGGCATTAAGAACAATTTATTGGGGCAAAACACTAAGTGTACAGGAAATGTATGACAAAGCAAACCTGATTGATTGATTTATTGGTGGTTGCTTTACGCCATGTCGGCAGCATAGGCCATATTCATGGCGAGAAATGTTTGTTTTTTGTTCAAACCATCGCTTTTACATGTAAAAGCAGACAATCAATTATGTGCCAATAGACACTCATTAAATTAGAAAGCTCACAATCATATATTTGTGGTCAAGGGAAACAAATTCCCATAGAAAAAGAAAAGTTTTATTAATAATTGATAGAATCTATTTAGTAAACTATATGAGGTGGTACAGTCCAGCTGCCCTCAAAAAGGCTAAAATGTTTTCCTGTTTTACCTTAGTAAAAAGGTCATGCATACTGTCTGCAGTGTAGAACTGTTGGCGCAGGGCCAAAAAATCAACGCAACTTAGTAAAATGTGTTTGAGTGTCAGCGGGGACTGACACCCAATACATTCAGGGGGAGGTTCCCCCTTGAGCAGAAAAGCATGTGTAAGCCACGAGTGGCCAATACGGCAGCGGCTAAGGACCACTTGGTCCCGCCGACCTCCCGCATGAGTCTGTGGTGGCTTTCCCACAGATGGTTCAATTTCTTTAAGTTTATTAATGTTTTCATCCCACTCATGTTGCCATTTGGATTTTATGTGGGTGGCTATTAGTGGTTTCAGATCAGAGTGAGGGATCAGACACGGTTCAAGATTACAGTTCAGGGCCTTCTTCACAGCCTGATCAGCTCGTTTGTTTCCGTGTATGCCGGCATGGCCAGGCACCCAGCACAGGTGGATGTCATACCCATCCGTTGTCAGTTGGTTCATTTTGTAAATGACCGTTGCTAGAATAGGGTGATTTGTTTCCAGTCCAGCAACAGCCAGGAGGCAAGAGAACGAATCACTGTATATAACATAGTTAGTGTGGTTGGATACCTCGATACACTCCAACGCGAGAAGGAGTGCTCAGGCTTCTGCAATGAAAATCGAGCTCTGATCGGGCAAACCGTTTACACCAAATCTTTCCCGTCGGCAGACTGCCGCAGCAGCTACCCGGCTTTGGTCTTTCGAACCATCAGTGTATATGGAGAGGTGGTCTGCAAACTGGCCTTGAATCTCTGCATGCAGTCCTTGGTACTCGAGTGGATGTGTCCGAGACTTCCTCAGTTCCGTGAGTCGGAGGATAACCGATGGCTTTCTCAACGACCACGGGGATGTTCTGGGACTTTGGCATCCTCCAACACATCCAAATCCACACTCAATGCCTCCAAATGAGGTTTTTCATTAGGATTTGGGTTCTCAGTGGCCGGATGTAATTTGGCATGGCTTCATACCTGGATTTGTCATGGTGCTCGAATAGACAATTTGTGCAGGACTCAATGCATTAGTTTTTATCTTGACTACATATTGCATGGCCAGTTTGATTCTCCTGTTGTTAAGTTATGGTTCATTGGCTTCGACGTAAAGGCTCTGAACCGGTGAGGTGCGGAAGGCCCCAAGGGCCAGGCGCAGTCCCTGGTGGTGGATCGTGTCTAGCAGCCCAATATATGATTTCCTTGTGGAACCGTATACTATGCTGCCGTAATCCACTTGTGAACGAACCAAGGTTCTGTACACGGAGAGCAGAACATCTCTGTCCGCTCCCCACTCTGAGGTGGACAGCACCCTCAGAATATCCAGCGCTTTCAGGCATCTTGTTTGCAGGTACTTTATGTGTAGCACAAAAGACAGTTTTTGCGTCGAGAATGACGCCCAGAAATTTGGTTTTCTCAAGGACTTTAATGGGATCCCCATCCAGGGTCAGCTCCAGTTCCACATACATTCTACGCAGCAGGCAGAAGTACATGCAGAATGTCTTGGTCTTGGAAAATTTGAAACCGTTCAGAACTGACCATCAATGGATTCCATTTATGCTTGCTTGTAGCTGTCTCTCTCTGACATTCATGTTAGCACCGCTGTAATATAAAACAAAGTCATCCACGAAAAGACTACAGGAGAGCACCCGCTTTACAGCAGCAGCAATACCATTGACCTTGACCACGAAAAGGGTCACTGCCTTGAGGTACTCCTAGTTCCTGTGAGTGTAGGCTGCAATACGTAGTCTTGACATGGACGCGGAAATGCCTGAAGGCTAGAAAGTTCCTGATGAAAATTGGCAAGTGGCCACGACGGCCAATTGCATGAAGATCCTCCATGATGCCATGCTGCCATGTTGTCTCATAGGCTTTTTCGAGGTCGAAAAAGACAGCCACAACGTGCTCCTTCTTAAGGAAAGCATCTCTTATGAAGGTCACCATGCGCACCAAATGGTCGAGGGTGCTGTGGCCCCGTCTGAAGCCACATTCAAGGTTGGACAGGTGGTGTCCTGACTCCAGTAGCCAGACCAAGTGGTTGTTTACCATGCCCTCCATGGTTTTACAGATGCAGCTTGTGAGGGCTATGGGATGATAGTTGTGGGCTTTACTCTGGTCTTTACCAGGTTTGGGAATCGGTATTACTGTCGCCTCCCACTAAGAGGCAGGGACGACATCCAACTCCCAGATGTTGTTGAAGAGTTGAAGCAACAGTCTCAGTGCATGTTCCAGGAGATGGTTCAAAAATTGATAATGAATTCCAAAGAACACCTCAATTCACCCATACTGAATGGGGAGTTGTAATGGTCCTCGCGATCGGAAAAAAAGTGCAAGAGCTTTCACTCTTGGCGTTCCTTGACGCCCAAAAGCCCAGGAGGCAGTTTGCCAAAGACGAGTTTCCAGCAAAGATGCGAGCCAATTCTCCACTTATTTCGTCGAGTGATGTGAGAATGGTGCAGTTGTGTTTCAAGTGCTGGACTACAGAAGAATCACCTCCCCTTCATTTGATTCTCCTGATCATTGTCCATAATTTGCCCAAGGGCGTGTGCATGGTGATGCTAGAAACAAATTGTCTCCAACACTGCCTCCGCGCTTCTTTGATTGTTCTGCGCGCACGAGCGCGCAGAATTCAAAAGAGCGCCAGATTTTCAGCAGTTGGTCTCCTGTGGAATTTACGCTGAGCTTTCTTTCGTTCCTTAATAGCTCTCCTACAGCCGTCATCTAACCATGGATGCGTCAAACACTTGGGAGTTGCCGAGGTCTTCGGAATAGTTTTCTCCGCGATCCATATCAGCATCTCATTGAAGGCGTCGATGTCACTGATATCTGGAGTGAACTCCTCGCGACATAGGGTCTGGAAGGTGGGCCAGTCGGCTTTACAAAGGGAAGTGGTCGCTCCCGCAGAGGTCATCCCAGACCCTCCACGAAAAGTCAAGCGCCAGTTCTGGTTCTACAATGCTGAGATCGATGGCGGAGTATGTTCCGTAGCCGGGATGCAAATATGTGTATGAACCATCGTTCAATATACACAGAGCATGAGCGGCCACAAGGTCCTCAATTCTCTTGCCTTTAGCATTCCTATTGTCCCCCCCCCATAATGGGTTGTGGCCGTTAAAGTCACCCATATGTGTATATGGGGATGGTAACTGGTCCACAAGGGCATCCAGTTCTTGTAATGTGAGAACGGAGCTCGGAGGAATGTAAATGGAACAGAGAGTTACAGTCTTGTGCAGCGTCAGACGAACAGCTACAGCCTGTAGTGTCGTGTCTAACGCCACTGGCATACATACCACATCACGTCTGACCAAGATGGAGGAGCCGCCAGCAGCTCGGTCTCCATCTGGTGCATGCTTGTTATGAATGGTGTACCCTACAACTCTCAGAAGCTTTTATATAAGTTTCTTGTAGGGAAACAGCGAGTGGATTGAGGTAGCAACAAAGAAGAGCCAACTCTTCGATGTTGCTCCTAAAACCTTGGCAGTTCCATTGAATAAGAGATGCACCTGTCACTGTCATTTTGGAGCAGTGACAGGTGTTCTCCCCCTCGCCTTTGGTTTGAGGGAGAGACTTCGACTGCGGGTTTCCACAGTATCAGGCATCTTAATATCAGCCAGCGCCCGATATCTATTTGATGTTAAGTTTTTGGAGATCGATGACCCCCTGGACGTTTTGTCCATACGGGTCAAAGATCCCTTCGGAACTTGGTCCGACAAATTGTTCTTCTTCTTTTTGGGCATCGGCGGTTCGGCCAGCGTCTGCACAGCAATACTATTGTAGTGGTCTGCACTGACCTCTCAGGCAAGGAGCCGCATAGACAGGTAGGCGTGGGTAGTGTGTTGATATCAGGGAGCCTAGGTGGTGTAATGGTTAGCACACTGGTCCGGAATGCAAAGAGATGTGGGTTCGAGTCCCACTCTAGGCGCAATATTTCCCATTTTCATCACCCCCATGACACTGGTTGCCGTGATCATGATCCTGTACAAGCTATGTGCTGTACGGTTGTTGAACCTACCCTGTGTATGTAAGTGCGTTGCATTGCCTGTATGTATGTAATTGTAAGCATTAAAAGACTTACAATTCCAGGGGGACGAGTGTAGTGGTCTGCACTGACCTCTCAGGCAAGAGCCGCATAGACAGGTAGGCGTGGGTAGTGTGTTGATATCAGGGAGCCTAGGTGGTGTAATGGTTAGCACACTGGCCTGGAATGCAAAGAGATGTGGGTTCGAGTCCCGCTCTAGGCGCAATATTTCCCATTTTCATCACCCCCATGACACTATTATTACTATTATTACTTTTGGTCAAAACCGGCGTCGGATTTGGGACTGGGGTGAAGGCAGTGGGCTTCCCAGCCAGTCAACCACGTCAGTTCAGTCTGGCATTCAATTGTCCTGTTGGAGGCTTTGGCTGCTGCAGCATAGCTCTTGGTGATTGGCAAGGGAGTATTTGCCTCAGCCAGCCTTGGAGCTTCTTGGTAGCTTAGCTGCTTCTCAGTCTTGATCTGCTGAATTAGCTTTTCTTTTTTCCAGACAGGACATTCTTTAGATATGGCCATATGGTCACCCAGGCAATTGGGACATTTTGCCTGGTTTTGACAACTGGTGTTGTCGTGACGTTTTTGACCGCACTTAAAACAGATGATTTCATTTTTCCATCTATCCTTGCCATGAGCAAACTTCTGGGATTGGAAGCATCGGAGTGGGTTTGGGATGAAGACATCCACATTCACACTAAGGTATCCAATTTTCAAATTCTTGGGCGGCAAACAAGCCGCCCCATTTGTCGCCTTTTACGATCTGCAAGGATTCTACCCCGGTTCCCTTAGATTACATAATGGTTAGAAGAGATTCACATCTCCTATCACTTATATACAGAAGAGCCAGAGATACCCAATATATAGAAAACACAAAAAGGAATACTAGACGGGCTGATTCCACTCTACTCAAAGTCTCCAAGCCTTCCACAAACAAAGTAATTAAAGCACCAATTTACAAAGGCAGCATGATGTGTAACAACCTACCAACCAGAACCAGGCCAGCGTCCTCTTACCTAGAATTTAAAAACTCACTAAGAGTACATCGGATTGGGCAGGCCCTTATGCAGTTGCAGTAAAGTATGTTCCATGGCATCACCATACCATAAGTGGCAGACCACCAAACCCTCAGCCTCGGTTTCTCCGCCCCACCTCCCCCTTTTTTTAATTCCTCTGTTATTTCCAGTCAACCATATACGATGACAGAGACAGTCCAGGTAAAAATGTAAAATTTAAGACCTAAAGCACTGGGATTGGTCCCACTGCTTCAACATTATTAACAACCCCACCCCAAGAATATAATTCATAAACTCACATAACTAACTACATTAGAGAGAGTTACACTAGAATTTTCCTAACAAACCAATATTTATATACCGCTTGCGTAACTGCAACTGAACATTAAAACTTACTACAAGTTTACCAACTGAATACAGAAGATAACTTCTACTTACATTCTAAATACTATGTAAATACTCACATTGATCTGACTAATATTGATCTGGTTATATGACACTACTGTCCCATATTGTTATGGAACTTTTGGGTTTCAGAATGTCATTGTGTTACGTGGTGCAAATTGTGTATTCATCAGGTATTGTACACCTTATTATACATACCTTTTGTGTAAATAACCCTGAATTGAAAAATGGCTGGAAGACCAGTGCTTCGGCACTGACAAATGATTGATTGATTGGTGGTTGCTTTGCGCCTTGTTGGCGGGAGAGGCCATATTCACTGCGAGAAATGTTTGTTTTTGTTCAAACCATCGCTTTTACATGTAAAAGCATACAATCAATTTTGTGTCAATGGACACTCATGCATTTTGTAAACTCACACTCATAATAGCTAAATAAAAGTCTAAATGATAGTATTATTCACTGATGAAATTTGTTTAAAAACCTATATGAGGTGATACAAACCAGCCACCCTCAAAAAGGGTATAATGTTTTCTTGTTTTACTTTAGGAAAAAGGTCATGCATGTTGTTTGCAGTGTAAAATTGTTGGCGCAGGGCCATGAAATCCACACAGTTTAATAAAGTGTGTTTTAATGTCTGTGGGGACTGACATCCAATACATTCCGGGGGAGGTTCCCTCTTGAGCAGAAAAGCTTGTGTTAGCCATAACTGGCCAATATGGCATCTTGTTAAAACAACCTGGTTGTGTCATCCTTTCAGGCGAGTCTGCGGCAGTCCGTTCACGGAGGGGGTAATTCTATGGAGTTTGTTGTCTGGGTGTTCATCCCATTCGATCTGCCATAGGTTCCAGATGTATTTTTGAATGGTAGGTTTCAGATCAGAGTGGGGAATATGACAGTGTTCCAAAGGAGCAGTGAGGGCTTGAGTGGCCACTTGATCTGCTCTCTCATTTCCTGGGATACCCACATGACTGGGCACCCAACATAGGTGAATGTCCAACTTTGCTATTGAAAGAGAGTTTAGTTTAATGAGTACTTTAAGTAGTATTGGGTGGTCCAGTTTCCTATTGCTTAAAGCCTGAAGGCAGGAAAACGAGTCAGTGAAAATGATGAATTTATGACTGGCTGAGGTTTTGATGCACTCTGACACAAGTAGGAGTGCTTGTGCATCAGCAGTAAAGATGGAACTCTGATCTGGAATACGTGCACCTAATTAATGTCCGTGGATGATTGCTGCCACAGAGACTCTGTTGTCTGTCTTTGACCCATCCGTGTAAATAGCTAGGTGGGAGCTAAAAGCACTTCACACATCGATAAAGCTTTCATGATATGAAAGTGAGTGCGTTTGAGATTTCTTCGACATGGCCAGCTGGAGAATGATGTTTGGTTTCCTCAGCTGCCAGGGAGGAACATCTGACTATTGTGAGGGGGCTATGTTATGTAGATTTGCCCTCAAGGCTTCCAAATGAGGCTATATTCTGAGGCCTAATGGCTTTATGTATGTTGGCCTTGATTCATAGAGGCCTTCATATGGTGGGATAAAAATGTAGTTATATGCAGGATTTAAAATATTTCCTTTTAATTTTATCACATATTGCATAGACAGTTTGAGCCTTCTACTCTTAAGGGAAGGCTCTCCGCCTTCGACATAAAGGCTCTGGACGGGCGAGGTTCTAAATGCTCCCAGGGCCAGCTGAAGGCCTTGTTGGTCTATAGTGTCTAACTGTGATGTGTATGATTTCCTGGCTGAACCATAAATAATACAACCATAGTCCAATTTTGAACGTATTAACGTTCTATATAATTGGAGCAGGACTGCGCTGTCTGCTCCCCACTGTGTGTGGGCTAGAACTTTTAAAATGTCCAGTCCCTTAAGGCATCTGGACTATTAATACTTAACATGAGGGATAAAAGATGATTTGTTGTCAAAGATGACTCCTAAACACTTTTTTTTTTACGACTTTTATGGGATCATTTCCAATTGTTAAATTAGGTTCATGGTGCAAAGTCTGGAAAAGACAAAAGTGCATGCAAACGGTCTTCGATTTGGAGAATCTAAAACCGTTTTCCATTGCCCATGAGGAAAGGCTATTTATGTGTAATTGCTGCCGTTCTATAGTGTTCATATGTGTTCCCTTATAACATATTTAAAAGTCATCTACATTGAGACTGCATGACACAGTACTCTTTATGGATTTTACTATATTGTTAATTTTAATGCCAAAAAGGCTAACAGATAGAGTGCTACCCTGAGGTACTCCCATCACCTAATCAAAAGGATCAGAGAGGGTAGCATTGGCCCAAACTCTAAAGTCCCGGTTTGATAGAAATTTAGAAATTAAAATGGGCAAGCGCCCTCTAAACCCCATATTGAACAAATCCTTCAGGATGCCGTACTTCCATGTCGTGTCGTACGCCTTTTCGAGGTCGAAAAATACGGACACGACATGTTCTTTGTTTATTAAGGCATTTCGAACGAATGACTCCAATTGGACCAAGTGGTCGAGGGTACTCCTTCCCCGCCTGAAACCACACTGGAAGTCAGTCAGATGGTGCTCCGACTCTAGGATCCAGATGAGGTGATCGTTAATCATTCGTTCGAAAGTTTTACAAATGCAACTTGTAAGCGCTAACAGGCGGTAGTTCCCGGGCTCGCTATGGAATAACGATGGCCTCTTGCCAGGAGGTTGGGATGTCTCCCGTGCGCCAAATATTAATAAAAAGGTGCAGAAGCAGTTCTATTGGTGCTAGTCGGAGGTGTTTTAAAAATTGGTAGTGTGTTTTATCTGGACCTATTGCAGTGTCGTGCAATCTATTTAAAGCGTACTTTAATTCATCTATTGTGAAAAAACTATTTCAGTGTTCAGTGTTATTAGATTTTAAATTGATAGAATGTCATTCCAGGAGCAACTTCATCTGCGCAAAGGCGGAAGGCAGTTTTGCACAGATGAGTTCTGGGAGAAAGTACTGGCAAGAAGGTTGGCTATGTCGGTAAGGGAAGTTAAAAGAATATTATTGTGTTTTAGGTGTTGGACCGATGATCCAGCATATTTTTGTTTTATTTTCCGGATCATGGTCCATACTTTAGAAAGTGGGGTGCGAGTGGTTATGCTGGAGACATATTGTCTCCAACACAGCCTCCTTGCCTCCCTAATAATTCGGCAAGCCCGAGCCCTTAGAATGTTAAAGCGAATGTGGTTCTCGGTAGTAGGCCGCCGGAAGAACACACATTGCCCCTTTTTCCGCTTATTGATATTATTCTTACAAGTTACATTAAACCAAGGATTTGTTATATGTTTTGGAAATGCAGAGGCCTTAGGAATGGTTTCCTCTGCAATCGACCCCAAGATCTCTGTGAATATTTTCATTGCAAAAGGATCATTGCGGTCTACTCCCATGAACCTCTCACGGGCGAGTGACTGGAACAGTGACCAGTCAGCTTTGCTCAGCCGCCAGCTCGGTTCCTTCCGGTTTCGAGCTGGTCCCTTAGTCGTAATCATGATAGGGAAATGGACACTTCCACATAGGTCGTTCCAGACTCTCCATGAGAAGTCCAGCAGGAGACCCGGTTGCAAAATAGTGAGGTTGATTGCAGAGCAGGTCCAATACCCAGGATGAACATAAGTATGGGACCCATCATTCAGAAAGCTTAAAGCTTGATTGCTTAGGAAATTCTCAACTCCCCTGCCCTTGGTGTTTGTGTTTGCACTACCCGACATGGGGTTGTGTGCATTGAAGTCCCCGATTATAATGTAGGGGGGAGGCAACTGATCAGCTAAAGTTTCTAAATCTTGTGTTGAAAATATGGAGTTAGGGGGGATATATATGGACCATATTGTAATGGTTTTATCTAGACTAATTCGAATGGCTATTGCTTGAAAAGTTGTATTTACAGTGATAGGGGTGTGTATCATATCTTCACACACCAGAATGGACGAGCCACCAGTGGCTCGTTCCCCAACCAGTGCATAAGAGTGATACATATTGTAGTGCTTTAAAGAAATCTGATATTTAGCCTTTATATATGTTTCTTGTAAGCAAAGGGCAAGAGGGTCAAGCCTCTCACAAAGCAATCGCACCTCATTGAAGTTTGCTCTAAGACCTTGGCAGTTCCATTGAAGAAGATATTCACCCGCCATCAAGGTGGTGGATTGACGGGTGATCTCCCCCTCATCTTCACTATGGGGGAGACGCCGTGACCACGACTCGGCGCAGCCTCAGCCATCTCTTCTTCATCCAATACATAACATTTATTTTTAAGGGAGATAGATCCCTTCTGCTCCCTATTGGGAACAACTTTCCGTTGTTTTTGTGCCGGAGCCTTTTCAGGCACCGGCTTTGTTTTTTTGGTAATTTTGTTTGAGTCTTTCTTAGACACACTCGGATTCGGATCAGTTTGGACAGTGGTTGTCTTTGTCAAAGAAACCACACTCTGGAAACCAGAAGGACTGCACTCTGGTTGATCCAAGTTCAACCATGTGCAGTCGGTCTGACATTCGATCTTCCGGGTGGAGGGTTTGAGCACAGAGGCATAGGAGTGGGAGGGAATGGACCCCTCAACCAATTTTCTAGCCTCTGGGTAGCTTATGTTGCTTTCAGTTTTCACCCTTTGAACAGCTCTTTCTTTTTTCCACCCAGGACAACCTTTGGATATAGCCATGTGGGCACCTTGACAATTAACACATTTAACTGTGTTTTTGCAGTCTGTATTTTCGTGCCCTTTCTGACCACATCGGAGACAGGTCTGCTCACTGGCGCAGTTGTCTCTGCCATGACCATACTTCTGGCATTGGAAACATCGGAGTGGATTTGGAATAAACAAATCCACATCAACGATTAAGTAGCCAATTTTCAACTTCTTAGGTGGAGTGGGTTTATTAAATGTCAGAATATAAGTGTTTGTAGGAATGATATTTGCTTCTTTTTTAATAGTTATTCTTCTGACATTTAACACGCCTTGAGGTTTTAATTCAGAGGTGATTTCAACCTCATCGATACCCTGGAGTTCTCTAGTATGGATTACTCCTTTACTAGAGTTCAGGGATTGGTGAGGTGAGGCCTTCATGCCGACACCTGCCAGTGTTTTGCAATGCAGCAGGTTATCAGCATGGGCCTTCTGACCACACTCCACAAGAATCTGTCCAGAACGTAATTTCTTTACCGAGGTCACCATGCCTGCTATCCCCAGAATGTCTTTGTCAATGGCAAATGGGGACAGCTTGACTAGAGGATGGGATGGATCAGTTGCCTCAAGGACAAGAAATCTAGCCCACTCATTAGAAGGTTCCTTGTCTGAATCCGAGTCTGTCAACGGTATTTTTTGTTTTTTTTGGTTTGAAGCCATATTGTATGAATGAAATTTGTCACCCTTGCTCCCCACCCACCACGGAGCCCCACATGGGGGTGTGCAGCGCTGCGGATACTCGGCAGTTACACACCAAGGATACAAGGGTGATATACTCAAGCAATGATCTACCAAAATGGAAGATCATTACCAGATTGACCCTAGCCACCGCCTTCTAGGAGTAGTGAAAAATGAAAATAAATTGGATGTATGTCTATATATATATATATATGTATAAGCCTCCCCTAAGAATTGACGAGAGAGACAGCAGATTGGGTTGATTCGTTTATTCGACTCCAGGCTGAGCGATAAATGCCCTACCTAATAAAAAGCAAAAAACTGGAGGCAAGTGAAGGAATTCAAACCAGATCGGGCCGCGTCGGAGCGCCGCAGCAAGCAGCTGGGGGACAGCGGACGACGGCGATTGGCCAATATTCAGTCGAGTAGAATCAACCTAATAAATAATAAATACTTCTCGAGCGTTTATATGTATATAATAGATTATATATAATATAAGCCTCCCTACGAATTGACGAGAGAGAACAGCAGATTGGGTTGGTTCGTTTATTCGAATCCGGGCTGAGCGACATAAATGCAAAGGGAGCGCACGACTCCACCCAAACCAATCAAGCCGTTATCGCGTGCACAAGGTGGCTGCCACACTCATGTTCGTCATAATCGGACAGATTAAGGGGGTTCTAAGATATGCGTTAAACTGTGCGGATGCACAGTTCCCCCCGTACTTAATTTCCTCTACCGTGGCCGCATATAAGGGCCCTAAAAGGTGCAGCCACCTCGGCGATGAGGAATGTGATGTTAAGTCGTCGCATTCAAACCTGCCCTTGACTCGCAAAAGGTCTTTAGAGTCTGCTGGGTAAATAGCATATGTCATTGGCGTCGAAGCCCGCCCGACCCCATCAGGAAGCCTGACATGCTTCCTCTCCGGGTGCAGTGGGAAGCAGGTCGAAGTGCAGCTCAACCCAGGTGGACTGCGCACATCCTGGATCGGCACATCGAGCACACGGGACTTCTAAATAGTCTCTCAGCGAACTGAATGGTCTTACTTTTTTCTAATCGTTATAAGAATTGCCCAGTCAAAATTTTAGAATCCCCCCTCCAAACCCCGGTTGAGTCGAGAGGGTGACCTGCGCCTTCGCCAGCAGGCTCTAAAGGACAAGTTAAGCGCTCTCCACGATGTATGGCCCAGGGACGAGACAGCATAGCAATATCTTCCTCATCATAGAAGGAAGAAGGGCCTGGCCCGACGTGGGGCATCACTCTAGACCGCTTTAATACCCCTCAGAGTGAAGATATAATGAACAGTTGTAGTCCAATTGGCTGAGCCCCATTCTGTTTAGAAAATGAGTTTAACCGCTCAGGTAATTAGTGATTGAGCTATTCTTCTAGAGCGCGCGAAGCCAAGTTGGAACAGGGGCGATTGCTCATCCGAACACTGGAAAAGGAGGCACGAGTTATAACACTAAAAGTCTCACAAAGGCCAGTATCTCTGACTGGGACCAGCCCTTCGTTGTTATCGAGTTTGGCGCGTATAATGCTCCTGAAAGCTCTTTTGCTCACTTCTCGCTGAGACCTTTCTGTAAGAAGAACAGAGTATGAAAAAAGTTTAGCCCTACAGCAGAGCAAAAACCTCCGTGGTCAGCTTCTAAAATCTGGTGTTGCTAGCACTGTCGTCGAGGCGGTCTGGGAGTCACAGATCACATTATCCTTACTACGAATGTAACCAGACTTGACTCAAAATTCCCTGCTCACCGCATCCAACAATCTCCGGAGATAATACATGATTCCACCAGATCTTGATCTGGCCTGTGCTCAGGGAGCCTGACCGACAGCACTATCAGTACGTCCACAAACAGTTGCATCAGCCACTTATCTGTGACCACCTCTCGCAGGTGGCATAGGACCGCAAGCTCATCTTCCTAAATATTTTATGGGAGCAAGCTACATGGCCCTCGGACTAACGTGATGGTGAGCCACATAAGCCAGCGAGCAATCTATCGTCGGCTCAACAAAAGAGGCGACCAGCCAGTCGTTAACGTGAAGCAGCACCAGACCCCATCCAGAAGCATCCATGGTACGGAGGCAAGAGAGGGGGCCAAACCGACCCAGAATTCTTTGCCTTGCCATTAAAATGGGCGGAAAATGTGATCCACCATTCGAGATCTTCGCGGACCCCCTTAGTTAGCCTAACTATGGTGGCCCTCCTTGAGTTTTTTTTGGCTTTGGCTGACATATCAAATATCCTCCTAGTAAAGGTTTCGGCCCGCCCCTGATCACCTTTGCACAGTGGGATAGGATTCCCCGACCTGTTCGAGATCCCTCTTGAAGCTTTCTTCCGATCCATTCATTGTTAGAAGTGTCCGTATCATAATATCCAACTTATCTATCGGAAGGGTGAGCTCCAAATTGTCCGAATCAATGGGATTCCAAAAGGGAACCAAAACTCTCCGTCCAGCCTTGTCACTTCTTATAGCTGACATAAATCCCCAACCTGCGGATAATGCTAGCACTAACCTCTGGGCCCTCATGGCCTCAAACTCACTCTGACCTAAGACACAGCAATGCACGAGAGTAATTAATGACTCGAGTAACGCCCTCCCTTAGAGCACATCTTACATAAAGTCTGATATTTTAGAAAAAATATGTAAGGGCTAGAGGAAAGGCCCATGATAAGTCTATTGTCAGGTAACGGCTCCGTTCATTCAACCAAGCCGCCCTAGCGATTAGCAAAGCCCCTGACGAGGTCTGTCGCAAGGATGAATGGAGACAGCTCTCTAAGGCATCCTTAACTGTCTATGGTGGCTAGAAAATCATTATCACTCCATGCAATCAGTAACGTTATCAATGCTTTTATAGCTGAAGGTAGTGGCTATGCCCTGTGTGTAGTGGTTGACAGAATTTCCCTTCGGCATGCTTACAATCGACGACGGTTCTACACCGCCATCGTCTTTTGGTACGACAGACCGAATGTGTGCACTGAGGCTTGTCAAGGACCTGATATATGTCCCGTCGGCTAGCTCTGCGTGTAAACTTCTCAAAATTATTCTCGCGCTCCCAGTTGTTCCTAGCCTTCCACTCTCCCTGGTGTTATAGGAGGTTAACAACTAACATTTATTACCCTGACCGAATACCACTCCTCGCAATTCGATATAGAATCGGGATCGTTATCCCCCTGAAGAATAGTTCTTACAACCATATTACAAGGGTTCAGTGGGAGCGGTATGCTTCAATAAAGTGGGTACAGTCACAATTGCCCTCAAAACATGATCGATATTTACTTCAAATGGAAATTTGTCCCGTCCTATCGCTCGGAAGGAACAAGCGAGACCACTATATGGTCTCCCACATCCCGAATGTGTAAACGACCCTCGGCATCCTTTATATTAACAGTGCCCCATTAATGTAAGTTCTCTAACCCCTTTCCCTCCTGTACATTGGAAGAAAAATATCAGTAATGGTATCGATGGCCCGATTTTGTTCGCGCGACCAATCGGCTCGAGTTGTCAAGACCCTCCGTCTGCAATGTTTCATTATGACAACATGTCCTTCATTAAAGGTCCACTCGTATCTCCACGGTCATGAACGGTTGCCGCCGCATCTGTGGCGTTGATCGGTCGATGTATTATGTGTTCCTCGCCATGAGTTGTGCTCCTCCTCTTCGGCAACATCTCTGTTGACCAGTTCCCTGTCAACATCGACCCCCTAATGACAGTCTCCCTGTCAACCGAGTCCCCGATCAAAACACCTATCTTTATTCGGCCTCGAGGGCTGGTGCTCCGCTGCCACAGAACGTGCCCGGGGCAGTCTTTGTGATCTATTCCCCCACAAAGTCACTCTTTGCACATATAGCGTTTGTTGCCCCTTTTCCGCCGACTTCGAGCAGGTTGTGCCTGAAACTGCAATCGTCTTCCTTTGCGGTCGCATCCAGCGTCGGAGTTCCAGGCATATCAGGAGCGCTTCCCAGGTACCGAAGGCGATATTATCCTGGATGCGTTGAAGTTCCGGAGACGCTCTTCCGTTGCCTACGGTTCTGGTCAACTGTGTGTTGACATGCTTTCGCTTTGTATTCGACGCAATGCAGCGACCCCAATGTCGCGGCAAACTTTACTGATCTCCAAATCGTACTCGACATGAGCACGTCCTTGTAGTGATCATACCTCGCGCGATTGGTGACGAAAAACTTAAGATGTTGCAAGAACGCCTGTTAGTTCTTGGACGGACAGGTTACGGTAAGGTAAGGCACCAGGAGGCGCTAGCGTTAATTAGTTCATAACTGTTTAGCGTTCTCAAGTCTTCTCCCCCAAAGTGGTTTTTGAGAGACACTTAACTCCGTCTTCGTCTGGAAGCGCTGCTATCACTCCGCGATCGTGTGTCCGGGCCGGCGTCGTCCGGGGTCCTTGAGCTGTCCTACGCGAAAGGCCGCATGAAGAATTGCTGTCGTCTTCGTTGTCCTCGTCTCACTTCATGATCTTGAATCATCCGGAGCTTTAGAGTGACCCTAGCCAATTCGCACCTCTCCGTGTCGTCTTGCGCTGAAGGTTCATCCGAGCGACGTGGGTGGACGGAATCTCCCTCCTGCTCCCTTCTCTATTTCCAGCCCCCCTCAACCTGTCCTGTAAAGTCTTGCAATCTCAGCACTCTGCCTCCAGCTCAGCGAATTGTACATCTTCACAGCTTCCTCTTATCGGCGTACGAAAAGTCTTGCGACCCCGATGTCATATCTTGGCACGAATCGTCTTTTGTCTTCGGCAGTAGGCCATATGGTCGTACTTCGTCGTACGGACTGTAACACGATCCCTCCGGTCTTCACACGCCTCCTTGGTCGTTTTTCCTGTGGTTGAAGCCAGCAATCACTTACAGTAGGTTGCGGCCATCCCCCCGGTCGTGTCCGTTAGGCAAAGTTTTTCATGGTCGTTCCGTTGGCCCGATAAGTCGATCCAGGGTCGATCAGTCCGTGGCACGAATTAGGGTCAATGACGAAATCGACCGTTGTATTATATGTGTATATATATATATACACAAAACTGCCGCGTCACCCGGTTGGCCCGCATCAGGCCTCCTCAATACTAATCGACCATTAAATTCGAACGAAGTCATCCGTTGGCCCGATCTGGGCCGTTACAGGTCGGATGATTTAATCGATCTTTTTTCAAGCGGTCTTTAATATGGTCAGTATAGAATACTATGGTGAAAGTCGACAATATGAAACATTTTGCTCTCCGTCGTCCGATTTCCCTAGACAAAGCTATAGTAGATATCTATGAAGTTGCCTGATCGGGCGATCAATGGTTGAACGACCGTTAAAATCGTCGAGATTCAAATTGCTGCTGGGACTGATTCGCCGATAACGCTATAATGTGCAAATTAATCTATTGAAAACCTTGAACACGACCGATATAGCGTCACTTGGCCCCCCCCCCCCCCCCCCCCCCCCCCCCCCCCCCCCCCCCCCCCCCCCCCCCCCCCCCCCCCCCCCCCCCCCCCCCCCGCCCCCCCCCTACCCCCCCCCCCCCCCCCCGCCCCCCCCCCCCCCCCCCCCCCCCCCACAACTCCAGTGTTCAGGCACGAATCCGAATGTTATAAAAGCAAATATCAAGCGTTTTCTCCATAGCGATCAGTGTAGGATTGAAAACGGGGTCAAGCTGAAATTAATTTGCTTCAGTCGTCCGCTGACCCTTTTAAAATGCTAAAATAAGGTTTTGTTATGTGCACAGTACCGTTAATTTGTTCATTCCGGTGCGATCATCTTGTTATTGCCTGATCAGCGAAAGGTAATATCAGGCTGAAGTCGTCCGCTGGCTCCAGGTGTAACAAAAAGGTAGCCAGGTAGAACAAAGGAACCACGGTAGCAGGTATAGACTGTGGTCCTTACAAGCCAAAAACATGGAGGCAGTGAAGATTCTCAAACCAGATCGGGCCGCGTCGAGCGCCGCAAGCAACGCCAGGAGGGGACAGCGGACGATGGCGATTGGCCAATATTCAGTCGAGTAGAATCAACACTAATAAATAATAAATACTTCTCCGAGCGTTTGTATGTATATAATAGATTATATATAATATAAATATGAGTTTGTAGATAATTACATTTTTCATAGTACTACTCCTAGGGCTTGGCGTGACCAGCTGATTGATTGGACCGGGCCAGTCCAACCCTTCGTCTAGGTGAAGTCGGGGCCAAAGTGCAGTATTGGTCGACAGGAAGCCGCAGCTCCCTTAAGACTTCATGCACCAGGATCCCTTCCTCCACTGACACGAGCTGTGACTCACGGCAAACGAGTCGCCCCATTTGTCGCCTTTTACGATCTGCAAGGGGGTGCATGGGAACTATTCTACCCCGGTTCCCCATGGGGGGGCACTGACAAAAGACTTATTCAGCAGAATAAACATATTTACCAACAATAATAAAATAAAAGTAACACACACTGAACAGCGGGGAGGAGAGCCAGTTAGTTGAAACAATAAGCAACTTATTCCTTATATAAATGTGGGAGAGGGACAAAGCATATTTCTATGGTACTCTGGCTGTCCACCCTTAGCCCAGGAATTACCCCAACAGAGGCAGTCCACCTGCAGGCGGGACGAGAGGCGGCGGCGGCCCATGGCAGGCCCAGGAAATTAACTCGGAAATCATCATGGAAAATTAACACATTAGGCTCGCCTTAGGCTGGGGGCGAAATAGCCAAACAGTGAAACTTTTGCCATGATCAGGATAGTGATGGGTGTAATACCTTTTAATCCATTTTGTACGCGTAGACATTGTTGGTTTTTGTTGTTTACTAGTCAGTTTGGGTAGTGTTGAACGGTGACCGGCCAGTGTCTGTCCTTATGCTTCAGACGTGACGTGACGGTTTTGGGTCTAGCTATGTTGCATTATACCTGAGAGAAGGTAGTGTTACACCCGGATGGTACACCTGTTTTTATTGCGGCTAGTCATATGTCTTTCGCTATGAGGACCTGGAGTCTTGAATCCATAGTGGGAACCCAAACCCAGTTGTTTGATTAAATAACACTGTTACCCTTGTGTTGCTCTGAATGGAATAGAGTCAAACTGGACCCGAGGATTAACTACCCCGGCACAAGGCAATGACATTGTTATATTTATTTATTATATTAAAATTGTGCTACTGCGGCCTGCCGATGCTTAGATTCGGTCAGATGGAATGTTTATTTGGGCCAGAGGCAGTTACCTTTGAACTAGTCCGCCTGTTTTTCCATTTGTTACTGCATCTCTAAGCGACAAAGCGCGTCGCTAGGGAGAGGTGACGATGCTATCAGAATGCTCAAGCACCCATACTACCAGTTTCGCTTAAATACAGGGTTCAGGGGGGAAGTAGCGTGGTGGCTTAGTTTTGTTGATCCTTTCAACAGCCATCATGCCGAATGTATTTCGGTCTATTCCGATGCGTCCAATTCCAGCTTCGTCGCCACAGATACAAATGATTGGTGCAAGGGGTTTTCAACCCCGATGCTTCTCAGGACTTAATCGCTCAAATATGTCATCATCATGCTGACACTAATGAGGTGTGCAATGACGCACACATACATGTAAGGGAAATGTGGGTGGTTGTTATTGCCGCCACCCATTGGGCGGAAATTTGGAAGGACAAATCTGTAATCTTTGTTACCGAAAATACAACTGTTTGTGCTGTCCTAGCGACAGGGCACTGTAAGAATAAACAGATCATGATATGGGTTTGTGAACTATTCTGACTTTGATCTGTTGCATAGGAACCCGATATGCTGGATGAAAGCTTTGTAGTCGGCTACCGTTAGGCTAGGTATCTCAATTATCCAGCGTACGGCAGCCTCAATGAGTTTGTACGCATTTAATTTCTTTAAGGATTTCGACCTGACAATGTAACGTTTTAATGCTCACTTAGTCTTTGTTGTCTCCCTGAAGATGTACTTTTGCTGCCACTGCCGGCATTTTGAATGGGAACGGCCCGTGCTGTACGATGAATGCCCCTGCATTTCCGTCAGCTTCCTGCGGTGGTGTCCTTGTTCCTCCAATGACCTTGAGGGAAGGTCATATCTGTCACCCTTGACTTCTGCTGTCCCTTTTGCCGTATCCTTCACTCGTCGACCCAGCAACTTTTGCCTTTCCTCATAGAGCTGTGCTATGGGGTCTTCCTGCTGTCTTCCTGCTGCAGTCACTCAATGTCTGCCACTATTGCACTCTCCTGTTCATCCAGAGAGAGGGTCCCAAACTCTGTTGTGAGGCTCTGATCGTCCGTTTCCTCATGTACTGCCGCATCTTTTTGCGCTGTAGGGGGCAGAGCCATGGCCATTTTTCTTGTACGCCAATCTTGTCACTATAGTTTGCACATGGCATGTGCCGTCACCTGACAGCCTAGGCTTGGTTTCCGGCATTAACTCACAAACGCACAACAATTAGTACTATTACCGTACCATACTATGGCACTAATAGTGTTACACCAACCGGTTGAATCCTGGTGTGTGGCATTGCGCCGGCACTGTGCTGTTATGAGACCTTGGGAGGTGTTGACTTTTTGGATCAAAAAGATTCGTCCCTTATTGGACAATGAACAGTATTATAACGTATTAATAGTAATAATAATAATAAACTTCATCCCTAAGATTTATACCCGTATATCAATATCCTAGCTATATATATGAAGTAAAATGCCAATTCACTAGATTTCTCTAGCCATGGAGCCATGGAGCGACAACAATGTTTCGACTGAATGTTGCTGCACTGACCTGGCCTCTAGGCGCGGTTAGCTTCCACTTGCAATCAGAATTATCTGGGTAGTGGTACGGGAAGTTTGGTGATGTGATCTCTCCAGGACTGGTTAGCGACAGGATGGAACCACTGCAACCTACAAGATGAGATAATGTAGCAAAATGACTACAAAGAAGTGTCATTGTCTGATGAATTCTAAATAAGTCAAATGGCTAGCATTAGCTGTACTGGCACTCTGCTGGCCTGACTGGTGTGTGTGGGAGTGTTCTCAACTTTTAGAACACCTTGTTCTATAATAGTTAATAAGGCAAGCAATCTGCCCTGTCTGGGCAACGATGCAGAACTTGCACAGTACTAAAACTACATAGTTCGATGAAAGCATCAAACTTTCAAAACCAAAGAACTAACCTAGATTTGATAGTACATTTCCAAGTTGGATATTGATGTGTCGATAGTAGGGCCTACATTTGCAACTTAGATATTGATGTGCATATTAAGCATTCGCTTCTGCATAGAAGGGATGTTGAACCAATATATTAGAACTTGTTGCTGCTGCCTATAATATCAGTATTTTGACATTTTTTCAACATTAATTATGCATGTTTTTCAAACTAAAGTAATGCTCAACTTTATGCACTGATCTCAGAAAATGCTAGAAGCTAACAACTATTCTGCCTATGCAATTTTACTTGAATAGTTTGCCAGAAAAAAACAACCATTCGGACTATGCAAGTGTAGTAGTCTGAACATGAGCTCTACTATCACGCGGTAGCAGCGGAGACTACGACGCCACCAGCGCAGTACCATTACACTGCGCTAGGTGGCGGCACGGGTAGCCACTGGTCAGACCCCAACTGGGCTGACCTCTACTGCGTGTGGCTGACCCACCCCCCCACACACACCTATAGAGTCGATGTGGGATCTGGCGAGTCAGGGGGCGGGTCAGACAACTACTGACGCCACGGAGAGCAGATGGTTCAATAAACCCAGTGTGAAACGTGCACTGTATTGAATCTTGGTGTTCTTCCGTGGATAACTGCGTGAGTGAGAGTCGGAGGGCCGTGGGCCATTACACAAGTTTACATGAATAGTTGGCCAGGAAAAAAAAGGATCTGGTGATAACCATGTGTGATTCACCAAAAAAGGGGAGGAATGCGAGGTGAAGGTAAAAGGAGTTTATTAAGTGCCATTTAGCCCTCTAATGCTAGAAGGAACAAACATATACAAGAGAAGGAAACATACAGGAACACAGGAAAAGGAACAATAAGGAAAGGAACAAGAGCCCTAGGCTAAGTGGGGAGAGAAGTCGGCCTTGATGTCTCGGCAGTTGGAGGAGTGATGGGCTGCAAGTGTTGCTGCGACCAGACGTGATGGCCGAATGAGTAGGGTGTTTGTCTCCTGTTTTGGGAGATCGGTAGATCTGAACCCATTGAGTTTGTGGGTTCGAATCCTGGTTGAGTCAAACCGATTACTTAAAAATTGATAATTGACACTTCCTAGCCTGGCGCTAGGCATTATTAGGATAGGGCAAGGACTAGTTGGCTCAGTGTCAGGATAATGTGACTGAGTGGGATGTCAGGTAATGGTGCTGGCAGCCTGGTTTCCTAGTGGGGCAGGTGCATAAAGTCACCATAAGTGCACAATGTAAGAGGTCGGTACACATCCTGATAGATGTTGCTAGCACATAAAACAACAACAACCAAGCATGGCTGCAGATTCCGGTGGGAGGCGATAGGTGGCGCCTAGGGTCAGCAAGGCCTGAGGCGAGACTCCGGAGGGAGGAAAGTAGAACAGCCGGGGCAGTTGCTTCCCGCCCCACACCGTAAATCAAATGCAATATTATCCATTTCGGATAATTTGTCTGTTCTTCTATATATTTGATGTTCCTGATAGAAAAGAGCATTAACCTACATTAGCGTGCAGGTAGAATAAACGCACCAGTTCCTATCATTAATTAAGGTTGACCCTATATGTTGGTTATTTCATTTACTGTAATTAGACATGTAATTATTTCAATTGTTCATGTTGGCTTGAACATGCATAATTGACTACTCAAACTCGGATCCTCTGCACCCTGATTCTGCACTCTTTGCATATACTACCTGCCTTATTACTGACACAAACTGATGGACACATGTGTGGTGAGTAACCTATTCGATTTAACCCTGTTATTCTTTAACTCCTTTTTCTTTTGTACTTCTTTGTTGACACTGATGCTGCTCTCTGTAGCATATCTTGTGATTCAAAACAGATGCCATCTAGCGGCTCATTTCTTGCTCTGTAACCAAGGCACTTACTTCTTCAATTTGCATATTTAATGTAATTCATGGAAAATTCCGTTACTACTGCATAGTTATGACACTAGCGCCCACTCCCTTGAGTCATTTGGAACTAAAGTTGCTGGTGCCTTACATCCGATATCGGCCTATATAAGGCCGTGCTCCGCAAACATTCTCAGTTCGACCCAGGAGCACTATACAAAAACTAATATTTGCCATCCCGCCCACCACACATATTAAGATTTAGGGCCCCACATCTTAGACCTCATATTGTACAACAAAAACGTACTATCATACTGTAACTTAAATTTGTCAGGGGAAAATAAATATCAACTTTTAAATTGAGATCAGCTTTGTGTTGTTCAATTATAACATTATTTCCAGAATAGGCCTATAGATGGCCATTCCTGTCCCAACGGTGCTGTGATATCCCATACACAATCAGTATTATCAGGATAGTTCAATGGGTAGTTAGGAGTTGACAGAATTTCACTTTCAGAGGTGATATTGTAGTGATATTCTTCGCATAAAGAGAGGGAATGTGCATTAATTAGTTTGTAAATTTACTTTGATCAATAAACAGTAATTCTGCTTAGCCTCACTATTCCTGGTATGCATTTGTATTGTAGTATTTATTGAAAAGCGCTTGTAACTCCCCATCCTGAAATGACTTTAGATGTTGATAGGAGATAAAACAACAAACAAAGAAACAACCTTTTAACTTACCAGTAGTATTAGAAGGCTGGAAACTGTATCGTATCTGCATGCAAGAAAGGGAACATACAGTTGGCGATTTTGATGATCATTATAAGCATAATAAGTAAATAATCAAGCAAATATTTATAACCTGGATTCCATATATGCCCTTGTCATGCAAGGTGAGACATAGAGCCGTGCACTTATCTACCACTTAGGCAAACAAAACAAAAATAGTGATTGTCCCTGCCCGTACCTGAAAAATTGCCCGCCCCTTATTTAAAAAAAAAATCAATTCTTTTTTTAAACTGTTAAAAGTAAATCTGGCTAGTATAGAATTTAGATATCACTCAGCAGGATATGAATCAATCTGTATTTTATGTGGGATAATTTAAAACAATGTGGAAAAAGAGGGTTGCTACTGTTAATTCAAATATTTGACTTCCAAAATTGAAACTTCTAGAACTGTATGATATCTGAGGTATAACTTGTTTGGCAAATATCATTTAGGATGCAGCCAAACACTGATTCTCCATCTGTTACTGATCATCATAGTTTAATGCTAATTGATGGTCATAGTCTAATGCTAATTCTAATACCACTACCTAGCTTCAGGTCTGGCAATAAATTACTTTATTAAATTACTTGTAAAGTGTTTATTATATATTCTACACAGTAACATTATTGTGTCTCTACTTGCTGGGTGTTAGCTATGTGCTAAGGTTAAATTCACTACTGCTTGTTATCCAGGCCCTGAGCCCTTGGGTAACTGGTCTACTGCTATAAGCTATGCTACTTTAACAGTGGGAGATGACCATGAGCATGCTCATCCCCACTATCTGCCTCACTCACACAGATTTGTTAATTTAATAAAGGAGGGGGCAATTGGGTCCAGTCAGACTTCGCCCAACCAAACTTTGTGCCTTTCTAACTGTGTAATAATATAAATAGTACAGAAAGAAATATAATAAAATAAAAAACGCCTGCCCTACCCGGATTTGTGTGATCAGAAGGACGATCAACAACTCTCTTTTTAAATGGTTTGGCCGTAGCCCAGGCTGAGTTCCACTCATCCATATGTAATCGAGCGCCCCTTAGCATTGCCCCTTTTTCGACTTCAAAAATGCAATTTTAATCAAAACGTTTTCATTTTCTTAAATAAATATTTGGGGAGTACCATTTTGTCAACTGAGGCACTGCGCTTCTGAGAGTCTGCATATCTCTCCCATGCTAATTTTGCATTGCCACTTTGTGGTGGGTTTGATCAGCCCGGCTGCTGGTTGGTGTTTCACATGTAAACACATACAATTATATTATGCATGAGATATGTAAATATGAATACACATCAATATGAAATTGCTATGAACAAATACACATCATCATCAGCATCATCGCCATCATCACACATCTTTCACATTCATATATACATTTATACATATAATATAGCAACTGTTTAACCAAGAGAACAGCCAGCGCACCAAGTGGTGGGTTTGATCATTTTGATTACACAGTACAGGCTGTGTGAGCCGTCTTAGTATTATAGGGTATTTGATGCAAACCAACCAATGCAAATGATTCAATTAATTAACCACATACACACATCATAAGGGTGTTATTTCAGGGATTGTATAAGATTCCTACCTTAAATCCGGACCTGGTATTGCTTTGATCAGACCTAAATGAGAGAAACATGTTTTGCCCAGATGAGCGTGTAATTTGCGGTAGGCTGTTGCCACAGTGGGTTCCCAGTAGCACTGCATGTGATGTATGACCATCGTAAATCTCTAGGCTATCATATCCACATTTAGGGTGCTGTTCAAGGTTGAATGCCAGGAAGACCAGTGAGACGATCTGGAAATTGGAAAGCCCAACTTAAAAAGCGCCCTTTCTATTTGTACCGACCAATGATCAGTGGACGAGGTGAGTAGAAACTGATTAGTAATTCATGAAGACGTGGGCAGACTAAAATGACAATTAAGGTTTTATTAATCTGAGGTTATGAGCCGGGAGGGAGATGGGGGTTTCAGCTTCAGGGTCCTGGGTTCAGTTTGTGCACTCCCTCAACAGCCATGCATGTTATGACATGAGAACAGGAACAGGCACATGCACAGGCACGGGCACATGTACAACATAGACAGGCACAGACACACACATGCACATGCTCAGACACAGGCACAGACATAGGCACATACACATCCACATACACATACACACACACATACAGTAGACACAGACACAGGCACATACACAGAGTGAGACACACGCACAGACACAGGCAGAGGCACATACATATGGGTCACTCTCCTGAAAACTGGCCAGAAGTGTCACATGGAGAGTTACAATTTAATATTTGAATTTTTTACATTTTTTGATTGCAAATGAAAGCTGGAAATCTCCCCTTTACATCTAGGTAAAATATAAATTGACGAGATAAAAAATAAAGGTGTAGTCCATGAATAAGATATCTCTTATGGCAGTATAACATGTGTGTCACACGTGTAACACATGTTTAGGACACCACACAGTCTGCTTACTAATATCTAATCAGAATTAAATAATATCATACTTAGAAGCATATTAATCATGGCATAATATACAGAAATATCTAGTGCTTATATTGATAACAAAAGTAATTCCCAGCCATGCTTTATTCACTGAATAATTAGTGTACAATATTTGTGTGGCATCCAGACACCACGGTTACATGTGTGACGGAAATTTGTTATGTTATTTCTGAAGACATTAAATTTAATTTTTTTTAAATTTAAGCATGCATACATGTTAATAAATACTTCCTCTTTTATTTGGGAACTGTTTTGTTTGATGTATCAATGCAATACAAGATGTTAATAAGGATTCAACCACGTCCCATATGTCATGGTACAAATGGCTGACTGTAAAATTGGGTTTGTTGGTACAAAAACAGTTCATAACTTAAAAGACCAAAGTTGCACACAGTTTTATTTTATATCCCTTATTTCTTTCATCAAATCTGAACATGAATATGAAAAGTATAAGGAAAAAAATAAGTAGGAAGGTTTTTATTGATGTTTTAAAATCCCATCTCATGCTGACCAGTTTTCAGGAGAGTGACCCATATGTAATGGCCCACGGCCCTCCGACTCTCCTCTCACATGCTCACACACGGAAGAACACCAAGATTCAATCAGTCTACCCTTCAACCTGGTTTTTTGAACTCTCCACGGCATCAGTAGTTGTCTGACCCGCCCCCTGACTCACCAGATCCCACATCAACTCTATAGGTGTGGGTGGGGGGGTAGGGGGGGAAGCCACACGCAGTAGAGGGCAGCCCAGTCGCGGTCTGCCCTGTGGCCAGCCGAGCCGCCACCTAGCGCAGTGTAATGGAACTGCACCGGTGTGCGGCGTAGTCTCCGCTGCTACCGCGTGGTAGTAGAGCTCATGTACAGACTAGTACACATAGGTACAGACACATGCACATACATATGAACATACACACAAACATACACACATGCACATACACATACAAACACATGCACACACACACAGATACACACACATGCACATACACATTCTCATCCACATACACATACATGTGCACATACACACACAACCATATGCGGGTACACAGGCACATGCACATACATAGGTACATACACACGCACATATATAGGTGCATACACACAACCATACACACAAGCACATACATATGCAAACACATGCACATACATGCACATACACATGTACATACACACATATACACACATGCACATAAACATGCACATACACAGCCACATGCCCACATACACAGGCACATACACAACCACAACCATATGCAGATACACATGCACATCCACATACATAAGCACATTCACAGGCACATACACATGCACATACAGACATATGCACATACACAGGCACATACACATATACAAGGACACACAGAGGGAAGGACACATACACATACACAGGCACATGCACACACACATGCACATGCAGAGCCACATTCACAGCCACATACACAGGCGCATACGCATACACAAGCACATATACCAACACATGCACATACACATACACAGACAGAGGCACAGACAGTAGAGACACAGCCACATACACATGCACATACACATACTCAAACACAAGCACAGACAGAGACAGATACAAATGCACATTCACAGACATAGGCACATGCACTCGCACATACATAGGCACATACTCACATACATACACACACAAACACATGCACATACACATGCACATACCCATGCACCAACACACACAGATACACTCAGGCACATACACATTCACATACACAGCCACAGGCACACACACAAGCACATACACAACCAGAGCCACAGGCTCCTACACAGGCACATACTCAGACACATACATAAGCACATACACATGCAAACACACAGGCACATACACATACATATGCACATACAAATGCACATACACATACACCCGCGCACACAGAGGCACATACACAGGCATGGACACATGCACATGTACAAACACATGCACATGCACAGCCACAGGCACAGGCAGAGACACATGCACAACCACAGACAGAAGGAGCACGTTGTGGCTGTCTTTTTCGACCTCGAAAAAGCCTATGACACAACGTGGCAGCATGGCATCATGGAGGATCTTCATGGGATTGGCCTTCGGGTCCACATGCCAATTTTCATCAGGAACTTTCTAGCCTTCAGGCATTTCCACGTATGTGTCAAGACTACCTATTCCAGCCTACACTGACATGAACTAGGAGTACCTTAAGGCAGCATACTGGCCATGATCCTTTTAAGGGTCAAGGTCAATGATATTGCTGCTGCTGTACAACGGGGGATCTCCTGTAGTTTTTTCGTGAACGACTTTCTTTTATGTTACGGCAGTGCTAACATGAATGTCATAGACAGACAGCTACAAGTAAGCATAAATGGGATCGATCGATGGTCAGTTCTGAATGGTTTCAAATTTTCCAAGACCAAAACAGTCTGCATGCACTTCTGCCTGCTGCGTAGAATGCATGTGGAAACGGAGCTGACCCTGGATGGGGATCCCACTAAAGTCGTTGAGAAAACCAAATTTCTGGGCCTCATTCTCGATGCCAAACTGTCTTTCATGCCACATATAATGTCCCTGAAAATAAGATGCCTGAAGTCGCTAAATATTCTGAGGGTGCTGTCCAGCTCAGAGTGGGGAGCGGACAGAGATTTTCTGCTCTCTGTGTACAGAACCCTGGTTCGGTCATGAGTGGATTACGGCAGCAGAGTATATGCTTCAGCAAGGAAATCATATATTGGGCTGGTAGACACGATCCACCACCAGGGACTGCGCCTGGCCCTTGGGGCCTTGCACACCTCACCGGTTCAGAGCCTCTACGTCAACGCCAATGAACCATCACTTAACAACAACGAGAATCAAAGTGGCCCTGCAATATGTAGTCAAGATAAAAACAAATGCATTGAATCCTGCACACAATTGTCTATTCGAGCAACATGACGAATCCAGGTATGAAGCCAGGCCAAATTACATCCGGCCACTGAGGCTCCAAATGAAACCTCATTTGGAGGTCTTAGGCATGGATTTGGGCATGTTGGAGGATGCCAAAATCCCACAACATCCCCCGTGGTCGTTGAGGAAGCCATCGGTTATCCTCCGACTCACGGAACTGAGGAAGTAAGGGATACATCCACTCGAATACCAAGGACTGCATGCAGAGATTCAAGGCCAGTTTGCAGACCACCTCTCCATATACACTGATGGTTCAAAAGACCAAAGCCGGGTAGCTGCTGTGGCAGTCTGCCGACGGGAAAAAGTTTGGCGTACGCTTGCCCGATCAGAGCTCGATTTTCACTGCAGAAGCCCGAGCACTCCTTCTCGCATTGGAGTGTATCGAGGTATCCAACCACACTAACTATGTTATATACAGTGATTCGTTCTCTTGCCTCCTGGCTGTTACTGGACTGAAACCAAATCACCCTATTCTAGCAATGGTCATTCATAAAATGAACCAACTGACAACGAATGGGTATGATATCGACCTGTGCTGGGTGCCTGGCCATGCCGGCATACAAAGAAATGAACGAGCTAATCGGGCTGCGAAGAAGGCCCTGAACTGTGATCGTGAACGATGTCTGATCCCTCACTCTGATCTGAAACCACTAATAGCCACCCACATAAAATCCAGATGGCAACATGAGTGAGATGAAAACATTAATAAACTTAAAGAAATTGAACCATGTGTGGGAAAACCACCACAGAGTCATGCAGGAGGTCGGTGGGACGAAGTGGTCCATAGCCGCTGCCGTTTTGGCCACTCGTGGCTTACACATGCTTTTCTGCTCAAGGGAAAACCTCCCCCTGAATGTATTGGGTGTCAGTCCCCGCTGACACTCAAACACATTTGACTAAGTTGCGTTGATCTTTTGACCCTGCGCCAACAGTTCTACACTGCAGACAGTATGCATGACCTTTTTACTAAGGTAAAACAGGGAAACATGTTAGCCTTTTTGAGGGCAGCTGGATTGTACCACCTCATATAGTTTACCAAATAGATTTTATCAATTATTAAAACAACTTTTCTTTTTCTATGAGAATGTGTTTCCCTTGACGACAAATATATGATTGTGAGCTTTCTAATTTAATGAGTGTCTATTGGCACATAATTGATTGTGTACTTTTATATGTAAAAGCGATGGTTTGAACAAAAAGCAAACATTTCTCGCCGTGAATATGGCTTATGCTGCCGACACGGCGTAAAGCAACCACCAATCAATCAATCAACACACAGAGGCACATACACATACACAGGCACAGATACAGACACAGGCACATACACATGTACAGGTACAAACACATACAAAGGCACAGGCAGAGACACAGGTACAGCCACATACACATTCATTGGCAAAGGCACTGACACAGGCCCATGCACAGGTACAAACACAGACACATGTACAGGCACAGGGAGATGCACAAACGCAGGCACAGACACAGGCACATGCACATACGCATGCATAGACACAGGCACATACACATGCACAAACACACACACAAATTTCCCATTGTCATCACCCCATGACAATACTTTGTTGTTGTTGGAGTGATTGTTTGTTTATTCTGATCATAACTGTTAAGTGCATGCACTTGTTTTTGCCACTGTGCAGTAGTGGTCATTATATCCATATTGATTGATTTCCTTTAAGCTATAATTTCTGTAAACTTGTCTAGGGTGTTTCCAATTAGGGCCTATAGTTTGTTTAGAATGGCGTCTCCTATTTGTGTTTCGTGTTTTCTGGCTTACCTACTGCTTATCCCTGATCTATTATTTAGTACATATTTCTTTATCTATATCTCACTTCAAACCTTTCTTAATTGTCTTTCTGTATTTTGTTAGTGCTTTGGTGTTTCTTAGAGCACTGCTTTGGCTATACCAAGCTGTTATGCTCATAGCTATTACACTTCTATCAAAGCACCCACAGTTGGATCTTTTTGTTCTTAGCACAGGTGCCTCACCAGCTCTAGTGACCTTTCTACTCGTTCTTTTGTATTTGTCTACATCGTCAAAGCTAGTATTCTGAGGTGTGTTTCTCTTCTAGTTTTGAGCATGCAAATATTAACCTGTTTGTGCATGTCTATTGTAGGATATCTGTTTTCTAGGCCCAGGCATAGTTTCAAAGCTCTATTTTGTTGTCTTTGTAATTTCATTTGTGCTTGTTTGTTCCCACCCATGTAAATTACATTCCCATAGTCAAAGTATGGTAATATCATTGATTTGTAAATCTGGATAGCCATGTTCTTCATCACATATTTTCTTATCTTACTGAATAACCATAGTTTGCCATCGATCTTCTGTATGATATCATTTATGCAAAGATTGTAATTCAAATGTCCATCTAATCTAAGTCCTAGATACCTGTATTCTGTTATTCTTTCCAGCATTTTACCATGTAGTGAAGCTGCTTTGTTTTCTTGATGTTTCCTGCCACTGTTTTTGAAGATTAGTGCTTTGGATTTTATAACATTGATGGTTATTTTATTTGCATTGCACCAGTCATTTAGCTGTTCTAGTTTATGGTTCAAACTGTTTATTACATCTTTTTTGTTATTACCTATTGAGTATCTTACCATATCATCAACGTATCATTGAATCATGTCTGTTTTTAGCCAGACATCTAGGTCATTTATGTATATGATGAACAATAATGGACTCAGTACTGAGCCTTGTGGCACTTCACATTTGATTAGTAGTTGTGGAGATAAGCTCCCGTTTGCCTTAGTTCTCTGTTCTCTTCCCCATAGGTAGTCCTCTATCCAGGCTAGTGTATCTCCTCTTATCCTTATGATATCCAGTTTTTTTTAAATGATTGTGTGATCTACTGTATCAAAGGCTTTGCTGAAGTCTATGAAAACTGTACCTACAATTAGTTTGTTGTTGATTGCTGAAACGGTGTCATCTGTCAATGTTGCTATTGTTTTGACAGTTGAGTGACATTTTCTAAAACCTCCCTGTCTTTCATTTAGTATGTTGTTCTAAGTGTTCATTTGTATGCATATGGTATATTTTCTCTTATTAGTTCACCTGAGGTCTGTAGTATCGAAATAAGCCTATAGTTGCCCATGTGCTGCCTATCTCCTCTCTTGAAAAGTGGTGTGATGGTGACTACTTTCCATTGTTCCACAAATTTACCTTATTCAAATGAACTATTGAACATTGCTGACATTGCTGTGGGGATTGCCTGTATGGCATATTTCATTGCTATGGCAGAGATGTTGTCTTATCACTGTTAAGACTTCATCTTCATTTGTTGTACAAGTGTAAATGCTGTTTATTATCTCTATGCTTTTGTATTCCCATGGTGTATGGAATTTCTCAGATAGCTTTTCACCTATTGTTGAGAAGTGTGTGTTTAACTTACTGGCAATCGTTTCTGGTTTTTCTAGGTTGCCTCCTTCATTTAAGAGTGTGATTTTTTGTTTGCTTTTTGTGGTTGGGATGAGGTTGTTTACGTTGTTCCAGAATTTGTTGGTATCATTTTTCCATGTGGAATCTTGTTTTATTATGTACTTCCTTTTAGCTTCTGTGACTAGTACCGGTGAGTTCCCTCTAGCCAATCTGTATACATTTGCTGAATAAACTTTAACAAAAAACATTTTAAATTCTTGTAACGCTCCGTAATGCCACATGCATGCCACATATCTCCACATACCCCCACCCCCTGAGTGCTATGTACTATTTGAACGGTCCCTTATATAAATAAATGACAGCGATGTACTCACAGAGTTAGCAGGAGCCTTTATCCACCATTGACAGAGAGCCCTATTGGGGTACTCCTGAGGAAACCTTGGCGATGTCATCTCTCCAGGAAAGGGCACTATCTGCACATTCCCGGCACAAGCTGCAATTAGTTCTTGGTTGGTTGGTTGTGGAGTTTTACGTCCTGGCAACATCTCAAGTCATATCAGGACAGGTGCGAACTTATGACAGTGCACACTCATGGCGACTTTATAGTGTTGTCCCACTGGGATATCAAGATGCTTGCACCTTGACCTGATTGATGTCCCACTCAGTCACATTATCCTGACACTGAGCTAGCCAGTCCTTGCCATATCCTATTAATGCCGAGCATTAGGCTAGTAAGCTACAAGTATAAATTTTATAAGTTATTCATTTGACTCGACCAAGAATCAAACTCCGGATTTTCAATATGCGGGGCCCGCACTCTACCGATTCGGCCACTACACCTGATATTAGTTCTTGGAGATAGATGGGTCATTCTCTGAAACTGGGCCCTAAAGTCTGACATGCAAACCAACAGTAAAAACCTTCCAAATAATAGCAGAAAACATCAAATAATAACAGAAAACATTCCAAATAATAACAAAATCCATGCTCATATGAAGCTTTGCAAGTCTTGCATATGCCAGATTTGAAAAAGAAAGCTATGTCACTTTTTGATTTAGATCTCCTACACGGTAATCAATATGTTAATATCACTTGTATAATATAGAAATCAAAGACATGCACAGAACATCATTTAAGTATACACAATAAAGTCAGACAAGACTTTATTGATAACATTTGAGCAAACAAGATTATATCTTACAAGAAAATAGTTGCCAAAGTTGAAAAGAAATTTCGGTAAATGCATTGTGTTGATGCATAGATTTTCACATTTTCACTTTAGCCCAAAGTCATACAATCATGCTTGTTATAGGTTTTATGGGATAGATTAAATACATGTAATATTTCTAGCACACCTAACACAGAGGCAACATCAATTATTGGACTTGCTATCAATAAAAGAAAGAACTAATTATCATCAACGTAATATGGAAACCAAATATATGGTGCCCAGTTGTAAAGAATGACAAAAATACAAAAGATATCCTAAGGTGACTATGTATTATGGTACTAAAGATAAATGAGGGACTGCCAGACAATAGCTACATGATGATAAAGTGCACTGACAAAGTTTTCGCGACTTTTGTAACTTTTGAATGCGAGTACCTTTGTCATGTTAATGTTTCAGTTCATTTGTGAATAATTAATTGAGATAATATGAGTTAAATGAGCTAATTGAACTAATATGGGATACGTGGGGACATGCTAGAATGAATGAATGCCCATTCAAGGAGTCTGAACCAGAATTCCTGATCCCTGAATAATGAGATTGACATCAGATTTAAGGTCAGTGTAGACCTGGTTTATATTAAGTATTTAAGGAGAAAGTGGATATATAAAGTATGGCCTCTTAATTTTCAACTTTGCATCTTTGCTTTGGCTGGAAGACAAGTGCATTGGTCATGTTGGCCGGGGCTAACATGTGTAATTTCCTCACGAGGCTATGTCTATTTCTGTCTTCCTCATGCTTCCCTCTTCCCCTACTCCTCACTTTCTCACAGCACGCCCTGCAGTACTCTTCACTTTCCCACCCACTCACCCTCTAACTAAGGGGTGAGCGCTGATTCATCTTCCTTCGCCTGTCTCCTGGTGCTCATCTCCAAACTCTGAGTTCTCACCTCGTCCCTGCTCCTAGTCAGCAATTGATGAACATTTGGGTCTCTGCCACCCATTAGCCATGAATCTGCTCAGCCTCTGTGGTTATGATTACTTTTATTAATGCATTCTTTAAAAACCCCTTTTCTGCTCCTTCTACAGAGTTTCGGTTAAGAATTATATATTGGCAGAAGGCATTACGATTCTTGGGGCGGCGGACTGCGGACAATGTTATGTAAACTAAAAGCAATACTATCCCACTCCCATTGTACATAATAATGAGTGATGTGAAATATATGTTATATATGATGCCTCAGATTACTGAAGAGATCTTTCTCTATAAGAAGACAGTGCATGATTATTGACATGTTTCTCGATGCATCCATGAAGAGCGCAATTGGAGAGAAGGTCATATTAACAGAGATCTATTGTAACTGTTGCAACTACCTGCCCATCCATGACCACGTGGCGGGCCCAACACAGCCTCATTTGCATATGCACCCAGGGCACCACCTGCAGCTGTGTTGAGTGAAAGCCACCTCCACTGGGGGTTGGCTCCCACCCCAGCTGTGGGGGTGCCTGATTGGCTGAATGTGGGACTGCCCAGTCACCTACACCACCTTGGCCCTCTGACCCCACGAGCCTAATTCTGAGATTCATTAATTATTCAAGGCTCTACTTCAGGCATATTGAAGAGAGATGACTCTAGTCCTGGCTCTTGAGTGAGACACACCTACTCTTGAACAGGAACCCCAGACACTCTGTCTGATGCTAGCTAAATTCAGATATTCCAATTGAGTGTGTACACAGCCATAGGACTCCTGTCCCATGGGATGTAGTCACTGCTTTCTATACCTGCTAAAGTAGTAGTGAGATACTGTGTGGCCAGACGGTAAGGAGTGTGGATGATAGGTCACTAGTAGGTGGACAGGAGTTGATGCCAATAAAGCACAACTTCTCCACTGTTTATCTCTCTGACTTGTCTTCATTCTTCCTTAGTATTGGTTAATGAGTTGATAGTTGGTATTTGAATAACAGCATCACAGGTGATATGAAGGGGAAGGGTTTTTAATATTATCTGGTGTCCAAAACGCAGCCGGGCATTCAGAAATATTAGATTCTGTTAGCCGAGTGTAGTGAATTAGCACAGACAACATGTTATTCAGAGCAATAAAAACACTTGAACGAAAAAAAAACCTCCCATTCTGCAGACACTTACCCAAGTTTCTGCCGCCGCCGTTAATGCCGAAGGTGAATGAAATCTGTAGGAAAGAAGGGAGTGAGACTTGATCTGATTGGTTGGTTGTTGGACTTTTACTTCCTGGCAACATCTAAGGTCATATCAGGATGGGTACAGACTTGTGACTGTGTGCACCAGAGTGCACTCATGGCAACTTCATAGTGTTTCCCCCTGGAAAATCAGGCCATCGGCACCATGTCCCGATTTCCCACTCAGTGGCATTATCCTGATACTGAGCTAACCTGTACTTGTTCTATCCTAGTAATGCCATGTGACAGGCTAGGTAGCGACACGCATCAATTATGTAATTCATTAGTTTGACTCGCCCTGGAGTCAAACTCCCGACCTTCCGTACCGGAAGCCAATGCTCTACCGATTCGGTCACCGTGTCCGGTTCCTCCAGTTTAGGGGCCCCGGAATTAAATTGCTTGTGTTGTGTGTGGGGGGGGGGGGATTCCGAGTGCTGATGTCAGTGGTAATCAAGACCACGAGACAGCAGCGCCACCATAGCAACTCCACCGAACGGCACGGACGCGGTGGCCTAATTGGTGGAGCACAGGCTTCCCGAACGGAAGATCTGGAGTTTGAATCCTGGTCGATTCAAAGCAATCACTTATAAAATTGATACTTCTCGCTTCCTAGCATGGCACTTGGCATTAATATGATAGAACAAGGACTAGTCAGCACAGTATCAGGATAATTTGACTGTGTAGGATATCGGGCCATGGTGCTGGTGGCCAGGTCTCCCAGCGGGACAGCATTATAAAAGTTGCCATGAGTGCGAACAGCCACAAGTCAGTACCCGTCGTGATATGACCTTAGATGTTGTCAGGATGTAAAACTCAAACAAACAAACAACCAAATGGCACACCGGGCCACGCCCATGGGCCTCCAAGTGAACAGCTCAGTTATCACACAGCACCTGACCTGTGTGATGTCTGCTTGTGCAGTGTTTTTGTCCACCCACTAACCCCAAACTAAATGACTCATGATAGCCCTAAGCAGCCAGGTAAAGTTCTAAGAACAATTGACATTTGCCCAGATGGGGTTTGAACCACCACTCATATGCTTTTTTCTGTCAAATACACATACAGATATATGTGATCTATAATGCATTATGCAAGTGTAAATATACGTAAGGGAATTATTATTATTGCTATTCTCCGTAAGACCTAATACTGTACTGCTGGTGCGACCTGTGGCCTCCTCACCTCCACCGGATGTAGACCAGTGTCAGTCACACTGGAGGATTGATATATTATATATATATACCAAATTATGATGTACTGTGTTCTAAATTAAGGTTTGTATTATAAAATTATTAAGGAGGTGGATCTATATTCTTCTCGCTGCAGTAAATGGAACTCGTTCAGATATCCTGTGAGTTTTGCGTGTATGTTCACAACTAACACAAATACTGTGAGAGCAATTTGCCAAAATGGGAATAACATGGGAACAAATTAAAACCAAATTAAATGACATGTTGGCCTATGCTTCATTAATTCATTTCAGCGGTTTCTTTTCGAAACTTCTTCAAGTGGTGTCCTCTGTAGCGGAGTGGTTAGAGTATCTGACTTTTTTTCTAGATCAGACTCCTAATATAAAGCTTGATGGTTCAATTTCCCGTGCCATCACCTCTGTCAATTTGGATTTGCACTGCTGTGTATAACATACAGCATCATCAAAGGCCAGTTGCTCTTATACAATGTCTATGTGGTGTTGGAGGTTAAAAATCCCTTGGTTCGGTAACAGTGTATGCTCAGGCTTTCAATTGATCAAATGTCTAATGGTGAAGAAAAGACTATTCAGACCTAACCATGATAGGCAGTATAAATGTTCAATAACAACAAAAATATCTGTATATAAGACTCTTACCTTGAATCCACCACCGCTTCTAAGTCTGTTAGACGTAAACTTCAGGTACATGTATTGTCCAGTTGAGAGTGTACTGCTGGGAATGATGTAACCACACAAGTTCCTTACCAGGTTTTCTAATTCTGAACGACCATCGTAAATCTTGAGGCTATCAGCACTACATGAAGTTGACTTTTCAAGGTGGAACCAGGTGAATGCGACTAAAACTTTCTGCAAGACAAAAATAAGACAAAGTAGACAGTTAAACCTTCTGATGACAATCTCCTGTCCTGAATAGCTCCGAAAGAGCGGTTTCTTTCCAATGTACAAACACTAAATACTCAAGTTCAGTAATGAGTAACAAAGCTGCCTATGACTATGTAAGTTAGTTGTAAAAGGCCAATGGTGGTGTTTGTATTTTATCTATGTTTTATTTTGGGGCAGGGGTAAGGGACGGTAGTGGTGTTTGTATACCATGTCTCAATTTACACCGTTAACGTAAAGATTTGTTGTTCTATATGAGTTATAACTATTATTGATGACATTTACCAAATCCAGCATAAATAGTAAAATTACCTTACAGTAATGAATATGAACCATTGAATATGTCACACAAACATAGCATATCTTATGTTTCTGTGATAATGAAGACAATAATTCATCAGCTTTATCTGTATTCTGGTGTTATGTCCAAAATTTGATGTAGTCAAATAAAATTCTCTCTCTCTCTCTCTAGATATATATATTTATATATGGATATGTAATAGACAAATCTGAGTTAGACCTACACATCATGGGCCGTAATATATAGAACTCATAATGCATTATATATGTATCAAGCACGTAGAATTGGTGGAGGGATTTTTCACAGACTTGGTTTATTTATTATTGCTCAAATTGAACTTGTCTGAGTCACCATTTAGCTTTGCTGTGCCCTTAAGCATCTGTGGCGACCCCTGGGACCGACAATATAACCACAGACCTAGCAGGGAACCCCTCCCTTCACTACCAGTTTAAATTCTGTAAAGGTGGGCAGAGACATGTATAAAGAACTGCTCTGCTCATGCCAGAGACATAGATAAAGAACTCAGACCAATTATCGTTATTTGTTGTTGGTTCTTCGTCTGCTTAAGCGAGATAACTTTCTCTTCTGGAGCGACTTTGTCCTCTCGAGAAGAAGACGTGCAAGGCGGCCGTTGCGGAGAAAACAGACGAAATAGAGCGGGAGCTGTCTCGTTTCTCCTTGCGTAGGCCGGACAGGAGTGCATCAGGAGATTGCAGAAGCAAATGCAGCAGGGCACGGAGCAGGTGGGCGGGGTGTATCAAGAGGCTGGAGAAGTTGTTACAGCGATCGCCGGAGGAGCGTGTCGAGAACCGGCAGGAGGAGTGTGTAACATAGGGGATGGCGGAGTGCGTCAAGGGACTGCACACTGCCTTGGAAGCGCCATGAGATGCTTTTGGTGAGTACCCGACAGCGCCCGATGACACCATTGCGGGACAAGGACAAGTCTGGCGACAGCTGGTGGAGGATCCCATCGAGATGCCGCTGGGGCCATAGGAGGCGCAGCTGGTCCTTCTCCTCTTTGGAGCACACACATAGCAGAGAAAGGAGACTTTGAAGTAAGTGGTCCATTGAGCGATATCCTGAAGATAAAAAGGCTGTGCGTAAATTATCTGGGTACAAGCTAATAAAAGCGAACTGCTATTGGATGCTGCATACAAAAGATTCCGACATGAGAGACTATAGAAGATTTGTATGGCATTTGGCATTCTTGGCAGGGAGAGCGAAGTCAGACCAATTTATTGCAACAGTCCACATCAGTTACGCTTTGGGAGTAAGTAGGCTAGCAGCTGAGGAGGGTTACTCGGCCTTTAACCCCTGGAACTCTGAATTAACACTTTGATATTAGGCGTTTGATTGCTTTAAAACGAATCGCTCTAGTCAATCCAAGAGGTCAGGAAGACGAAGGCCATACACTAAGGATGGGACAAGGCCTTGCTGCAACTTTAATAGCGAGGAGGGTTGTCCCCGTGACGATCAGGCCCACTGTTACGTGGGAAGTGCAGTTCCAAAAGCCACAGGCATGACTGTTGTAAAAAAGAATGATCTAGTGGCAATCTCGAACACACCGGTGCTAGTGTTATACCAGGCCCAGCCCCCAGTCATGGCCAATTAACTTTAGACAAGGTGGTCGCTGATTGCACTCCACTGCAGCACCAGAGCGGCGCTGAGCCTAGGCCTGAGGGTCAGGGAACGCACACTTCTACATACTCGGTTGATATAGCATTCAATACTGTCCCGGACATTTAGTGGCAAGAATGTTTAACAAATTGGACTGAATTGTTATGTAATTGGTTAACAGTAACTATTGACTCGTATTGTTTTAAATTGCAAGCAGTTGACCACTTGAATAACTGTTATTGCGTTGAATTCACCGTTACTTTGCTTTGCTTTAAGGGTGTTTGCCATTGTAATCATACCAATGCCGATAATGCTGTTCAGTTGCCGCCATACCATGTTTTTTCAGAACTTTTCCTATTTGGTAGCCGTCATAAGGATTGGGAGTATTCTTAAAGGCTTTATATTTGGGTTTAATATGATCAATTATGACTGTGGCACTAATTATCACAGCGCTAATAATTTAAGCCCCTTCACTCTTTGGAGCACTATAACTTTATTTCAGATCAGCTATCTACCAAACTTGATAATGGTTGTATTTCAGAATCCGTGGAAGTTCCACTGTGTACCCATAATATTTTGTGTGTACCGAAATCTTCGGGTACTGGTTTAAGATGTGTGATAGACTGTTCCAAGCCACTGGCCGGTTCAGTGAATGCGTATGTCAACAAGGTTTGCTAGACATTTTCCTATAGGAGCATCGACGACCTTGTAGTTAATATGCTTCCATTGGATTACATTGCTGTGGTGCACCTACAAAATGTCTACAGAGCTGTGTCTATACATCCCATTGATAGAGTGCGGCAGGGGCTGCAGTGGAACTTTGGCAGTAGAATAAAATATTTTCTAGATAACAGAATGTGCATGGGGCTCTCCTCGAGCCCATATATTTTCAGGAGAATTAGCAATTTCATCGTTCGTTCATGTAAAAGGTGTGGGGTTGACGGGGTAGTAAACTACCTTGATCACTTTGCCATATCTGGTGTGTCGTGGGACACATGCTCAAAATCCCAAGTAACAATCATTTGGGTGCTCAGACAGTTGGGATTGTTTATTAGCTTTGCTAAAATAACTTCCCCAGCTCAGTTCACTTGCTTTTTGGGAATAGTTATTGATACCGTCCAAATGTAGTTGCTCTTGCCAGAGGATAAGATTAGGAAACTCAAAGCTCATCTGATTTCTTTTTTGAACAGGCGGAAAGTGGCCCGTCGAGACTTAGAAAGGTTGGATGGGCGCTTGGTGCACTGCACCACTGTTTTCAGAGATGGGCGCTCCTTTTGTAGCTGGGTCTACGATGCTATCAGAATCCTCAAGCACCCATACTACCAGTTTCGCTTAAATACAGGGTTCAGGGAGGAAGTAGGCTGGTGGCTTAGTTTTGTTGATCCTTTCAACAGCCATCATGCCGAATGTATTTCGGTCTACTCCGATACTTCGATTCCAGCTTTGTCACCGCACATACAAATGATTGGTGCGGGGTGTTTTCAACCCCGATGCTTCTCAGGACTTAATGGCTCAAATCAGTCATCATCATGCCAACACTAACAAGGTGTGCAATGATGCACACATAAACATAAGGGAAATGTGGTTGGTTGTTATTGCCATCACCCATTGGGTGGAAAGTTGGAGGGACAAATCTGTAATCTTTGTTACCGATAATACCACTGTTTGTGCTGCCCTAGCGACATGGCGCTGTAAGAATAAACAGATCATGATATGGGTTTGTGAACTATTCTGACTTTGCTCTGTTGCATAGGAACCCAATATGCTGGATGAAAGCTTTGTAGTCGGCTATGGTTAGGCTAGGTATCTCAATTATCCAGCGTACGGCAGCCTCAATGAGTTTGTACGCATTTAATTTCTTTAAGGATTTCGACACGACAATGTAACATTTTAACGCCCACTTACAACTTTGTTCTCTCACTGAAGATGTACTTTTGCTGCTGCTGCCGGCATTTTAAACTGGAATGCTCCCTGCCATATGACGAATGCCCGTGCATTTCCGTCAGCTTCCTGCAGTGGTGTCCTTGTTCCTCCAATGCCCTTATGGGGAGGTCATATGTGTCGCCTTTGGCCGTCGTCTTGACTTCTGCTGTTCCATTTCCCGTATCCTTCATTCGTCGACCCAGCAACTTTTGTCTTTCCGCATAGAGCCATGCTATCCGGTCTTCCTGCTGCAGTCACTCAATGTCTGCCACTATTGCCCTCTCCTGTTCGTCCAGAGAGAGGGTCCGTCATCCGTTTCCTCATGTACTGCCATATCTTTTTGCGCCGTAGCGGGCGGTGCCAGGGCCACTTTTTGTGTATGCCAATCTTGTCACTGGTATGCAGGTACAGGTCCTTGACAGAACCGAAGGCTAAGGGAGCAAACCCTAAACAGAAAACCATGTCACTGTGGCAGCATTAAGGGCGGTTGATGTATGGAACTCCCAACATCTCCCGACCAGCCACTGCAGGGACAAATAGTTTTGCGCCTGTCTTGACATGTTCTTGCCGGTGTGAAACCTCTATTTGCTCCCCGAGAGAGTGCCGCTGGTAACTTGCAAAAGCCAGCAGCACTTCAACACTTTTGCAGGCAGCTTTCATTAAATGTACAACCGCACAAAGGAGAGCGGCAGTCAAGTAATGAAAGCAGTCTTTGACGCATCGCGACCGACACATTATGATGATGATGATGATGAGTGTGCACACGGTATGTCCTGTCACCTGAGAGCATTGGCTTGGTTTTCGGCATTGACTCACAAATGCACAACAATTAGTACTATTACCGTACCAAAATATGGCACTAATAGTGTTACATCAACTGGTTGAATCCTGGTGTGTGGCGTTTCGCCGGCGGTGTGCTGTTATGAGACCTCGGCAGGTGTTGACTCTTTTGGATCAAAAAGATCCATCCCTTATTGGACAATAAAGAATATTATAACGTATTAATAGTAATAATAATAATAAACCTCATACCTAAGATTTATACCCGTATATCCATATACTAGCTATATACATATGAAGTAAAATGCCAATTCACTAGATTTCTCTCACAAATCATATCCTTTAATGTTCTTTAATATCTAAATATGCAATAAGTAGT
>CM059199.1:68033390-68112639 GCA_030323885.1 Branchipolynoe longqiensis | reverse complement strand
TACATGGCTGACAAGCACTGGCTTCAAGCCACTCTCAGCAACAAGTTTTTCTGTGAGCCCTTTAGCATGTGCGTCAAAGAACATGTGGCTCAATGCATCAGCAAGAATGATGTCCTTGCCCGGTTTGTGGCAAACAAAAATGTCAGTACTTGTTTGTGCATCAAAGAGCCAGATCTCATGGGCGCAGGTGCAGATTATGGGGTCACGACCCACGCCATTGCCGAGAACCTGTTGTACTGTGTTGCATTGTCTGTGTTAATGACAACAGTGTAGTGATGGGCTTCATGAGAGGAGATGCTCTTGAGGGCAAAACCTAAGTACAGGGCTTCAAGTTGTGCAATCGTGTGGTTCTTGTCATGCAGTTGTTGTGAGTACTCCGCAGCATAGAATTGAGTCGTTGAGTGCGCCCCTCCAGCTCACAGTGAGGAGTCACACTCAATCACCCATGTCTCACGGGTAGTGATGACCTGAAGATCATCCCTATGGTTTTAATGGCGATGTTATAGCCATCTGTCGGACAGTTGTGAGTAAGTAGGGCAAACCCAAGCACAAGCTCTTTGGTGTTCGGCCCTAAAATGAGTGCACCTGTGGTTGGTAGAGGAGTGCCATGGTGTTAAGGCTTTGTGGCCTATTTAGCTATGTGAACATTGTCGTATGGATGTAATGATGACGTGTCACTTTTGTTGTCAAGACTATAGCAGTGCCAGATAGATCGTAGCTATATTTAACTTGTTTTGCGTTACGTGGAGGAGCTCCCTTGGTGGCGCCATCTATAGTGTCCTGCTTAATAATAAATGCTCCGACTGTGGCGCCATCTTCTGTAAATTTGCATAACGAGATGTGGCGCATTTTCTCTATGGACACTCTATAGACACTTTGACCAGAGCCTTTCGATCGGCAGGACGTGTTCTCTCCTTTGGATTTGTTTTAAGTCAACAAGATGACGATCAATAAGAATCCACGATTTAAGGATCGAGAGAAAAACTCTGGAACGACAAGGTCTAATGTCTAAAGCATAAGGTGGGTCGAAGTCAGTGGCTATCCTGATTAATCTAACAAAATAACTGCTTGTGTTGGTTGAACAAAGAACTGGCGCAAGCCCTGGACACGACAACATCAACGCACGGATACAAAAATCGAGCTACGAATGTCAGCTTAACCGTGACTGGCTACCTAAACAAACGGATGGTCGATGTCTGTGATGGATCGATCCTTGGATCGATCATCTTTAAAAAACGTAGAGTGTCGTTTTTCGGGTCTACTACGCCCTGGAAAATGAATGCTGATCTCACACCACATGGAGGCGGCCATGACACCTTGCTCGATGATTCTTGGAGGAGGTCTGTTGTACGACACACTACCGTTCAAAGTCACGAGTATAACAATCTCCTACACGGAACCTGAATTCATCTACAGATGATGTCCATATCCAGATTTCGTACAGACAAAAGTTATCAGTACGCAGATTGCATGTGAACTACACCCAGATCTTGTCTGGCGGCTGTGATAGCGACCGTCTAGACATTGTCTAGACGCAAAGTCTCATGGACTGCTGCCATCAGCATGACCTTGAGGTCGGGCAGTGCATGGGATATGATTACTGACATGAAGCCGCGAAGCATTCTTCATCTGTCTATGACATTATAAATCGTCATTACACCCATAAGGACGATTCTTCACTGCATGCATGATTGACACTGCCGTATGGTCCTACTCAGTCACTAAAGCAATACCATCGTCACTAAAGCAATACCATGGAAACACTAATCTTGCTCATGCAGGGGGTGCGTTATTAACGGTTATCATCCACCAAACACTGCCATGGTTTTACCTCAGCATGTTATGCCTGTTATTACCAGTGGCCATGGCTGTGAAAGTACAACGTCTGAACACTTTGACTTCTGGTTACTGAATGGTTTATTCACGGCGTAGGGCACCTTTGACCCGCCGGCTAAACTTTCCATGACGTCATCTCATTTGCATATCTCTTTGTCCCCAACTCTGCATATCATTAACATAATATAGTTTTTATATTATTATTTAATATTTTATATATATTATATTATTAATTTAATATATATATATTTTTTATTAATTTTTTTATTATTATAATAAATTTATATTAAATCTATTAAATTTATTTTATATATTTTTTTATTTTTTTATATTATTTATATGTTTTATCTATTTTTTATTTAGTATATCATCTATTTTAATTATATAAGAATTTATAATTTATTATACAAATTTATTTAATTAATATTAGTTTTAATATTTAATTATTAATATATATTTAATATATTTTATTATTTTTTATTATTAATATATAATATATAATAATTAAAATTTATTATTATATTATATTTATTATATTATTATATTAACCACCAGGTCCAGCGTCTTTAGCATATATCACATCCCCCCCTCAAAGTATTTCTGAAACATGAAATGTTACAAAATAACAATGAAGAAATATACAACATATATGCGCACTTAACTTGCAAATGATCTAGTGCACAATGCACTTGAGTCCTCAAAGTCCGGCCGTAATGCCTGATATCTCCTATTGTCCATACGTAACACAGTAAAACACAAACGCTGAAATAAACTTAATTGTACATGCACATGTTAACCCTACAACAGCCGAGAGCACACTGACCTACTATAGATCTAACCTGCTCGCCGGCCTTATCAGCCGACCTGACCTACTCTGATTAACCGTACTGTTTACATTTGGCGTTGACGCTGACCCAGATTGCGTCGCTGACGCTGACCCAGATTGCGTCTGCACGACCAACTCGGGTCGCCCCTCCACTGGCGCTCTAATGATTTGTACTCGATTATGATATAACATGTTCCCCGACTCATTTAAAATCTGATACTCTCTCCCGAACACCCCAGTCCGTCCCAAAATAACACCTCTTTTCCAGCAGTCTCCGCTGGGCATGCAATGTAGCCTCATTCGCAGTGACATTACTTTGTCCCTGTCCGTGGCGGGCCTCCCAGCACACGGTGCTTTCGATCATAAGACTAGCCCTGTCCGTGGCGGGCCTCACAGTACCTGGTGCTTTCAATCATAAGACTAGCCCTGTCTGTGGTGGGCCACTTAGCACCATGCGTTCAACTCTCCAAAGTTCTGCCTCCAAAGGTCAGCGAGGCAGGGCGCAAGACAATTGGTCACTGGACCTCTGCTGCTGTGTCAACATACAACATCCAGTCTCAGCTTCCAGGCACTTAAGATATATTTTTTGGCTACGTGCCTGAAATCCTCGAAATCTTAATAAATAAAACATCTCATGGCTTAAATGTAACAACGAAATAGTAAGAATAAATGCCACTTTATACTGTACTTGTCTTGTGTTGGTTTAATTGTGGATGTTGATTTCAACATCGGTAATTTAACCCGCAAGAAAAAGTACATACTAAACATCGAGGTGACTGGTGGTGCCATCTATAGTGTCCTGCTTAATAATAAATGCTCCGACTGTGGCGCCATCTTCTGTAAATTTGCATAACGAGATGTGGCGCATTTTCTCTATAGACACTCTATAGACACTTCGACCAGACCCTTTCGATCGGCAGGACGTGTTCTCTCCTTTGGATTTGCCGTCCCACCCAGCCCAACTATAACTGACATTCATAGGGCTACATGCCTGAAATCCTCGAAATCTTAATAAATCAAACATCTCATGGCTTAAATGTAACAACGACATAGTAAGAATAAATGCCACTTTATACTGTACTTGTCTTGCGTTGGTTTAATTAGAATGTGGATTGTCAGCTTATATTACTTGACTTGTGTGTCTCTGGTATCTATGTTTTGGAAGTTGTTATATTCGTGACTTTAGTATACTTAAGCCTGTGTCACTTTGTTCTACGAGTATATCCAACAGCGTACGAGTCCACAATGTCCTTGTGACCTACTTCTGGAAGTAGGTCAGCAGTCTATTAGTTACATCTAGAATGTGGGTTGTCAGCTTTTGGGTACTTGACTTATTGTGTTCTTACGGTGTTGATCTAAGTCACCAGAACATGGAATGTCAGCTTTTGTTACTTGACTTATTGTGTTCTTTATGGCCTTGATCTGGTTTACCTGCTGGTTCATGGCGCTTATGTACAGGTCAGCGTGGTTAGCAGGCTGGTGGGTGAAAAAAGGTCTCTGGCATATGTATGGTGCAATAGTTGTTACATTGTTCGTTTGTATCCAGTTTCCATTGAGGAGAGGCTTGATGTGTGTGTCCCTATAGTTTAAGGGTAGCTTTTGTCTTCCTTGTTTTTGTCGGACTGGTTGTTTATATCCAGTGTCATTAGAATGTGGGGTGTCAGCTTTTGTTACTTGACTTATGTATCTTGCGTCTGTATGTTAAGAATTGTTACATTCTTGCATTGTTTGTGATGCTCAGCAACACGGGTAATTTGGCATTCGATCGCCGCCATAGCATCTTAGCCTTAAGGTTTAATACTTGTGCTGCCACCTATCTACTTACGGCGGTACTCCTTTCTGACTTCTGCATCAGCGCCGTCTGGTTATTCGGACTTTGATATGTAAATACTTTGAGATGCAAACTCTGTCTTACTGACCTGCCATCTGCGGTCGACAGCTCGAACTAACAGCCCAAGCACCTATATAAGGACCATCTCAGCAGCAGAGGGCTCACTTCGACACAGCCACAGGAGGACACTAGCTGGCTTTCAACTGGAGAGGAAGCACACCACTATGCCATCGGCTAAGAAACCATCGAAGCGGGCAGCCACCGCACACCCAAAAACCCCGGACCCGGCTAAGAAGAAAACCTGGTCCAAAGCCAAAAAACAACCCGGTGGAGCCGACGTGGCTGGCTCACCGGCTAGACAGACCCGTTCAAGCTGCCCCGTGGCGAGGCACGGGTCCCCCGAGAACAGAGATGCCGTGGCTGGGGCCAGTCCCCCGTCGGACAAGGCTCGTGACATTGCAGACCTTATCGAAGGCCTGCAACTCAAGATTACACAGATGGTAGACGGTGTAAACAAGCATATTGACGGCATCATCGTGGACACACGTGACACAAGGAGCCAACCGTGTGCGACACCTCGGTCCCCTCGCTGGGATGATTCACCATGCCCCCGTGGCGCAGCCAACAACCCAGGCGGAAGCGAATGATCGCGGCATCATGGCTCCCCGCGCCGCCACTCGGTGTCGTCGGATGACTCACAGAGACGTACTAGCCTCCGCCGCCACGAACGATGAATGGATGACCGTATCACAAAGGACACCATGGTGCATAGGGATGACACGCCCCACCGCCATGACAGGCTAAGCTACAGCTGCGACACGGTCGACTGACACCACCAACGACGCTCAAGCTACGACAGCCCCATCCTGCTCGATGGCCGGACGGCCGCAGGACGGATGCCATCAACGAACTCCTCGAGGCAGCAGGATCGGCAATCTCTAAGAAAAAAGGTAACTCGATTCTTGCGCCCCACCATTATGTAATCCGTGGAAACAAAAATGAAAAAATATCCATCGAGGAGGCCACTTGGGTGGAATATTTCGCGGCTCTATGTCGTATGTCGTATGCAAAAGGACAAAAAACTGCCGGCAGCCTGGATCGGACATGTGCGTGAACATTTGCATCAACTGGCCACTATGGCGTGTACCTGTGACTGGTACACTTGTAGGCAGTGGCCTGAGACAGTTTTCACGATGATATCGGACGGGCGCTTGCCAGCGGGTTGGGCGGACCAGTATGCTATTAAAGATGTGCAGAGGGACATTTGCTCGGTAGGGACTAGGCTTGAGAGGGTGAAGCAAGCGCTGCGTGCTGGCAAGCGCCTGGAGGCGGCAAGTGCTACTACTATACTACAGGAAAGTATGACGACTGATTACGTAAAAACAGAATATAACCGCGAAACGGACGGTAAGCCGTGCTAGGATTTCATCTGGGGGGAGTGCATGTTCTCAACGTCACACGTTCTTCAGCCAGACAGAACGTGCCACCTCTGCACCTGGTGCGTGCAGAAAAACAGGCGAGCAAACGTACATCCTGAGAAAGCGTCTATCAATAAGAAACGCATACAGGATGGGGCTAGTGCTAACAAGGAAACTAGCAAGGATTTTTTAGGGGCGACCGCACCGAAGGTATACCCGCGGAACGCGATAGTGTCGCCCACATAGATGCGGTACCCACCGGCCCACCGGCCCAGACCGTGGAACAGCCCCTGATATTATCACAGAGACTGATAACGATGATAGCAGCACCGACTGTGCACTTGATACAGGTTCAAATACTGATAGCGAGCTTGAGAACGGCTCGCCCCATTGCGGCCCCGCCAGAGGTGCTAATGAGCGGACAGCTGACCCACGAGCTGATTTTGGGAAAGGATTCAAAACACCTGAAGAAGGGCGTTATGATGACGTTGTGGCAACCCACACAGATAAAGAAACTGACGATCCAGCTATCGTTAACATACAAGGAGACAATAACGAGTCCACGGGACAAACTGGTAAGGGGATCCACTTGACACACGTCAGCCTGGAGCTGCAAGTGAACACCACAAAATCCACAAACCTGCGCACGCTACAGGAGAACACGGTGCGCCTGCTAACACGAAAATACTAAGTCATAACGGACACATGGGAGGCCAGGCCCAAGACAAGCCTATAGACTTAAGTAAAGGCATCTCGACTGGTGTAATAGGCGAGATGGAAGACACTATGACAGTCAATACCTTGAGTGCTTGAGATTATAGGACAACATGTGCTGTAGGGAGAAATGACGATGGCATGGCACAACAAGGTGACAGTGGGGTTGGTGTCATTGCAACTGGCCAATTTAGCATGCCCAAGGCTGGTGGCAGGGTTGGTATACGTAAAAGGAAAGCCACCTGCCACACCCATAAATATGACAAACGACGCATATTATATGCTCCTGAAACTAGCAACACCCTCGTAGTAAATGACAGTCTTGAGGATGAAGGCTTCGGTATACCAGTTGATGGCACATGTCTGATGACTACGGAACACCACGACCTTGATGATGTCGAACAAATAGTCGATGCAATTGACAAGCCCGAGGTCGTGGCATATATGCCGCCTAGAACCCCCCACAGCTACCGCTCTTTACTGGATGGGATATGGCCGCACACGGACCATGACGCATGGAAAGATGATCATGCTTACATGAAAATATATGACCTCGTGAGGGCATCGGCCATCCCAAACTTTATGGGCATGAGGCTCCGTGTTCCGTCAGGTCTAAATATGGCAGCTTGGAAGCGAATGCTGGAGGGTTATCACAACTTTCAAATCATAGACTTTCTTGAATACGGTTGGCCAATTGACTTTACTGGGGACCACCCGCCGGTCACAGCAAAGGAGAATCATCACAATGATAACGTTAGTGCTGGCTGTATAAATAGTTATATTGAAAAGGAGATGCTAGGCCTCTTTGATAAACCTCCTTTTGTTCCATGGACACAGCTCAGTCCCCTCATGACTCGCCCCAAGAAGCGCTCAGACGAGAGGAGAGTGATAGTTGATCTTAGCTATCCGCCGGGGGTGAGCATTAATGCTGGGATAAGGAAGGGACAGTACCTTGGCAAGCCGGCTACCTACACGCTGCCTGGCATTATAGACTTGGCAGATGAGGTAGTGCGAGTAGGGAGAGGGTCTCTTATATGGTGTGTGGACTTGGCAAGTGCCTACCGCCAGCTCAGGGCTTGCCCACTCTCACTGCCTCTGCTTGGCATAAAAATGAAAGGACGGATCTATATGGACATAGCGCCTCCATTTGGCTGCCATACCTCTGCAATGGCCTGCGTGCGTACTACAAATGCTGTGGTCTACCAAATGCGAAAGAGGGGTCACCATGCACTTTGCTACCTTGACGACTTTGTCGGGGTCGAGAAGACGGCTCAGATTGCGAGCCGCGCCTATGACAACATAATCAGGATAACGGATGAGCTGGGACTGGAGCTGGCTCGCTCAAAGTGCACGCCACCATCTACAGAAGTTGAATGGCTTGGATTCTGCGTCTCCACCTCGGCCATGACGATTACCATTCCGAATGAAAAAATGGAAGGTGTTGTGGACGAATGCAGGATGTGGCTGACTAAGAGAACGCATCGCGTAAGGAGATCAAGAGACTGGTTGGGAGGCTACAACACATAGCTAAGTGCGTTAGGCTGGCTCGCAGGTTCATGACTCGCATCCTGGCGGCTGTCCATGAGACTCCCATGAGGGGAAAGCACCCAGTGTCAGCCAAACTCTGTATGGATGTGGAATGGTTCATCGGCTTTGCCCAGACATGGAATGGGATAGTGCTCCTGCCGGACAGTGAGAAAGTGGCTTGGACAATTGAGTGCGATTCGTCTCTATGAAGGGGCGGGGCACACTCCCCACACACTACTTTGCATCATGCTACTCAAGGGAGGGCATCGGCCGGAAATACAACATCGCCCAGCTCGAGGCCATAAACCTGGTGGCAGCGGTCAAAAGTCTTGCACCGGATGACCCACATCTATTCACAATCTACGTCAACACGGATAACAGTGCTTCACAACAGGCGCTGACGTCTGGTGCTGGGCGGGACCCTGTGATTACGGCGTGTGCGAGAGAAATGTGGTTGTTTGCGGCTCTCGCCAGTACGGAAGTTGTGGTCAAACATAAACATGGGAGCGACATCCCTTTCGCTGACGCACTCAGCAGGATGTCGTTTGATATGGGGGCGAGGGAGACTGCGATCAGACACATAGCTCAGCGAGGGCTCAGCTCTATAGTAGTATCCCACGATGATGTCCTCATGCAGAATCTATGACCTGGCCGATTACTTTCTGTTTGCTCTCTTGCCAGGTTATAATCTTCACCAACACCAACGTATCACGGCCTTGATCGACGCGGGACTGGCAGCAAGCACATGGAGGAACAAAAGAAATCAGGCTCTGAACTATCTACGATACATGAAACACCATGGCCTGAATGTGTTAGCCCCGACCGAATATGATGTGCTCCTATATCTTTTATATCTGCCGGATGCCATCCGATATCCGGGTGCCATCATGAACTATGTCAGTGGAGCGAGAACACTTGTTCTCTTGATTGGAGGTCAGGTGAATGGTTTTGACTCTTATCTGGGGTCGCTGGCCAAGAAGGGTATTCGGAGATCTTCCCAACACATCTCGGTTCAGCCTATGCCTCTGGTGCCACAGGATGTGATAAACATAGTGGACTTCTTTAGATATTCAGGCCTGAATGGCCCTGTACTAATAGCTTCTCTACTACTAGGATATTTTACTCTGATACGACAGAGTAATCTTCTAACAACAGGTGCAATTAAGGACTCTGATCATACTATATGTGCTAACGACATAACTATAACTCATGATGGACTGATTGTAAGGATTCGATCATCAAAAACTAAGTCATCATCTACCGCGCCACTGGGCATCCTTGTCCCAGTTGTGCCTCACTCCAAGTACTGCCCAGTTCGGGCTTGGACTAAATACTACGGAGACACACGCCCGGCCCTGAGCGGTCCAGCATTCATCACCACGGACGGGTCCCCCCTTCGCCCTTTCTGACTTCTGCGTCAGCGCCGTCTGGTTATTCATACTTTGATACATCTGATTGTATGCAGGTATTGCAGGTATAGCAATACCTCAGGGAGTTTGATGTCCCTGCCTTGCAGAGTTGTAAACCACTGCCTTGTGGTACAGGTTCTTGACAGAACCGAAGGCTAAGGGAGCAAACCCTAAACAGAAAACCATGTCACTGTGGCAGCATTAAGGGTGGTTGATGTATGGAACTCCCAACATCTCCCGACCACCCACTGCAGGGACAAATGGTTTTCTGCCTGTCTGGACATGTTCTTGCCAGTGTGAAACCTCTATTTGCTCCCCGAGAGAGTGCCGCTGGAAACTTGCAAAAGCCAGCAGCACTTCAACACTTTTGCAGGCAGCTTTCATGAAATGTACAACCGCACACAAATGGGAGAGCGGCAGTCAAGTAATGAAAGCAGTCTTTGTCGCATCGCGACCGACAGCATGATGATGATGATGATACGTAAATACTTTGAGATGCTAACTCTGTCTTACTGACCTGCCATCTGCGGTCGACAGCTCAAACTAATGGCCCAAGTGTCTATATAAGGACCATCTCAGCAGCAGAGGGCTCACTTCGACACGGCCACTGGAGGACACTAGCTGGCTTTCAACTGCCATCCCACCTACCTCTGGTAAAAGACTATATAGGGCATAGGGTTAAAGCTTATTGACCTCTCTGTGCATAATTCATTGGCTTATCTCACTGTGCTTATTCTGTTGAACTTAATATGTGCTTACCAAAATTGACATGTGCTTACTACTGACTCATTATCGAAAAAGAAGGAATAAAGCCAACTTTAAACTCATGTGCGGTGTCGGTGTCAAATTGTCAGCACCGGCAGTTGTTTGGGAGGTTTGCTGACGTCAGAATTTTAGATCAGGTAGACGAATGGAAATGCTTTGCAGTTTATGTCAGTTTATGTCATTAATCACATCCTAAACATTATCCGACCTCGAGGTCATGGTGACGTCAGCATTCCTTGAGACTTTTACGGTCTGCGACAATGACTGGACCATCACTATGACAGCCGCCTGACAAGATCTGGTGTGTAGCCCAGATGCACTCTGGTAGACAACTTTTGTCTGGCCAAGTGCGAAAGCGAACCGTCTGCTGTCCGTCGATCTTTTGCTTTCCTCGCTTTTGTCGCAGCGGTTGTTCACATCCAGTCTCCCATTGAGGAAGGCTTGACGTAGTGCACATATGGTTGTTGAAGGATTTCGTTTGTGTTTGTCGTTTCCATGCGCTAAGCCGGCGTCAACGTTTTGTAATGTAGCCAGAGCCACGGTTAGTCCCCAGGCGAGTTCCACACACCATTACTGATGCCATGCGAAATGAGTTGGATCGAATGTTAAAAAATGGTGTCATAGTCAAACAAATAGAACCTACACCTTGGGTCAATGCCATTACCATCGTAAGAAAGCCTAACAAAATAAGAATTTGCCTCGACCCCACTAAATTGAACAAGGCAATCTTAAGAGGGCCTTACCAAACTAGAACAGTAGAACAAGTTGTCGTGTGGCTAAAACCAATGGGGACAAATATTTTTCCGTGTTGGACGCTAAAACCAATGTGGACAAATATTTTTCCATGTTGGACGCACACAGTTGTTATTGGCAGCTAGAATTGGACCACCCAGTTCCTTATTATGCACATTTAATACATCTTGGGGGTGCTACAGATACACCCGGTTACCCTTTGGGATAAAATCAGCTGGGGATATTTTTATCCAGGAGATGGATAAGATCCTTAGCGACCTCCAAGGTGTAGCTGTAGTGGCGGATGATATCCTTGTATTTGGGGCCACATTGGATGAGCACAACAGAAGATTAGAAACCTTGTTAAAACGGGCACAGGAGGTTGGGCTAAAATTAAACCCTAACAAATCTAATATCTGTAAAAAGCAAGTACAATATGTAGGATATTTGTTGACATCTGAAGGCCTTAGGCCGAACCCTGATAGGCTACAGGCGATACTCGAGATGCCAACTCCAACTGATAGGGCAGGTGTACAAAGGTTCCTTGGCATGGTAGGATATGTTAATAAATTTATACCCAACTTATCCGAGATGGCAAAACCACTAAGATTATTATTGTTAAAGGACATAGCATCGCATTTGGAAGCTGATCAAAAGGAAGCATTTAACAACTTAAAACAGTCATTAACAAAAGCACCAGTACTTAAATATTTTGATGTAACAAAAACAATAACGATGCAGGTGGATGCATCAAAGTCTGGACTAGGGGCAGCACTATTCCAGGATCAGTAGCCAGTATCAATGGCATACAAAGCTTTTGATAAATGTCAAAGTAAGTATGCTGTTATTGAAAAGGAGTTGTTTGCGATCTGTTTCGGCAGTGCACAATTTCACGAATACATTTTTGGAAAGGAGATCACAGTTGAAACAGACCACATGCCACTCGTAAGCATCATGTGCAAACCCATACACAAATTAACAGCACGTATTGAGCGAATCAGAATGAGGCTACACAATTATGAGTTGAAAGTAGAATATGTTAAAGGAACAAACATTTTGTTCGCTGATACACTCTCACGAGCACACACAACAGAAACTAAGCCAGCAAACTTATGCAATTCTAATATATCCATTGCAGCCCTAAGCTATGTGGAGGACGAGCTGGAAGAAATTGCAAATGAGACAAGTAAAGACCCAAATTTAAATATACTATTGGAATATTTTCATGAAGGATGGCCCTCAAATACCAGAGACATTAATCATGAGTTAAAACCGTATTTTATGTACAGACAAGACCTCACCACACACAACAAGCTTATAATGAAAGGCAGTCAGATTATAATTCCACACACACCACAAAGAAAGATGTTAGACAAGTTCCACAGCTCACATCTCGGTATTATAAAATGCAAACAACTTGCGAGAGACTATATTCTGGCCCGGTCTTGACAAACAATTAAAAGATAAAATGTCACCATGCCCAACTTGCCAGTTACTACGGAATCGACCACAAACTGATCCACTGATTAATCATGACATTCCGGACATTCCATTTTACAAAGATGGTGTAGATTTATTTCACCTCGATAATGAAAATTACATGTTATTAGTTGATTACTACTCCAAATACCCAGAGGTGATACAGAAACAAAACACTACAAGCAAGACAATTATAGATAACCTTAAACACACATTTGCACACCACGGAATACCAAACATCATAGTCTCAGATAATGGACAACAGGTTACGAGTGACGAATATAGAGAATTTGCTACAAAAGACGGGTTTACATGAATATACTCCAGTCCACTATACCCATGGAGCAACGGAGAAGCAGAGAGATGCATACAAACTGTCAAGTCATTACTAAAAAAAATCACCGAAAACACCGATTTTGACCTTGCTTTATTAGCATACAGAAACACAAAAATACATGAATTAGATGCAACACCTGCGCAACTCTTGATGAGTAGAAAATTGTGGTCCAATATTCCAACTCTACCTAAATATTTAAGACCAACAATTATCTCATCACAAAAGTACCACAAAAGAAAATCACAAAATAAACAAAAATATTACCATGACAAGCACGCTGGTAAACCACACACAAAGCTAACGAGCGGTGAGAATATCTGATACCTGAATCACAAACGGCAATGGGTAAAATGCACAATCACTAAAGCAAACATATATCATGGACATGATTACAACATTCAAAATGAAGACAACAAAACAATACGAAGAAACAGCACACTCATCATACAAACACATACACATGCACCAAATAGACCAACAAACAAAACACAGACAATAATGCCCACAGCACAAAATGACCCACTGCCAACTGGCTATAGAACTCGAGCTGGATGAGCAATCAGGCATGTCATCCGATTAGAGTAATAAACACAACAGAGAATAATTGTCTATGCCATTTGGCAAACCTTAATGGCTCCGGTATGTCAAACATGGGAATGTAGGATATATATAAAAAAGCACTCTCACATACAAATGTAACATGAGATCATGATGACAAACAATGATGATACTAATGCTAGTGCTAGACACCCCTAAGATTATAGAAGTAAGACATTAAATAAGACGCAAAGATGTTTTATTGTTAGCATAAATTGTTAAAGAATGTCAGGTAAAGATGTATCTGTACATAGTTGTATGTTATTGTTCCAATAATGGAAGAAGGAAACTTCCAAAAAACATGTACCACAAAGTATTAGCGATAATGCGCCTAACAACCAATCAGCGTACGGTGACGTTATTGTACGCATAAATGACCAAACCAGGAAACTCACCATTGCCTCGACAATATATTTAGAAAATACTGCCCAAACAACACAATAGTGGCAACACATGTATGTATAATGCATATATATATTGTTGTTTAAGTAAGAAATTTATTAAACACATTGTAATAAAAAAATTATTTTAAAAATAAATAAATAAAAGAAGAAGAAAAGATACAGCGATAAGTCGATGTGAAGCATAAATCATATCCAATCATGATAACTTTTGTAACCAAACATGCCATCTAGTATTAAGCAAAACTAATGTACACACCAATCTGTGAGTTAAACAAAAGACATATTTTCTATAAAAGGGAGATGTATGCCGAAATAAGGTAAGGAACTGGACCCGACGAAGCCATGTCATGTGACTAGGTGACATCACGTAGCCAGGATGAATAAAGAGGCCACTTGCTAAACTGAGCTCATAGCAGTCACTTCTCATTTCATATCTCTACAACACTACACCTAGGGTCAGCAATGCCTGAGGCGAAATGCTGGAGGGAGGAAAGTAGAACAGCCGATGCAGTTCCCCCCCCCCCCCCACACCGTAAATCAAATGCAATATTACGCATTTCGGATAAGTTGTCTGTTCTTCTAGCGGTAGATGGCATGCAGCAAGGCATTTTTAAATTCAATATAATCGAAAATAACGATGATGATGGTTGAATACCATGTCGGCAGCAAAGGCCAAATTTAAAGTGAAAAGTTTGTGATATTTATTCACAATGATTCAACATGAAATCACCAGGAATGTGTTAATACAAACTGTCCTGTATGCTGGTCTTCAATAAAGACACAGTGTGATGTGTGCGTATAGCCCATGGTAGGGACCAGTGTAGTGTGACGAGCACAGCTAGTGGGACTCGTAATAAAGCCAGTAGTGACTTATATCTCAACGCGTTTGGACCTACGTTATTACATGGTGTCAGATAGAGGGAAAACATGCCCAACACCCAAGCCATACAAATTCCCGGTCTGAAGGCTCCAGGGCCTTTACTTCTAGACAGTCACAACTCAAGTAATTGAAAACCATGGTTCAGGTCATATTCTATATATGCAATGGCAGCTGCCATGGAAACTCGCCTGGAGAGAGTGCAATGCTGCATATTTCTCATTGTGGCCGGACCGGACGCCCAGCGAGTGAGGAGGACAAGATTGAACTGCTAGTGCAAGTGCAAAACATACTGCATGGGAAAAGCAAACCTTATTATTACCAGATACAAGTTCAATACCCATAACCAAGCAAGTGAGAGCATGTCGGAGTATTTGACAGCCCTTCGAGATAGGGTAAAGGATTTCGAGTATGGCCAGATTCAAGACTAGCTGCTAAAATGTTAGCCTTCGCAATAAGTTACTACAAACAGCAGATTTGACACTACAGCGCTGCGTGGACATGTGTGAACTAAGTGAGTTCAGAGTGGAGCACCTGGATGGAAAAACTACAGACTCAGGAGATAAGGAGTTGGATTACTTAGCCAGGAGCGCTGGAATGAAAGCCGCATCCCGGGGTGCGCGACCAGAGCGAGCAGTGGCGCCATCTTGGAGACCGAGAGGCGCCCATAACAACACGGACCATTGCACTTGTGGTAATTGTGGATACCCGCACCATCCCGGAGCATGCCCAGCACAGGGAAAGACTTGCATGTCCTACATGAAGGTTGGGCATTTTGCCAAGGTCTGCTGTGGCAGGCCGACCCCGATCAGTGAGGTATCGATAAGTGTGTCACAGCCTCACAACCAGCAACCATCACATGGCAGTACACGGATGGACGAGCTAATGGCAGACTTGTTTGTGGGCGAACTGGAGAAAGGCGCCAATAGGAGGAAGCTGCGGTTCCGGGACTTTATGACCAAGGGACAGGCAACGAGATTCAAGCTTCACACAGGCTCCGAGGCGAATGTGTTGCCCCGAGCCGTGTTTGATCGCATGGAGGGAGCCAAGATGACAGTGCCGAGGTGCACCCTCATCACCTTCTCTGGACAGCGAGTCAGGGCCGATGGGGAGGCGATCATCGGCATCAATGGACACTATGTTATCTTCCAGATCGTCCGAGTGGCTCACCCGATCCTAGGAAAGGAAACCTGTGTGACTTTGGGACTGATCGCTAGGATCGACAAGCTTGTTATGGGCCATCGAGGCAGCAGACAACATGCATAAACTGTGGTAAGCGAGTATGCTGATATTTTCAGGGGACTGGGGCTGATAAAGTCAGATGCTGTAATTCACGTTGATACGAGTATAACACCAGTAGTAGATCCCCCTAGGGATATCCCTTATGCAGTTTAAAATTTAGCAAAACCAGAGCTAAAGCGCATGATCAAGTTGGAGGTAATTAAAGAGCAGGTCGAACCAACAGAATGGGTGAATTTGATCATGATAGTTAAGAAAACAACAGGTATCAGGGTCTGTCTGGATCCAACTAAACTGAATCAACCTTTCCAACCACCATGATCGAAGAAATAATTGCAAAAAAAGCAAATGCACAGTATTTTTCGGTTCTGGATGCACAATCGGGGTATTGGCAGATCGAATTAGACTATTCTAGCTCGCTCCTATGCACATTTAATACTCTGTGGGGGTGTTATCGCTACACTTGACTCCCCTTTGGGTAAAAACAGGGGTGATATTTTCATCCATGAGATGCACCACATCATGGGTGATCTACCTGGAGTAGGCATTGTGACTGATGATATCCTCATCTATGGTTCTACGATTGAGGAGCATAATGAGCGACTTAGAGCAGTATTGGCGCGAGCAAGGTCTGTCAACCTTAAATTGAACCCCGCAAAAGCCAAAATTTGCAGAACAGCTGTTACATATGTGGGCCACAGACTAACGCAGGATGGCGTCGAGCCAGATCCAGACAGGATTCAATTTGTCTATCAATATTTGGCCAAAAAATGCTCTCTGTAGCGAGCTGTTTTGTTTTGGTAGCGCCCAAATGTGTCTCATGGAGTACATCCAACATGTTGTTTCTTAATTTACCTGGGATAATGATTCGGTTCCCTTTCATTATCAGACCGTTATTGCCTGTTAATTCTTTGAATGGCACATATCGTCGTATACCTGCGGGTATGCACACCATGCTAGAGTCCCGTCCCTGCTGTATTTGTTCACGTAACTCTACCATCGACTAATCCGCCTCAAACTTGTGTTTAATGTCATTAAGGATACTCGATGCTGAAGAATCGGCTGTGGCTACACTTAAGCTATCGTCAAACAAACTCACAGTACTGCTGTCTTTACTGTGGGCCCGTGATAGAGTGTCTGAAAAAAACATAAGCGTTCCTTTAATATGCTTTAGTTTCAGGTCGTAGTTCTGTAAGCGCATCCTGATGCGCTGCATCCGCGCGGACTGTTTATGAATCTGTTTGTCCATGATTGAAACAAGTGGCTTGTGATCTGTCTGAACCTGGACCTCTTTACCATACAAATAATCATGGAATCACTGGCACCCAAACCAGATGGCCAGTATCTCTTTCTAGATAATCGCGTATTTCGTTTGGGCTGAATTCAATGCATGAGAAGCTAGAGCTATCAGTTTGTTATTCTGCATGATGACAGGCCCTAATCCTGACTGACAGGCATGGACTTGTAACACGATCGGCTTGTTTCCGTCATACTAAGCTAATACTGGTGTTCTTTGCAATTTACGTGTTAGCGTTCGAAATGCATCTGCCTGTTCTTTCTGCCAGTGCAGATGCAATGCACATCAGAACAATAGAAAACTACAACACACTGAACCACTAATAAACGATAGCGTCCCCTGTGTCCCGTACGAGAAGGTCGGATTCGATTTGTTTGAGATATACACATAACATATATCATTACAGTAGATTACTACACAAAGTATCCAGAAGTAACCAAATTAGATAACTTCGCTAGTGGCATCCGACAATGGGCCACAATTCACGAGCCGCAAATACCGTGATTTTGCAGAGCACTATGGCTTTACCCCATTGTATTCAAGCCCGCAATACCCAAGGAGCAATGGGCAGATCAAACGGTTTGTCCAAACAGTGAAGCATATGATAAAGAAATGCACCGAGACAGGCAAAGACATACAATTAGCCTTATTGAATTATCGAAATGCACCAATACACGTTCTGAATGCTTCTCCAGCTCAATTGCTGATGAGCAGGCGGTTGCCATCTTGCATACCCACCATAGCTCACAACCTTAAACCACATGTACAACAGGCGAAACGGCAAGAAACATTGCATATTCAGGAAAGGCAAAAATACTACCATGACAACAAATTGGGAAAGCCAAACCAATCGCTACATACAGGGGACCAAATCAAATATAAAAATCACCGTGCGCTGTGGAAAAAGGGGGTCATCAGCAGTTGCACATGCCCAACAGGGCGCAAATACCAAATAAGAAATGAATCAAACAACCAATTAAACAGGACCCAAGTACATTTAATTAAAATGCCCCAGGCGACGGACAGTACAAACACTACACCAGTAAACACACCAGCAGATAACCTACTTCCAGAGACACCCACCATGGACATAAAGCCACACCCAATCCAAACATTGAGGTTTGGCTGAACAATTAGACCAGTGGTTAAATTAGACCTATGAAGTAGAGCAGGTGGTGAGCCAATTTGCGGCAACAGATTTGCACGGTGGTGGAGAAACTCACATGTTAGTAATGTAATTGTAGTAGCTAAAGATAGTGAGGTTCTGATTGAACATGAACATCGTTTGTTTGTTTGTTTGTTGTTGTTTTACGTCCTAGCAACATCTAAGGTCATATCAGGACGGGGCATGAACATCAAGAGGTAATGAATGTCATTATGGTGAGAAATATTTACTTATGAAGATTGTCAAAATTTTGTTGTTATAGGAAAAACTGTGTGGTATTACACAACGTTTGAATCAAAATGTTGATAGGTAAGATTTGAAGATTTGATTCATGTTAAACGTTAAACGTTAAATTGGCATTTGTCATCTGATGAAAAATTTGCCATACGATTGAGTTTGTTATAAAGATAGATAACACACTGTGTGAACATTGACAGTTAAAGACACAACTGTAATTGAATAATATAGGCCTATCTCACTTTGTTAAACCTGACTTTGTGAAAGGGAAGGAATGGGTGAGATGTGGAGGAAAGGGTGAGATGTGGAGGAAGGGTGAGATGTGGAGGAAAGGGTGAGATGTGGAGGTTAGAGGTGTAAGAATATTGATAGGATTATTGTATGTACCAATGTTGAGCTTGGACAGAGAACTTTGTCCATTATGGTGAGCACATAAGTGTAACAACTATGTTTAATATAAAAATCATGAGTAAAATGCGATTGAATGTTTATTGTGAAATCTAGATGTATGGACTCCCAAGAACAAGATACGGGCCATGTAACATCCGGCTGTATCACCTGTATGAAGGGGGGATGTGAAGTGTGTGTATAGCCCATGGTTGGGACCAGTGTAGTGTGACGAGTACCGCTAGGGGGGACTCGTAATAAAGCCAGTAGTGACTTACATCTCAAGCACTGCATGCAGAGATTCAAGGCCAGTGTGCAGACCACCTCTCCATATACACTGCTGGTTCAAAATACCAAAGCCGGGTAGCTGCTGCGGCAGTCTGCCGACGGGAAAAAGTTGGTGTACGTTTGCCCGATCAGAGCTCGATTGTCACTGCAGAAGCCCAAGCACTCCTTCTCGCGTTGGAGTGTATCGAGGTATCCAACCACACTAACTATGTTATATACAGTGATTCATTCTCTTGCCTCCTGGCTGTTGCTGGACTGAAAATGGATCACCCTATTCTAGCAACGGTCATTTATAAAATGAACCAACTGACAACTGATGGGTATGACATCCACCTGTGCTGGGTGCCTGGCCATGCCGGCATACAAGAAAATGAACGAGCTGATCGGGCTGCGAAGAAGGCCCTGAACTGTGATCTTGAACCGTGTTTGATCCCTCACTCTGATATGAAACCACTAATAGCCACCCACATGAAATCCAAATGGCAACATGAGTGGGATGAAAACATTAATAAACTTAAAGAAATTGAACCATCTGTGCGAAAGCCACCGCAGACTCATGCGGGAGGTCGGCGGGACCAAGTGGTCCTTAGCCGCTGCGGTATTGGCCACTTGTGGCTTACACATGCTTTTCTGCTCAAAGGGGAACCTCCCCCTGAATGTATTGGGTGTCAGTCACCGCTGACACTCAAATACATTTTACTAAGCTACGTAGATTTGTTGGCCCTGCGTCAACAGTTCTACACTGCAGACAGTATGCATGACCTTTTTACTAAGGTAAAACAGGAAAACATTTTAGCCTTTTTGAGGGCATCTGGACTGTACCACCTCATATAGTTTACTAAATAGATTCTATCAATTATTAATAAAACTTTTCTTTTTCTATGGGAATTTGGTTCCCTTGACCACAAATATATGATTGTGAACTTTCTAATTTAATGAGTGTCTATTGGCACATAACTGATTGTCTGCTTTTACATGTAAAAGCGATGGTTTGAACAAAAAACTAACATTTCTCTCCGTGAATATGGCCTATGCTGCCGACACAGTGTAAAACAACCACCAATCAATCAATCAATCAAACATCTCAATGCGCTTGAACCTACGTTATTAAACACAGGAAACCGTATTTGGTTTATAAAGTGCCCCCCTTTTCTCTTTAACATACTGTAAAGTCACAACCCTTTTCAGCTGTTGCCACTGTGTTGTGGGTTTACTGAGTAATCTGGTGTCTCTATGGATTATGTCTGCTCCTGCTGCTTGTTGCCCAGTGAGTTCCCCAAGGAATGAACAACACCATCATCATTTGAGCTTCAGTGTGGAACTGCCTTTCAATGGTTCTACGCTCCCCTTATATACCCCTTTCTGTTTACCACTTTGCCTTTGGACTACTGTGTTCTCATCTCCCCTGCAGGCATCGTTTGGGATGGTCATGTCCTCAGCTCCACCTCATGCATCTGTTTACGCGTACACAAGATAACAACACCAACCGAGTCGTCCTTCCCTGTATCCAATTTACCAGTAGCTATTCCCATGTATTTCCGACTCTTTCTAATCAGCACAATCACTACAATCAGTACCCACACACCCACAGCATCCCCTCCTGTGCATCCACCCCGGCCCACACTTTGGCCAACATCCATCCCACCTGTGCCCTTGGGCCCTAGTGATTGAGTACTCCAACCTGGTTCACGACGGGTCAACAGGCCTCCCTTCCACCACCGAGTTTCTAGCACAGAGTCTGCTAGTTACTTACTCATAACGATATACTGTGGATTTAATGTTCAAAATGAAACAAGATAAAGATACTACATGCTCATGTCTTTACAATAGGGTCTAATCTATTCCTTAAAATGTTCACAGTATTAGATGATAAAGTGTTCCACTCATCCACCAGTATTCTAGCTGTCGGTGTTGGTAATCACATTTATATCCCTGCAAATGAATGTATCAGACTTCTCTCAAATGACAGCAACAATGATCTCACTTCTCAGATGTAATTTAAAAGTGGTTAAATTTGTATAAAATGACAGCAAAAGTTAACTCACAATAAGGCCATACAGTCCAGTTCTTCTTATAAACACTCAAATATATGGTTGGTTTATGTTGGCATAGAGGTGTCGGATATCGAGATTTCCCCGTATGCATAGACCTAACCAGGCTGAAGCTTAGGCCTACTACAACTAGTTATATTTAATTGGATTGGAACTACATGGCTAAAACCTTCACCTCTATCTGGAGTATCTGTGAATGACAACCCTGTCTAAATCTCAGCAATAACTGCCTTGGTATGAATCAACTATAAATAATATATGGAGATCCTTGTTCCAGGGCTCAATGTTTATCTGTATTGACATACATGGGAGGAACTTTGAAATTATTAAAACAAACAACCAGAAGAAACAAACACGATGGTGGCCACAGAAAGCTATCACTTCGACTTAAAGTATAATAATCTACATGATTTCATAAACCATTCATCCTAAATGTATCGGGATATGATAGATATTATGTATCTGAACAATAGACTGTATTTAACAGTTTACATTAAAAGATCATGTGCTTCTTTCCTTCTTTCCATTATCCAGCCTTCCAACACCCTTTCTATGGGGTTGTATAGTATCCCTGTCACTAGTTGGGCCTTGTGGTAATCTTTTTGTTTTTGTGGATCGCGATATATTTTTCGGTATATATCCAACTTTATTGCATTGATATCCCAGATAGAACCTATTTATTCATGAATGTTGTAATGAATAAGCTAACAAAAAGTGAATGTAGCTCCTTATTAGCTGAAGTCATTCAAAAACAGATCTGGCATTGAATGAGCTTCAAAATTACCTGGATTTGCAGTATGCCGCTTTTGTCTGCTCCTCTGTAAAATATATAAGCAAAATACATTAATTAAATTAAATTAATTCTGAATAGTGCATACCAATTTAAATGTGTGGTGCCTGTCTCATCATCATCATCATCATCATCATGCTGTCGGTCACGATGTGACAAAAACTGCTTTCATTACTTGACTGCCGCTCTCCATTGTTTTGTGCAGTTGTACATTTCATGAAAGCTGCCTGCAAAAGTGTTGAAGTGCTGCTGGCTTTTGCAAGTTACCAGCGGCACTCTCTCGGGGAGCAAATAGAGGTTTCCCACCGGCAAGAACATGTCAAGACAGGCGTAAGACTATTTGTCCCTGCAGTGGCTGGACGGGAGATGTTGGGAGTTCTATACATCAACCGCCCTTAATGCTGCCACAGTGACATGGTTTTCTGTTTAGGGTTTGCTCCCTTAGCCTTCAAGGTACGCATTTCTAATTGCTACCACATAACCAGCATCTCAGGCTACTATAGTATCTATGGTGCACCACCTTCCGTAAAGCTTTGAACTAACATAGTCATTGTGTCGGACCCTTACGGTTCTGTATGGTGCAACTAAAAAGGATGACAAATTTAAACTATGATCAGGGCCAATGCTCATGAATGCACTGGCTTAATGGCAACATCTAATGTAGATCGGCTTTTATTCTAGTTGGTTGAGATATCCCGTATATTTTACTAGTGTTCATAAATACCGCTAAATGCTATATATGCATAACCTACCGGCAGACCTTGGAGGTATTCCACAAAGTCATCATCACTGCTTCTAGCCTCATGTAATGGTGGTCTATTGGCACTGTAAATTCAAAATGCATACATTTATTAAATCCATTCAGCACCAGCCTATCTTTTGTTAGTCTTTCCCCAATGATCAAGCCTGACATCAGTGAATTGAATCAAGTTACTAAAACAAAACTGAGAAGAATTAAATCAAATTGGATTAGTGCTGCCCAGCAGTGAAAATAAGTGTTAACACATTTATCCGTTATAAGCAGGGTAAATAAATTCATCACTAAAAACAAAATAGGTGCATTCCATTTGGAATGGAGGTGTGTGTTTGTATGAGAGAATAGGTCAATGTGTGAGTGAGTCCATGTGTGACGAAACACTTGTAACAACTCTCCCAAGTGAGATGGACTAGATGGTAGAGTGCTCACTATCTCGGCCAGAGGCCATGGGATCAAACTCACGGTGGATAAACCAATGAACCAAAAGCTGACCAAATGTATATATTGCCATCCTGTCCTGATGTTACCAGGATGTAAAACTCCAACAACCAACCAACCAACATAGCCTAGCATTCAGCGTTGTTAGGATGTTTGTTTGTGTCTTGTTGTTTTACGTCCTAGCAACATCTAAGGTCATATCAGGATGGGTACCGACTTGTGATAGTGCGCAGTCATGGCTTCTTCATAGTGCTGCCCCTCTGGGAAATCAGGCCGCCAGTACATTATCTTGACACTGAGTGAACCCGTCCTTGCCCTATCCTAGTAATGCCGAGTACCAGGCTAGGAAGCGACAAGTTTCAATTATTAAGTCATTGGTTTGACTCGACCATGGTTCGAACCCATGATCTCATGGGTTCGGAGCCCCCGATCTCCCAAAACAGGGGACAGACACTCAACTCATTCGGCCACCCCATCTGGTCGTTGTTAGGATATGGCAAGTATTATGGATGGAGCTTTTTTGTTTATTCACAATGCCAAATATCAGATTTGTGAGTTTGTCAGATAAATTGAGGATTACTGGGATACAATTATTTATTTATTTCAAATTCAGTGTATTTGGTATTTTCATTGCAGTATACATTTTTTTTAAACAAGAACTAGATAATCTGTGTATCAACTGTAGTGATCTGATAGCAACTATCTTTGATTATTTTGTTGTTGCTTAAATTACCCAAATATTCTTGACAACACCCCACCAATAGCTGATGTTTAATTATTGTGCAGGGGGTCGTTAACCAAACAAACAAACAATTCAGAACCTTTTTCTTTCTTTGATTTTATTGTTCCATGAATTAAATGAGAAGATAGTGCATGAACCATCTTTCTAGTTTCTAATTTGTATGTATTTGTGTTTTTCTTAGATAGTGACACTTCGAAAAAACAGGGTCACACTAACAGGAGCTAACGGTAGGTTGCAAAGTTCAAATAGGGCAACCTATTTGTGTGGCGGTGTAATACACTTCAAATAGCAACAGCTCCATACTTCAAACTAATTGGTCATGTTAGCGCGGACATGGGTAATTCTTGGCAGAATGGGAAGTGGTAGGAAACCACCTTTGTCGCCACCTGTCGGAACCCGAGCAAACTTACTTACGAATACTGAATGCCTACACAGTTCACGCATTTCTAATTGCTACTTTAACCGTTCTGCTATTTCACCCCCGCTTAAGGCGAGCCAACGAGTTAATTTATGTAATATTTTCCATGTGAATTTCCTGGGCCTACCGAGGGTTGCTGCAGCCTCTCCTCCTGTCTGCCGGTAATCCGTCGCCGTCGGTGTCCTCCCCGTGCTAAAGGCGAATACCCAGAGTTTCGTCCAAATACGCGGTTTGCCTTCGTGCGCATTTATCGGCCTAATGTATATATATGTCTATAAGTTAGATTATTTCAACTAACTGGCTGTCCCCCTCGCAATTCGGGGTATTATTAATGTTACTGAATTATTCCAGAAGTACGCGGTCCAGCTAGAGATGCTGCCGCTGTCACTGATAATCAGTCTAAATTAACGTCTTATTTCAGCCCGAAAGTAACACTAAGTTAATTCTGTTAATGTGTTGTCATTACATTCCCACAGATGGGTAAAGTAACTGCATAAAGCTTGCTCAGGCTTAAGGCCCTTAAGTACATATCAAGCAATTGAATATCAGGTTTTCCATAGCGGTTAATCTACAATAATACTGGAGGATAGTAAAGAATGCAAGGAACGTTCCAATCCACCTTCGCAAGAGCTCACAACTTTATTCTTTCCCTAAGTAACAATGATACCAGCGAAATATGCATAGTTAATAAAGAAATATATGTTTCGCTTTCCCTCCCATGAAGTTTCATTAAATTAGTTTAGAATTTCGATAATAAAGGCCTAAATATTGGCTGAAACGTCAGAGAGTGGAAAAATACGTCTGACCGGTCTGGCCCCGAACGCCCGACCCCCCCGTCATTGCTTAGCTAGTCGCCAAGCAACGCTTTACCACCAAGAACCCTCGCATGCACAAGTGAAAGCAATTTGCGTGCTTGTGGAACGAGTGCGCAAATTGATCAAGGCGAGTAGACACGCCCACTTCACTGCTCCCCCAGACCAACAACAAGGATTGATGTTCATCTAAAAAGAGAAAAGTGGGCGGTACTAAAATGGTTCCCGGGAGCATCACCTGTAAATAAAATAGTCATGACCGTTCCAAGGCGCATCCAGTGAGATAAAGCCGCTGACCGCACTGGGGCGCAAAAATTACTTCTCGTTGTGTCTTCTTTTTTTTTCAATTAAATTTATAAGTGCGTGTAAACACGCACAGATATTTACATATAAACGCGTCAGGGTGCAAAATACTCACAAGCATTTTAGAAAGATTAAATTACATGTCACCTGTAACAAGTGTGTCCAAGTACGCACAAATTATTTTATACAGATGCGCCAGGGTGCAAATTGCTCAACCAAATTTCCGAAAAGTTGAGTTACATGTTATTAGTAACAAGTGCTTCCAAGCCCGCACAAATTATTTTATATAGATGCGCCAGGGCGCAAATTGTTCAAGTTTATACTCAACTTATGAGTATTCACAGAGTACACTTGTACAAGTGAAACGCGCCAGAGCGCAAATTTGTGCATATCACAAACTTTATATCGTATTATTCAAAACAAAATAAAGAGGACATTACTGGTGACCGGTGGGCCCCGTATATATTAAAAATACTCCCGACCGGATCTCACTGTTTGGCCACCATATATTCCGATTATACTCCCGGCCGTAAAGCCAATTTTGGGTGCCGTAAGCCGTGTACTCCCGATGGGAGATCCTATGTGGGCCCCGTATAATTATATACTCCCGGCGGTTTTTCCCAATTGGGGCACCGCACCACGACATACTCCCGACCAGGTAATGACAAAGTTTCACAATGCCTCCCTTGTACGAATAATACGTAGAAATGAATTCTTTACTTACGAGCCAAAACGGCAGATAGACAGCAATGGCTTGTCCTCAGGGTGACTAAATCCTTTCCACAGGATATCACCATCATCATCAACCGCCATTGCTGATATATTTTTCTATATTAAAATTTGCTATCTTTTCAGATGTGTAGTGTTTTCAATGTGTGATTTTTTTTTTTTTTTTTATATATATATATAGCCCGAATAACATCACAGTCATAGATACATGAAATAAAATAAATCTCCTTATGAAGGTATAAAGGAGATAAGCCGTGAGCCCGCTTAAATTTAACAACTTGTCACTACAGACGGCCACTCGGGGCCGACGCTTCCGTGGTAACATCCGTCATGCCAGCGATGCACGTGTCTAGCCAATATGCAAACTGCCCTGCCTTGTGCACCGCTGGCCTACCTGGATCAAGCCCAAAATAGCATCCTGGACGGACTTCTCAAGAAACGCGACGCCACTGCGAGGAAATTGCTGCTGGCCGGAAATTGCTGCTGGCCGGAAATTGCTTCTTCTTTGAGGCTAGAAATAGCCTAGCGTTGTCTGATTTTTTTTTTTTTAAGCCAGTACAGGCGTTTTGATAATACACAAAAATAACAGTAGCGTTGAATATCCACAGCCGATAATCCAAAGAAGGATTATCGCTTCTGTATATTCCATATGCACAAGAGATATATTCAGTATAAAACCGAATATAGATATATATAAATGGGTGAAAAACCTGAGTCGCTATGACTTTTAATTTTTTTTTACTAGTTAAGACCGAATAGAATTGCGCCAAAGCGCTTTCTGGAAGAATTTGATAATACACAAAAATAACAATAGCATTGAATATCCACAGCCGATAATCCAAAGAAGGATTATCGCTTCTGTATATTCCATATGCACAAGAGATATATTCAGTATAAAACTGAATATAGATATATATAAATGGGTGAAAAACCCGAGTTGCTATGACTTTTAATTTTTTTTTACTAGTTAAGACTGAATAGAATTGCGCCAAAGCGCTTTCTGGAAGAATTTGAATAGAAATGTAAAGTTTTTATTTGTGAGCGCCCCTGCGCATTTTACTAACTGTGATCATATAGAAAGGCTTAAATTTAGTTTTTTTTTAGTGCCACTGCGTATTTTTGCCAAGTACCGTTGACCAAATCGTGGGCAAGAAAAAAAATGGGGAGAATAGATTGATATATGAAAGCACACACAAAAAAAAACTAAACATTAAGTAACAGAAAAATGTAATTACAACCCGCACCCCTGCACTGAACTGGACGATTCATCATGGAAAGATTTGTTGATCACAGTTCAAGGCAAATTCTACAAGGCTGCAGGTTGTCCTAGTTATATATAAAAAAACTTAAATTGGAGGAAGCCCAGATAAGGTTAGATAATACTGCACCTGCAATATAATGGAATGTTATGTAGAATTCAACCTGACCATAAGATTGCGCAGAAAGGAGACAAAAACCCGCCGACCGCAAAATGCTGGGTCAGTGGGTTAACTACATACTACTGTGCACAATGCATGCTCGCCCTTGTCCAAAATCAAAGGTGGATTTAATGTCGCCCATATGTGGCTATCACATACGTCACACGGAATTCGGCAAAACAAAAGGGAAGGGCACATTACTGGCGACCGGTGGTCCCCGTATATATTAAAATACTCCCGACCGGATCTTACTGTTTGGGCACCGTATACTCTGATTATGCTCCCGACCGTATAATTATATACTCCCGGCGGATTTTCCCAATTGGGGCACTGCACCACGACTTACTCCCGACCAGGTAATGTCTACGCCTCACACATCCTTATTGTCGAACCACCATAAGATTTTCAAAATTCAGCTAAACTGCTTGCCTTATGCAGAGAGCAGGCTGTAGGCAGTAGTCCTTGGGACCCAAAGGGACATCCCAAGCAGATGCCATTGAATGCTAGCACAATAGCGCGCAAATTGTGGCTACTAAAATTTCAAAATTTTACTAAAAGCTACTTAAAAGGTGGGCTATGCCAGCTATCGGTGGTTCAGCTATGGCATAGACCCAAATAAACATGCGTACGGAATAATACAACAAAAACGAAATGCATGAGCGCGCAAATTGCTTCTATGATACATTACAAACATTCTTGAATAAGTGTATAATAAAATTTCTAAATGTTGTCTTTCTTTCGTTTAAATATGCTTTCCTAAGCAATAGCAAATGAGCAATCCGACGGCAAGTCCAATTTTACAATACGCTTGGGCAACCGCCCGACAATGTTTCTTTTATCTTTAGATCACAATGTTGCGCCAGCGCGCATCTAACTAATACCCTGCCCTATGCGCAATATGTGCTCGCGAGCGTTTAATGCAGTGTCTTTACTCGTTATTTTAAGTTAGAATTTATTTAGAAGTAACATTTGACCGAAAGGCCTATGTTAGTATTTATTTCTATTCGACTGAACTTGACTAAGTATAGCATGTTAACTCTTGCTAAATTAGAATTCTACTCAATTTGTTCATATTTATTTACTTTTGAATATTATTTTTAATATTTTAATGTTCCGCAGCACAGGGTATCTGTTTACACTTAAATTTTGACAGTTATTATAACCCTTATAGAACATTGTGAGTACTTTTATGCGAATTTGGAAGAGAGATTATAAAAACGGACAGAATTTATTAAAATATGGCGACTCGCATGCTGGTGCCCTCAGAATGAATGTAATATAATATTATAAAAGCATGGGTAGTACATTTCTGTGATGGGGAACCATTCTTCACCACCACAGCTGAGACAATTGCTACCGTGCGCACGTCTTCCAGGTCCAACGCTTGCCGCGCCTTGGTTGCTGGGGGTGGGCGTGGTCCTGGAACCCGTGCACGACTGTTGATGGTAGCCGTGGCTCCCGGGCATGGTGTAATGTTGTGAAAAAATGTGTATGGAAGTGAAAGGAAAGAGATAATATTAATACATGAGGAAATGTTTAACAGAGAATCAGACTATTTGGAATTAATTTTCTACTCGAATAGGATTGTGAATTTGGAATAATTATTATCTTATTGTCATGACACCCAATTTAGAATAATTACTGAAACAATTATTTAGGGTTCTTTTAGGGATTAATTAAAAATCATAGGCCAAGCCTATGTAATGGATACATAAACTTGTATGCATTGGTCGTAATGCGAAGCATTACGTTTGATGCGAGGAGAGGAAGAGACCCTCCCCTGCTCGGGCTCTCACGCTGCGCTCACACCTCACCAGACCCCGCCGCGCCGCCTCCTCCCCCGCCCCCCTGTCGCGCAGCATTCGCGCCTCACCCGACGCCTGCTCCTCACCTTCACTCGCCCTCCCCCGGGCCGGCAGCTTTCACAACTCACCTGCTGTCGCCCGCGCCCCTTCCCTTATAAGGCCGCCCGCCGGCCTCCCTCAGGCACTCACCCTCCTGCCGCCTTCCAGACCTCACCCCTCTTCTCCTCTCCTGACACTCCTCCTCGTACCGCTGCCCCGCCTCAGGCTCCTGCACCATGCCCGGACGCGGAAAGGGAAGAGGGCGCAAGAGCACCAGGCTCACCGCCCGGGCCACGCCCAGGCCCGCCTCGCCCGGCGACGCCTCAACATCACCGGCCCTGGCCTCCCCCTCGGCCACCTCGGGCGCCGACACAGCCATCATCCTCCAAGCCCTGCAGCGCCTCACTACGCGCATGGACGCCTTCGAGTCGGCGGGAGCCCGAGGAGCGCCGGAGCACACGCAGGCAGGATACAGCACGCCGCCCGCCCCAGCACCTCGGGCGGCGGTGTGCGCCCGAGGTGCCACCTCAAGCGACTCTGCCCGGGGCAGCCCACCCCCACTACCAGCAGTACGACCGCCTCGCCGTCCGAGGCGGCCCCGCGCCTCCCCCGGCCTACCTCCAGGACGTCGCCGAGGACTACACCCCAGCATCCGCGGCCGACGCCGTCTGAGACATCCTCGCCTCCGCCGAGGCGCAGCGCGCCGGCAGGCGCCAAGGCATCCCCTCGGGATACATTTTCCCCTCGGACCTCATCGAGAGGGACCCTGAGCGGAAGCCGGTCAAGAGAGGGGAGGCCACCCGCGATGAATACAACCTCGTCCTCCTCACCCTCGCCGGACATCCAGCCTTCCCCGAGCACTCCCTCCAGGGCCTACGCCACCACCACCTCACCGTGATGAGGGATATCCTCGTGCATCCGTGGCCTACCGTCCGCCGCTACTCCGAGGCCATCTTCACCTGGATAGCGGACGGGAGGCTCCCCCACGGATGGCACGACCCTGTGGCCCTCAACACCCTGAGGATGGACTCCATCACCACGCCCACCCCTCCGGCAACACCAGTCTCCCGAGTAGAGGACTTGCCCCGATGCGAATGGGCCCGAGGCACACACCCGCCCCGGCCCCAAGCCGACGCCCGCACCGCCTATGATAGGCACACTCACGGGGCCCCCTGCCCCGCTTGGAACCGCGATCCCGCCTCGTGCGATCGGGCCCACATCGGGGAGGCCCACGGCGAGGTGGGAGACAGGCGCCGGCACATCTGCGCCTACTGCGCCAATGTCCGGCGCCTACTGACCAGGCACTGCGAGGCCGAATGCCTCACCAAGCAAGCCCGTGAGCGCCAGACCCCGGCCGCCTCACCCTCACCACTGCCGACAGCCCCGCGACTTCCACCGACAACCTCCCAGTGACCACCAATCGAAACGCCGCCCAGACGAAGCCGGGGCCCACCACCTCGCACCTCACACCTCGGGCGACACGGCCCAGCCTCACGAGGGACCCTCCCCGGACAGCCCAGCCACCGACGCTCACGACACCACCACCAGCCACCGACGACACCGACACCAGCCACCGACGCTCACGACACCGCCTACATAAACTTGTATGCATTAATATATTGTATGGGTTAGCAATATCTTATGATTACGTATTATAATTAAATAGGATACGCGATAGCCATAGGCCAAGCCTATGTAATGGATATATATATTTATATGCATTAAAATATTGTATGGGTTAGTAATATTTTAGGATTACGTATTATAATCGAATAGGATACGTTATAGCCATAGGCCAAGCCTATCTAATTTAAGCTGTACATTATTACAGTACACCGTTTGGTTATAATAATAAGTGCACTGTTAGGTTATAATAATAAGTACACTGTTAGGTTATAATAATATATCGTCACCCTCACAGAGACCAATAGTCATGGGCGCGCAGGCGGACGCATAGTCGACCAACACGCCCAAGGACTCACCTGTATCCATCTGCTCATTGCAGATGGTAAAGTCGGAATCGGCATCCGACAATGCTCCCTCCTCATCGGAGGAAAATACCAAGGATTTTCACTGAGGGGTGCGAGACCATCAGCGGGTTCCGGAAGGGAAAAGGGAGACAAGGATACTAAGTCCTTGTTGGTGTCCTCCACCGTTGCCGATGAAGTCGAAGGTTGCGCCGGAGCCTGGATAGGCGAGCGCACGTATTCCTCCACCTTCTTTGATGGTTGGACGGCGGCTGGATGTTGCGCCAGCACCAGGATAGGCACACATACGCATTCTGTCGCTGCCTCTGAGAACTGGCAGGCAGCCGCAAATTTCGCCAAAGTAGACTCAATGCTACTCGGGGCGGTAATTTCCACCCTGGCACTCGGCTGGGGACTGAGACTGGGTGGCAATACCTCCAGACTAGCCATTGCCGACTCGCCCTTGGGTGACGACATTTTCCCCATATGGGAAACCACAGGGTGCCAGAGGAACGGTCTTGTAGCTCCCTGGTAGCCAACGTGGTGCAGCAGGCGGCACAGTGGAAGTAGAAGCCTCCTCTGACGTCATCATAGAATGGTCACCAGAAGCGGTGACCTGCGCATTTTCCTCCCCAGCCGGAAGGCAAGCGTGAAGCTTGGAAGCCGAGAAAGCTGATAGGTCCAGGGAGTCTGGATCCTCATCCCATTCCAGCGCCGACACGCCAAAGGTGAAGTTGAACTTCATGTTCATTTCTTCCCATTTGTGCAGCTGCATCTTGTGCTGCATCATCATGAAGCAGTATTTGTCTTCCGCTGCCTTGGTTTTGGCTTTCTCTTCTGCCCCTACTATTTTGGAAATCCGCATTAAGCGCATCCCACATGGTCTTGGCATACGTAACCTTGACCGCATCCAGACAATTGATCCAGAAAGTGGCCATGGGTCCCACCATGTGCATGAAAAGGTCCATGGCCTCGATGTACTCTTTGCAGGAGTCATGCACGAGCACCTCCTGATCCGATGGCAGTAAGCAATCGTACCGCTCTATCAGCCACTTCTTCGCTTCCGGGGATAAATCCGGCGGGAAGGAAGCATCTGTGCTGGTGGATTGCTGTTCCTCGGGCTGAGGACCGGAGGACATCTCGGCACCCCGGCGCTTTAAGTCGCGATGGACTGATGCAGTAATTGGTCCTACTGTAGGCAGTGAGGGATCCAATGGCTTAGCACCCTTGTGCCTAGCAGGTTTGCTGGATGCTGGCATAGCCTTAGCAGCAGCTGCAGGTGGGGGCTTAAGGGTGGCTAAGCATGCACTTTCCTTCTCCCCAAACTGCTGCAGATCAGCGACGAGAGCGATTTGCTCTGCGGTCTTCTCCAACGGTGGATCATCAGTAGGAATGTCCACCACGGCTGAGGCATAAGAGATGCCTTCCTCAATTTTCTCCGCCGTAAAGGGGCGGGGTTCCGTCGGCTGAGGACGTCCCTTGTGGGACCTATATCCGCGGCCGGCAGGGTGAGTAGGACGGCTGATGATTCCATCCTCCTTATCCTGCTTCTGCTGAAGACGGCGTCTGCATGTCGCATAATACGCCTTCTCATTGAGGGTGGCGCCGCCGTATAGGCACAGGGCAATCGTGTGCCCTGCTTGGGGCAGGCGCAAAGTCTCAGCTGGACTTTGTCGACCCTTTCTATCCTAACCTCTGGATGGTAGGTATAGCGGCACTTAGCCGACAAGGATGGATCCTTTGCCACTCGTGCCAGTTTCCTGATGGTGGACTGGGGGTGCTTATGACCCGTCTTGGCGCAAATGCCGTACGACAGCAAATGTCGCAACATGAGCCCTCTTCTGTGTGTAGAGAAGGGTTTTCCTGTCATCTTCGCGAACGGACATCCTGAGGTTATGTGGTCGTCGCACGACCATTTCGCCACAGTATACAAATGCTCCTCACAAATATGACGAGCCAACACATCCCAATGCTTATAGCCACGGTGGGGGTTCTTCAAATTTTCCGGCATCGCTACACGGCATTGCAGGAAATATTTACAAAATGGACACTTGTCTTTGGGGCGATATGTATGCCTAACAAACTTCAAGTGAGAAATGTCATGAGGTCTATACAAAGACCTACTCAAACCATGATCAGCAGTGATTATATTATGTAACTGCTGCTCATAGGGCTGAAGGCCGGATTGATGGTCATCAACCCAGTCTTCCACATCAGAATCCTCCCCATTTTCCCGATTAATAGGGGGGAGGCGCAATTTGCTTCGGCCAGTAGGAGTTGGTGGCAACATATACATGGCTAATCTATGTTCTGGGCATGGAGGATCAAAATACCTCTCGTTCATTGCAGATTCCTGCAACATACCCAATTCAGCTGCCTTTTTAAGAGGGACAGAACCAAGAGTGCGTTTATTGTATATGCAATTTACTAAGCGGAGATACCGATCAGGGATAGTAGCAACAGGGATATCGCTATCCCATTTTAGCTCACCTATTTCCAGTCGCTCGTGACAAAGTGCCACCGTCCCATACTGTGGATCTGCTGTTGGGTCGGTTGGAGGGAGGTCCTCATCATCCGACACATACTCCTTTGCCAGTGCCTTCACGGCGGTGGTAGGTGCTGCTCCCTCTCCCACGGACGGGGATGGCTTTCGCGCGGCCACTCTTTCAGATGCCCTTCTGCGGGATGAATGCCTAGGAGCCTCTGCTGTAGAAAGTTGAGTATCATTAGCCGACTTACCTGGAGATGAGGGGGTAGGCTCATCTTCAGTATCAGTTTCCTTCGGACGCCGTTTGGTGACCAAAGTGAAATCCTCCTCAGTCACCATTGGAGTAACGTGAGGGGCGGTTGTCCCACTGTCGGCCCAAGATTGGGACACAGGGTTACTATTAGTAGCTACCTTGGCCGGACCCGCTGATGCTTCATCTATCACCAGGGATAGCCTATTTTCCAACCTTTCAGCTGGCGTGAGGAAATTCCAATCCCTCACTGTATAGACCAAGATTTTCCCGGTGTTTCCATGCAAAACTTTGCATACCAAAGGGTTTTTCGCAGGACCCTTACCGGATCCTCCTGCGGTGGAGGTGGCCGACTCCATGCCCGATCGCTTGCGTGATCAGGCCTGGTCCCGGTGTTGCACCACGTACGAGTGGGTAGAATTTACCCCTCGAGAAATTTGATTATTAACCGATATCCAAAAACGCGCCACCAGACGATCCCTCTCCACTAGGTAGCTGCCCACCAGGGAAAGTACCCAACCTATTAAACAATAGGATGGAAAAAACTGTAGGGTGCGCCAACAGTTTTAGCCGAAGCCAGAAGGGGGGGTGCGGTCTTCATACAGTGGGAACTGGGTGAAAACTAATCTAAAGAACCGCCCTGCCAGCCAAAGTGGTGCGGCAGTGCGTTCCTGTAGGTTGTCGACCAATGGCAAGCTTGCGTTTTGGTGGGAAAACTCCAAGCTGACCTCGGCCGATGCGCAATTAGGTCACGAAGAACTCTAGTTCTCCATGGCGATGGGGTCACCTGCTGTAGGCGCCCTAAATAGAACAAATTCATTTGATATATTTAAATCGTGTGATGCGCCAACCTTTATATTTAATATAACTACAATAAATTATAAAAGAGCGATTAGTGGCTCTAATCGTTTGTCAGCGCAATATTTATTTTTATTCCGGCATTTATTGTTACTTTTACGTTTCCAAAATTGTGTTTCCAACTCCAACCGTTCGCGATGTCAACAATACGGGTCCATTGTTTATTGGCACTTATGCATTTAATAATATCACAAATAAAGGTGTCGGGGTGCTAGAACCCGTGATTATCCTTATACCTATCGATCATATATCCACACCATGAAATACGGCATTACTAGTAAGGATATACCATTGATATGCAAATAATTTCTTTTGCATTTTATTTGCCGCTGTGAACGATACGCATACGCCCAAATCATTGTATGCACATGTACCAGTGCACAAATTGCTCACTAGAATTTGCCGACAATCATTTTATATCCAACTTCTGGGAATTCGAAGAGTAAAATGTTTCGAGTATTTATTTTCATTTTTGGGGCAATGGATTAATTTGCCGATTCAACACCGCTAAACCCTCCCTTACCACGCTCACCGAGATTAAATATTCGAAAGGAAAAGAAAACAAAGTGACGTCACATGCGATTCGCCCCAACTGATCGTTTGAGAGAACGCTAAAACAACAACAGCATGTTGGCTAAGTCACAGTCTAACCGTACCTCCAAGAGACAACATCTCCGCCTTCTCCCCAATCCAACAAACAAAACTTCAATATGCGCGTGGCCATCGTGTGCGATTCACGTGGGGCCGGGCTCCAACGGCTGCTTGACCATCTAGTGGAGGAGCATGATGACCAACCCTGGGAAGGGCTACATGGAGCCGATGCGCCAGTCGCTGTCCAGGATACGGTAAGTCACATATAAAGCTAGTAGCGTGTAAGAACAAAATTCCCACACCTGACGAACGCTCTCGCGTGCAAATTCCTCACATTAAACACTATAAACCTGAAAAAAAATGCTTTTAAGCGTGAAACTGAAGGGCTAATTACTCCCGCAGGGACTTCCAACCCGAGTACGTTATCCTGGCCAGCGGTATTTGCAGCATTACGGCCCGGGATCCGCGGACCAGGAGGACCACGGCGTGGGTGCAGGATGCCTCAGCCATCGTCGGCACCCTGTGCATGGAGAGGGAGGAATCCCTTAATCTACTGCGCACCGCGTACACCGGGAGGGTCGGCATAGCCACAGTCGCCGGTGTCAATCTGATCGACACAAACCACCCGGCCCGGTGTGGATGGACCGCCGCGCAATATGCAATATACCACCGGGTGCACCCCACCCCGCACGCAGACCAGGTGAGCATCCGTTCCACTGGGGGGGGGGGGGTTAAAAGAAACCCTGACACATATGGATTCAGTTAGATTAATTATCAGGAATGTCTAACACTTTCTTCATTTATTGTATATATTTATCTAATTATTTATTCATTTACTTTATTTTATTTTATTTTTTACTTATTTATTCATTATTTTTGTCTTTACATTCGCAGATGATCATCGAGACGGCATGTCGCCTGTACAATGCCATAATATGCCGGATGAACGCGGTGGACGGCCAGCCTACCGCGGATCTGGCGTCCGTGATCGAGATGGGGGGCACGACCCACTACGATCGACTGATCGACAGGGTGCACGCCATTGGAGCGACGAAGAAGCGGTGGGCCCGGTGTTTTGCGACCTGCATGCGGGCAGTGACGTTGTAGCGCATATGTTCTGCACCTTTAATGATATTTCCTTATTTTATTTTATCTTGTTTTTCGGTAATATTCAACAAAGGATTTCCAAATTTAGACGCAATTTACTTCGGTTGTAATATTTGGTACGCCTGTTTATTTGGGTCTATGCCATAGCTGAACCACCGATGGCTGGCATAGCCCACCTCTTAAGTAGCTTTTAGTAGAATTTTAAATTTACAGACGCATTTCACATTTGCTGGAATACTTCGTCGACCCATTGGTTTTGTCTATGCCATAGCTGAACCATCTTATCTCAAATGCCTCATCGGCTGTGGTACTAATCTGACCCCGCCTGAGCCTACATGGCACCCCTGTGGCTACGGGGAAGTGGTGGCATGTAACATAGGCTACCCTGATGTATGTTAAACCCGAGAAATATAAGTGTTATAAACTATCCCGCGGTGAAATGCGCATGTGTATTTTGTTGGGTGATATTTACCAATAATTTACTTGAATAAGTTTTTTGCTTGTAGATGTCGAGAGTTGACGGCAGTAATTTCCGTAGGGAAATTAGCTCTGTAGCGCATATGTTCTGCACCTTTAACAAACTTGTACAATATTTCCTCACATCAAAGTTTAGATACTTAAAGGAGAGGTCAATTTATTCTTGTCATGTACATGGATAACCATAACCAATACCGCCAAGATGGTTGGATTTCGAGGTTACTTGAAGGTTTTATTTAAATTTTAGGCGTTCTTGTATTATGATTGTAGTATTGTTACGTATATTATTGTTGTTATATAAGATTTAACATGAGCTGTATGTAATAATGGACTTTAACCGTCGCTCGGCCCCGGTATTGGCTCCCCCCGGGTGGGAGAGGCCAACAGCGGGGTCGGATCAGGAGATTGCGCCATATCGGGTGGCCGCTCAGAGGCGGCTTTAATTAATTTATCGCCATCTTTTCGGTCAGGAGGAAGGCGTCCGGTGTACAATTTCAAATGCCCAGTGTTAGATTTACGAGCTGCTGATAATGCCGTTTGAATTACCACCGTCGTATCAGATATGACCTCAGTAATTTTCCACGGCCCATCCCAGTTAGGTGCGAGTTTAATCTGTCCTGTAGGACCATGATATCTTAGCACCAGGTCTCCCACCACAAATCTAGGAAAGTCAGCATTCCCATAAGAATTTTTATTTCTTTGTATACTTTTCCCTGTGCTATAACAAACTCTGCCGTACGCATTGTGGAAACAACACTCCAGCCATCGGACGAAAGCTGGTGTACATCTATCGTCCGAATGTTTTTGTAACACTCCAAATTGTAAATCGCAGAGTAGGCATAATTCTTCCCCAAACACTAGCGTATTTGGAGTAACCCTGGTGGCTGCGTGAATAGTGCAGTTATATGCGTGTGTCACATATTTGGCTTGCAAATCCCAGTCGCTCTGATCTTCATTTACCATGCAGGCCAGAGCTGAAATTAAGGTTCTATTAAACCGTTCAACTAACCCATTTGATCTAGGACAGTAGGGGTTTGTGCGGGTTTTATAGCAGCCTATAAGTTTAAGCATAGTCTGGAATAACTCAAATTCAAACTCCCTTCCCTGATCAGAGTGGAATGAAATGGGGGCACCAAAACTAAGTACCCAATTGTCTACTAAAGCTTGCGCGGCCACTGCTGCGGTTTGCTTACATAACGTGTAGACTTGTACGTATTTAGTAAAGTGGTCTTGGACAACCAACATTACTAAGTTTCCCCGGCTAGTAAGCTTAAATCCAGACACAAAGTCACAGGATAATCGCCCCCAACATTGGCCGGTCATTTCTTGCTGTAACGGCATTTTAGCCATTCCCAGCCCTGGTTTAATGAGAGCGCATGTTGGGCAGGTTTTACCCCAATCACGCACACACAAATTCATGCCTGGCCAGTAATATCGCGCGCATATTTTGTCGAGAGTCCTTTCTCTCCCAAAATGCGCGGCGGTTTTATAGCAGTGACAGAATGTGAGTATGTCCTCTCGTAGAAGGAAAGGAATAACAATTTGCTGATGAGTCATAAGGGAATTGCGGTCGAGCGCATTCCGGCATAACACCCCATCTACCAAAATTAACTGATCCCATTGGTTTAACAATTTGATAGTTTCCATACTTTCTGCACTCGTGAGATCTCTATGAGGCCTCGCCCTGTGCCCATTTAACAAAGTAATTATTGTTGAAAATGTATCGTCTGCTGCTTGAGCCTGACGCAATTCGTCCTGTGTCCAGAAGTTAAAATGATTTTCATCTTCTGGATCCTGGACTATAGACGCAACTACCGCTGTGTGCGCACCACAATCGTCACATTCCGGTATGCCACAACGACATACAGGAATGCGACTTAGTGTGTCAGCGTTAATATGCTGTGGGCCGGGTCGATAAGTAATTTGCGTGTTGGTTAGGCCAAATTCGGACAACCAAGCCAACCAACGTCCTATCATTCCTTCCGCCTCTTTAAAATTTAATAGCCACTTCAGCGAGTGGTGGTCAGTACGGATCTGGAATTCAGAATCCCAAAAATAATGTCGCCATTTCTTGGTATATACGACGATCGCCATTAATTCCCTTTTAGTGGTACAATACCGCCATTGACAGGCACTTAACCTGTTGCTGGCAAAAGTAATGGGCACTTCAACTTCATCTTGTATCTGACTTAACGCGCCTGCAATAGCAAATGCGCTGGCGTCTGTGTCCAAGATAAACTGCCCACTTGGCCGTGAATAACCAAGCACTGGTGTCTCCATGAATAGCCGCTTTAAATTTATAAACGCCGATTCCTGAGGTTCTCCCCAGTCAAAGGCTTGCGTGCTAACATTAGCCATGTCCTGTATGGGAGCGACTACATTAGCAAAGTGAGGGATGAAATCTCGATAATAAGAAGCAAACCCCAGTAAACTTTTTGTCTCTTTTGGAGACTTAGGCGCAGGCCAATTGGTTATAGCCTTAATTTTCTTTGGATCTTTTATGCCTTCCCCAGAAACAATACGGCCCAAATACTCTGTCTCCCGGCGAAACAAGTAGCACTTGGACGGTTTAAGTTTTAGTTGAAATTTGCGAAGTCTCAGAAAAACCTCTCGTAAATTATTACGACATGTACTAATGCTGTCACCAAATATAATAATGTCGTCTAGATAGACTAAACAGTGAGTAAATAGTAAACCATTTAACATTTCTGCCATCATTTTTTCAAATGTAGCAGGAGCATTACATAGACCAAAAGGCATTACGTTCCACTCATACAGGCCTAGATGAGTCGTGAAAGCTGTTTTCTCTCGGTCATCATGTTGCATCTCGACTTGATGGTATCCAGATTGGAGGTCCAAGGTGCAGAACCATTTATTTCCTCCCAGATTATCCAGGCTCTCGTCAATGCACGGCAAAGGATACGCATTTTTGCACGTCATAGCATTTGACTTGCGATAATCGATACAAAATGGCCACGTTCCATCCTTTTTTTGTAACTAGATGAACCAGCGAACTGTAAGGACTTTTGCTGTCTGTGATAATTCCCGCCGCCAGCATTTTGGCCACTTCGTCTTACAGGGCTTGTTTCTTGGAATCCATTAATCTGCGGCACGGTATCCTAAAGGGGGCGTTGTCTCCGATGTCTATATGGTGTTGCACCGCATCAGTCCACCCCAGCTTAGCATCCGGTTTCGCAAATATATCACAAAACTCAAAGAGAAATTCTGCGATCTTCATTTTATCCTTCATCTGTTCCAAATGTGTGGCCTCTGCCATGGATAGTATGAAGTCAGGAATTTGTGGCAAGCCCACAAATTGCATCCTGTCGACAGGAAAAACCGGTTCCGGGGATCCTCCAAATCCCTCGACGCCGCGTTCTCTTTTCAACAAGTCGAACACCATTGCGGCCGTAGGACTATCTATAGAGCCATGCGACCTGGCCTCTGCTGCATTGCCAATAATTTGACCCTGCAGCAAATGGACACAGTCGTCTGTGGTGCTACAGAGTGGTAGAACAGCACCATTTGAGCTATTGATCAACGAGGGTGCTGCTGTGACTCCAATAAGACTGAGCATGTCAGGGTCTGGTTCAATTAAACACTGACCCGCTCCGTCTATATGTCTTGTTGTAATTAAGGCCGCAACTGTTTGATGAGCAGTTATTGTCACATCCTCAGCCAGACATGCAAGGCCGCAGTCTGTTCTGAGCTGACAGTGAGTGACTAAGTTATATGGTTGTAGGACTTCGAAAAGTCCATTATGTGGGGAAAGACTGGCTTCATAAAATGACATCCAGTCGCTCCCCAATATACCATCTTCTGGTACGTCTACTATTAACACTGACCAGTAAAAATTCGGATTGGCGATAGCCAACGGGATATCCGTACAATCAAATTGTGGGATTACTAGGCCAGTAACACTCAATGTTTTCACGTTGGAAACCAAATTACGAGTATTGAGATTGAGATTATCAAAGAATCTCTTTCCTATCACGGACATAGCTGCCCCTGTGTCAATAAGAAAGAAGCCCTTGGATCCTCTAATGTTGATGGACACATACCATCTTTTTCCACTAAGCGGACAAATAATCATAGCAAACTGGTCTCGCTCAACAACGTTGTGTAAGTCCAGACCAGTTTTCTTTAATATATAGTCCATGCACAAATTTGGCTCGTGGCTGCTCAGACTTTGTGAGCACAACGACCGCATACCCGCCAAGAAAACCTGATGGACGCCAATAGTACAAGTAGACTGTGTAGGTAAGCCTTTAGTGTAGCACAAGTCCGATGAGATATTGTGCGGAAGGGTTTTAGCAAAACTCTCAACAGATGTGCTGGGAAGGTTTCCCTGATGAATCACAGCTGACAACACTCCCTGCGTTGCAGCTGGTACTAATTTAAAAAATCAGTATCGGCTATGAATTCAGACGAACCCGATCCATTGGGTACTGCAGCAATAGTTTTGCTGCCGGGCACAAATTGCTTGCCACCATGCGCAATGTGCGTAACAGGGAGCGCAATATTCTTGCTCTCGTGAGCAATATTTTTACTACTGGCTGCTTGTAGCCTGGCTAGTATTTCAGGCACATGACACAAATTATCGCATCCGTTACGGACACCATCTATCATAGCCTGTTCCAAAGAACGAGGCTGCGGTAAAGGACATGCAAAGGCCATATGACCAAAGCCCCTGCATCTAAACCACTCAGTCTGCTCTGAGGTTCTAGGGCGATTGGGCCGATTCCCTTGGAACGTCCTATTTGGTCTACCCTGTAGATCAGGATTGTACGGTGGATGTCTACCCGACCATTCCCTTTTACGGGAATGCTCCCGGTGATTATTATAGGGTCCAGAACCCTGACCATTGAAGGCACAGATACCCACATCTACCTCATCATATGGATTTTCATATGACAAGTCTGCTAAGGCGGAAGTAATTCCCGCCACCGCGCATTTATTTGGGATCATGCGCGCTTTTGCCGCGTGGTCCCTCAATATTTGATAAATGTCCTCCATGGTGTGTATACCTGGGGACCATTGCTTCAGAATCATGTCGCGTTCTTCGCGGTCGCGCAGACCATTTATGAACACGGCAACAGTTTTGTGCGCGATTAGATCGCGCGACATTCCACAACCTTGGCCAGCCTTCCTGGCCTCTGACTCCAGCATCATCCCGTAGTATACAGAATTTCTTGCTCCCACCTATCTACGGCTAGTTGGCCTGGGCCATCCTGCAGTAGATGAATTAGGCGCGTCAACGCGCTGGTTTCATTCCACCTGTTAACGGACATCGCCTTACTGAACTTCTCCCACCAGGTATCCCAGTCTTGGTTGATACCATCAAATGGGTGCACTTCCACAGCTCTAACCCTAGCAGGCTGGTACTGCTCTTGGACACATATATTTCGGTCGCGCAAATATAAATACCGATGCACAGCCGAGGCGCCAATGCCTGGGTTAATATTAGAAGCCTCCATTACCGCCCGGCAAATTGCTGGGTTAGACTTAATAAGTGCCTGCTACGCACCAGTAAAGCGGTAAGCAGCAAAGGAGTCGACGCTCGCGACTTCCGCATGGGCGCAAGTTGGCGCATTTTGCTCAGCCTGCTGTACATTGACCGTTGGAATACTGTTTGAAGCATTAGATGCATTTACATTATCACTATTAGGAGGGCGACGCCTCTCTTGCTGCTGAATCGCGTTCAACATTTTATCTGTAATGCCAGTGTTTTGAGTAGCATTTGCCTCACACCCGGCCAATTCCCGCCATCTGGCATGTAGTTCATTTTCGCGCGAAAGGATTTCCCTCTCACGCTCGTCCAACACATTTAGCTTGTCTCGCTGCATGGAATGCTGCGAGGCAGGTATCATGTATGATAAATCCATTACTGGAGGCGGTAGTGATGGTGTCGGAGTAGCAACCGTCTTCTCTTTCGGAAGGAAAGAGAAGAGGCTGCCTTCCTCACGAGTGACCTGTAGGGATATTTGCACGCCCGGGGCTGCATCAGGATTTTGTGCGGGCACAAATTACTTAGTAGGTAAACCGTTACCAGCATGTGCTGGGTCAGCTGTTAAGGTAAGGGGTGAGACCCCGGCAGGTCGGACTGGGTCCGCTATCAATGTAAGGGATGAGACCCCGGTACTTCGGACATGGTCCGAATCAAGTGAGACACCATCCAGAGATGGTGCCTCCTGTTCGCCCTTCTCCTCTCCCACAATTGCTGCTGAGCACAAGCAACTGCGGCGTGAGACAGTCGGGCCCTCTCCCACCTCCTTTCTATTAGCCAGCTCGCAGATCCGATAGGCTGCGAGCGGCCTTGTACTACCTAATACAATTGCTTTCTCAACATCCCCCGTGGTCATTGAGAAAGCCATCGGTTATCCTCCGACTCAGGAAGTCTGGGACACATCCACTCGAGTATGAAGGACTGCATGCAGAGATTCAAAGCCAGTTTGCAGACCACCTCTCCATATACACTGATGGTTCGAAAGACCAAAGCCGGGTAGCTGCTGTGGCAGTCTGCCGACGGGAAAAATTTGCTGTACGTTTGCCCGATCAGACCTCGATTTTCACTGCAGAAGCCGAAGCACTCCTTCTCGCGTTGGACTGTATCGAGGTATCCAACCACACTAACTATGTTATATACAGTGATTCGTTCTCTTGCCTCCTGGCTGTTGCTGGACTGAAAACGAATCACCCTATTCTAGCAACGGTCATTTATCAAATGAACCAACTGACAACGGATGGGTATGACATCCACCTGTGCTGGGTGCCTGGCCATGCCGGCATACAAGGAAACGAACGAGCTGATCGGGCTGCGAAGAAGGCCCTGAACTGTGATCTTGAACCGTGTCTGATCCCTCACCCTGATCTGAAACCACTAATAGCCACCCACATAAAATCCAAATGGCAACATGAGTGGGATGAAAACATTAATAAACTTAAAGAAATTGAACCATCTGTGGGAAAGCCACCACAGACTCATGCGGGAGGTCGGCGGGACCAAGTGGTCCTTGGCCGCTGCCGTATTGGCCACTCGTGGCATACACATGCTTTTCTGCTCAAGGGGGAACGTCCCCCTGAATATATTGGGTGTCAGTCCCCACTGACACTCAACACATTTTACTAAGTTGCGTTGATTTTTTGGCCCTGCACCAACGGTTCTACACTGCAGACAGTATGCATGACCTTTTTACTAAGGTAAAACAGGAAAACATTTTAGCCTTTTTGAGGCAGCCTGGACTGTACCACCTTATATATTTACTAAATGGATTCTATCATTTATTAAACAAACCTTTGTTTTTTTCTAATGGAATTGTTTTCCCCCTTGACCACAAAATATATGATTGTGAGCTTTCTAATTTAATGAGTGTCTATTGGCACATAATTGATTGTCTGCTTTTACATGTAAAAGCGATGGTTTGAACAAAAAACAAACATTTCTCGCCGTGAATATGGCCTATGCTGCCGACACGGCATAAAGCAACCACCAATCAATCAAAGTACCTAATAAATGAACCAACTATAATTTCACTTCTATCTACAAATACATGAGATACCTACAATTTTCCTGTGTCTTCCCTTCTTGTTCTTGCTTTAACTTACTTTTCTTATAGTGTTACGTTTTTTTGTTTTTTTTTAGATTTTTACCAAAAAAAATAGAAAACAATGTGCTAAAATTTAGAAAAATTCCCCGAAAATTTTGCGAATAAAAGAATTAGGAATAAAGATGAGCAACTAACGTAAATTAACGGTAATATACCCGGACAGTACAGTTCCTTTAATTTAGTTGTTTTCTCGCTATTCAACAGATATATATATATATACACAAAATTTGGAATTAAAAAAAAATTGGTAAATTTGAACAAAAAGATTTCGAATTATAAGAAAACAAAAATGAAATACTTATGAAAGAATTGAAAGCCGTAGAAATAGATAAAATAAGTGAAATGTCAGCACGTAGTGAATACCGACCAAATAGTCTGGCAGACACTGAACCACTGCCCTAATGCTCCATAAAACGATTTCTGACGTCGCCTCCATCTCGTGACGCATGTCATCGCTAGGAGATGGTGTAACAAATGGAAACATGCGGCTAGTTCAAGCAAACTGCCAATGATTCAATAAAATTTCAGACTGGCATCAAATGCCGGAGAACCGCAGTAGCAAATTTCTTTTAATACACTAACTAAATATAATGCACGTATAGCCTTATGCCGGGGTAGCTAATCATCGTCCCGTACGACGCCTCCATTCGGAGCGACACAAGGGTACGCCATTATTATTGGTCTACGCTAGTCCGGCCGCGATTCGCAAAGAGTTACCCACCACGGTCTCAAGGCTTTGCCCTCGCGCCGAAAGTATTTAGGACTAGCCGCAAAATATAACAGGAACACCACATGAGTAAAAACATCATTCGCAACAATGCTACCCCGGTACTCCATAAATCGGCAATATCATGTGGTGGAGCATGAAAACGGTGATTGTGTGTCACTGTCACAAGACGAACACACTGTCACTAAGGACAACACACCATTTTTCTTATAAAATTCGCGTATAGAAGAAGAATCAAAAGGTATTACACTCCTTACAAATCCTGGTCATGGCACCAGTTTAACCATTCTGCTATTCCACCACCGCTTAAGGCGAGCCAACGAGTTAATTTATGTAATATTTTCCATGTGAATTTCCTGGGCCTGCCACGGGCTGCTGCAGCCTCTCCTCCCGTCTGCCGGTAGTCCGTCGCCGTCGGTGTCCTCCCCGTGCTAAAGGCGAATAGCCAGAGTTTCGTCGAAATACGCAGTTTGCCTTCATGTGCATTTATCGGCCTAAACTATATATATGTCAATAAGTTAGATTATTTCAACTAACTGGCTATCCCCCTCGCAATTCGGGGTATTATTAATGTTACTGAATTATTCCAGAAGTATGCGGTCCAGCTAGAGATGCTGCCGCTGTCCCTGATAATCAATCTAAATTAACATCTTATTTCAGCCCGAAAGTAACACTAAGTTAATTCTGTTAATGTGTTGTCATTATATTCCTGCAGGTGGGTAAAGTAACTGCATAAGGCTTGTTCAGGCTTAAGGCCCTTAATTACATATCAAGCAATCAAATATCAGGTTTTCCATAGCGGTTAATCTACAATAATACTGGAGGATAGTAAAGAATGCAAGGAACGTTCCAATCCAACTTTGCAAGAGCTCACAACTTTATTCTTACCCTAACTAACAATGATACCAGCGAAATATGCGTAGTTAATAAAGAAATATGTTTCCCTTTCTCTCCCATGAAGTTTCATTAAATTAGTTTAGAATTTCGATAATAAAGGCCTAAATCTCGGCTGAAATGTCAGAGCATGCAAAAACACATCTGACCGGTCTGGCCCCGAACGCCTGACCCCCCGTCGTTGCTTAGATAGTCGCCAAGCAACGCTGTACCACCGAGAACCCTCGCATGCACAAGTGAAAGCAATTTGCAAGCTTGTGGAATGAGTGCGCAAATTGCTCAAGGCGAGTAGACACGCCCACTTCACTACCACATAACCAGCATCTCAGGCTACTATAGTATCTACGGTGCACCACATTCCATGAAGCTTTGAACTAACGTAGTCATTGTGTCGCCCCCATATGGTTCCCTGCTCGTGCTGACGTGACACAAACTGCTCCCTCGCTCACTTGCCAGTTGGACACAAGCCCGCCAAGTCAGGTTGATCACCCGTAATTTGCAGAAGGAGAATACGAAAATGCCAAAATGCAAAACCACGCTACAGCAGACGACACCACTGGTACGTGCCAGAGGCCGCCCTCGCTCAGTTATTGCCAAGCCTAAACCATCAATCTTCAATCACATGAATGACAAAAACCACACACGTGCGAATACCGATACCGACCCGGACAACCCCATTGTGAGCACCAGTGCAGAAGGCCATAATGCTATTGAAAAAACCCTCTCCGATCGCCTAGAAACTCTTACAAAAAGCAGTAACACACTCAAGGTCAGGAAAAACCCAAGAAGCAGCAGACAGAGCCGTTGGGAAGGGTGGGAACCACCTTGCACAACCAGCGCCATGGAGGCTGATCATGCTCTCGATCTTCACAGTGGTCGACACGTGGCCGCCGCCACACCAGGAGCCGGTCAAGAACCCGCACACGATCATCAGACAGGCACCGCCAAGTAGACAAACGTGATGACGTGCACCGCCAAAACTACAAACGTCCCAGCAGAAAATGATCAGCGTCAACCACATGCAGTGATTCCGACCACCATGGCTCCATCGATCACCTATTTAACTGCCCAAGCAGCTCACGTGTGATCAAGTGAGGTAGGCTTTCGTTGCCCACCACTTTTGTAATACGCAGTGACAGGAAAGAGAAAGTAGGGTTGGGCGAGAGCACATGTATGGAATATTTGTGTGCCTTATTTTGTATGTGTAAGGACCCTTATGTGACCCGATCATGGATAGAGCCAATCAGGGAGCACCAGGAACATTTAGCAAGCATGGCGTTTGATTGGGAGTGGGAGTCATGCATCATGTGGTCGGAGCGAGTATTTTCGATGATTGACGATGGCCAGCTGCCCAAAGGCTGAGAGGACCTGTTCGCAATCAAGAATGTGCAGTGAGATGCCTGCGCGGTCGCATTCCAGCTGGCCACCACAAAACGAAGAACCACGGACTATTACAAACGAGCCGATGACTATGATTCTGGTAGACGGGACTTTTCAACTGAGACAGCTGGCTGCCCATGCCACCAATGGAACTGGGGAGGAGATGCATGGTACCCTCCCAAAGCGCTACTGCCATGTGTGTGCCGGATGCGCAAATAAATACAGAAGATCAAACCCCCATCGTGAGAATGAGTGTAATAACAATAAACGTGCGCTGGAAAAGAAGCGCGCATCAGTCTCCCTGATGAACACCAACGGCGAGTCATCTGGTTGGTAGAGTTTTTAGTGGCTCGGCCGGTGACTCCACTGGCTGTACACACACATGATCACCATACTGCATCTCCACCCGAACACCACCACACACACAACTACAAAAACGGTGAGGGCCATCTTGTTTTTGCACATGTAAACACTTGTGATAACCCTGGCTGTAACCATAGCGGCCTGCTCTCGGCACCCTTGCCTCCCCCACTCACACCCTAACTCGCCCCGATAGTGTAGCAACTAGATTCTCTGGCCTCCTGGCGTCGCCGTGCCCGCTTTCAAACCCCTCCCCACCTCACTCTCACCTTCACCCAAAAACCCCAGCACCTACTCCCCGAACCACTTCATGGTTAACTTTGTCTGTGACCATAGCAGCTTACTAAATGGGCTGTCCCACTACGATGTGCCAACGTATGTGATTTTCGACCAATACGACGGCATACGGTGTCATACATTACATATACGTTGTGAATATGTCAGGTACACTCGGGATATGGCATCATAGGTCGTCTTGCATCGGCAGGCATTGAGGCGCTCAAAAATGTTTGTGCATGTTCAAAATTACGTATGTCGACGTATGGGTCATACGTTCCTGATACGCTATGTTTACGCTATGTGTATGTCGGCGTACGCTAGGAGCAGGTCGGGGTGCATTGGGACATGTTAGCCGTACGTTCAACCAGTGCCCTCCACGTGTCTCTGACTTATATAACGAATGCACAACGTTCCGTTAACATATGCAAGCGTGCCCCTAGATTGTGTGAGCGTACCCCTAGCGTATTGTGAGTGTACCGCGAGCATATGCCAGGCGTGTTGGCGGTCGGTATATCAAAGGATCACCTGTCTTCTTCCAGCTCCCCATCTGCTTTGCCTGGTCTGCCCACATCTTCCTCTTCCTGTCCGACTGGTGGTAGTCGTCATCTTTACATTCCAGATGACTGAATTCTCCTGCAGGAAATCCAACATTTGGTCCTCCTCGGCTAGCGACAGAGAACAGTCACTTTTCTTCGCCCTCTTCTTATTTGCCGAGGTAAAGCCGGAGGTGCTAGTGGAGGCTGAGGTGGAGGCCGAGGTGGTGGTGGCGATGGATGATGCATGCGAGCTCCCATGAGAAGCAGGAGATGGAGAGCTGGAGCGAGCCGCGTCTGGCTCTGTGTATGCGTCTGCATCTCCACCTCATACTCCATCTCCATCTCTTCATGCTGGCTAAAGAGGCAGGTGATGACACCGGCGATGGTGATGACGGTGATGGTGCTGGCAGAATGTGCTTCTTCCTGCCTCTCCCACACCCTAGTCCTGTAGTGAGAGCAGCCTTGCAGGCAGCTGAAGCAGTGATGTTCTTCTTTGCAGGCATGATGGCAGTGTGTGGAGAGACCAAAAACTCCAGGGCATTTATACCCATGCGGCGACTGATCACATGACCGGGATGTGGCCTAATATGTTATGCACAAGCTACTCATACGTCGCTATGCTAGGCATACGGTGACCATTTGTCAGCGTACATTACTCATATATGGTGCTATACGCCAGCCATATGCTCCGCGTAAGCTTCATATGTTGCTGCGTGAAAAGTTTGGTGAATGCTGACCTATTTTGATTTGAATTTTATTTCAACATGTTACACACATGCCGGTGCCATACATCACCCCCTCTCCTCCACTCACCCCTCCCCCACCCTGCTCTGCGCCCTTAGCCCCGACAACCATGTGGTGTTAGCACAGTCGCACACTCCCGTTCCGCCTCACCCGCACTCCCTTGCCACCGCCTTGGCAAACTACCCTGCCTCTCCCGCCACCCGCACCCACCCACGCAGCCCTCCTCACATCAGCCCGCCCCCCACCCCGTGCACATGTGCACACAGCTCCATTCTGCCACCATACTCCAACCCACCCATGCCACCAACATCTGCACTCCCAGCCCCGCACAGCTTCAGGTTCACCCCGTCCCCCCCCACCACCCGGTTTGTGATGTGATATATAATTTATTATGTGAGTATAAATGGGCGGAGCAGCTATTCGATATCGTTTTATGTAACTTTGTGTTTAGTTGCTGGCTATTGAGTATGTATTATTATTTATTGTCCCATTTGCTGCGGGCCGGAACCCGCTGCTCGCCTCTGGTGCGACCACCGTTTGGGCACAGGTCAGCCAGAGTGGGACAGGATCATATGAGCTCCGAATTTTAAACTGACCAGGTCACACACTTCGTTCCGGTAGTGTTTGAGAATGCATACTATGCCCATAGAGTTTTGTTTGGGTTGTGGAGAGAGTCACAATGGTGCGAATCAAGACTTCTGCGTGAAGAAGAGACTATAGGAGGGGAACACTAGAATAACTAGGAGTTCATCGGCTAAAATGGCTAAGGCGATGGTAAAGGAGGCAAAATTGGATATGACAATGGAGAAACTATCCTTGTCGGAACAATGGGAAGATGCCAGAAGAGAGGTGGAGGAATTGAAGTTAGAAATGGAAATAACGGTGCTCAGCGAGGACAGAGACCGACTGCTGGTGGCGAGGGAGAAGAAACTACGCAGTCCTAGGAATCTTTTAAGGAATCGCCTGAATGCAAGCAGCGGACAAGTACTGGTGCGACCTCCAAAATGGCGGCTGATGAGCAGCCAGTGCAGATGGGGGAGAAGGATTCCGGATACTCAACATACGGCCGGTCACGCAACAGGTCGAGAGAAAGGAGGAGGTGCCACCGGAGGTCGTCAAGCAGTTCGTCACCCCACAGGGTCAAGCGAAAGCTAAGAAGTAAGTGGTCATTGAAACGGCACGTAACAAAATTAAACTGCCATGAAATTATTTGTGCCATGGCTGCCTGGATGTTGGAAATTACAGAAGTGTCACTTCAAGACCATGAGGCTATATGGGAACACATTTACTTTCTCTCGCATCGTGCCAGATATAATGATTACCAGGACAGTGCTCACGCTGTAAAGGACGTCCAAACTGCTTGAGATCCAGTTGACAAGTGGTTTTATTATCGGCCACCCAAACTCGCCTCGCTGGGCGTTTCCGCTGGTCTTTCTTTGTGCGTACATCGGTATCGATGTATATGACACACGCAGACTATGTATGACCTTTGCATCAGGAAGCCGGATAAGTTGATTTTTTTTATTTATTTTTTTTAAATTTTTAAAAAATCTTTTTTTTTTTGGTCCAACACGTTTTTTGTTCGGATGTCCTCCTTATTATCCTAGTAATGCATCATTTCTGTTGGCGCAGGGCCATGAAATCTACACAGTTAGTACTTAGCTGCGAGAGCTGAATACGACGTGTAGGATCGCACACATGCGTATCCACAGTCACTATAGTGTCAGTGTCACATCCGTGTGAAACGTCCAAGTTGCATGCAAATAAGAACACTACCGTAGTGCAGTTTCCTTCTTATTATCCTAGTAATGTATTTTGTTGTCAGTGTTAGTTCTCTATAGCGGCTGTCACCATTTTTTAACGGTCAGGCAAACCTGTTGTATTTAGTGCTGGTGAGTGATAATAGGGGATTTTATCAGTTCACTCAATTTACAGCGGCTTTAGAGTTCTTAATACATTAGTAATCACACCTACACATACATCAATAGTAAAAGTACAGTATATGAGTGTTAATATATCATAAATTAGTGGTACTTAGCTGTGAGAGATGATACGAAGTGTAGCATCGCACACGTGCGTTCAATCCCCTGGATAAGTTGATTTTTTTCAGACATGCTTTTTGTTCGGATTTCCTCCTTATTATCCTAGTAATGCATCATTTGCAGCATTTCTGTTGGTCTTAGTGCTTAGGGCTATGCCTTTATGCGCTTTCCTGGTAATTAGCACTGCGTGTGTCATCGGCGCCATGAAGACGGTATTTATGTGACTTTATGGGTGGACAATAACTGTGTTGGGGGAAACTGTGACTGTATCTATGACCTATGTGGCATGCACTCTCAGCTAAAACCTTGTCGTTTTTTTAAAAACATTTTGTGGTAGCGAAGTTGATATGGATGCACTGTTTCTTTTGCAGGTATTGTATTTGGTTTTCGGGTGATTGATGACAACTCTGGGGTACCCTATGATATTCAGTCAGAGGGGAAGAAATCCAAATGGGAGCGAGATAGAATAGAATCCCATCTACTGGTGGAAATAGAGAGTGGAGTTCTAAGACAAGTCGACAATAAACCAACTTGTGACATGCTATTTTGTCAGTGGCAGGAGAAGTGTAGTCAACTGCAGCAGACCTAGAGAAGGCACCGTTAATAACTATACATCTGGGGTGGCTCCTAGGTTTAAATATAAGGGTCTTGATGAAGTGGTCGAATCTTTGGAGGATGGTGACTACTTAGCTGACATTGATATAAAAGATGCCTATCGTGCCATCCAGATCCACCCTCAACACCGGCAACAACAGGCGCTTTGCTGGGTCTTTGAAGGCGACAACATTGAAACATATCTGATTAAAGGGAGGCTCTGTATGGGCCTCTCCTCGAGTCCATTCATTATTTCATGCTTATCGGACTTTATTGTTAGATGTACAGGTAGGGAAGGAGTTGGCAGAATCATTAACTATTTGGATGATTTGTGCATCATCGATCGCACGGAGAGTGAGACGAGTATTTTTCAACAACGGGTCCTTGCTATACTGCATAGATTGCAATTGTTTATAAGTTTTAACAAATTAGTTTCACCTTCGAAGAAAATACGATTTTTAGGCATCAACGTGAATTCAGATACACTGGAACTAACCCTTCCGGATGAAAAATTAGCTAGGCTACATGAGTTGTCACGGCTATTTCAGGGTTGGAAGAAGGCGACCTGTAAGGATTTAGAGAGATTAGCTGGCCACTTGGCACATTGCGCAAAAGTAATTAAGGGAGGACGAATGTTCAGTCGATGTGTATATGACTTAATAGGCACCCTGAGGGAGCCCTATTACCGGCCTCACTTAAATGCAGGCTTTTTGGGATGACATCAATTGGTGGGCCACCTTTGCAGCGAGATTTAATGGGAAGGCATACATGTTAGGGAAATTTGCAGTGACCACCTCTGTATAGCGATGCCTCGAATTGGGGTTTGGGGGGCCACCCATGGGAGTGACTGGATAGTCACATCTTTTAATGGTGAGGATGATGAGGTGCTAAGATGGGAGATGGGGCACCACTACGTATCGGTGCCCATTGGAATAAATAGGGAGCATATAAATGTCAAGGAGATGAGGGCGGTATTGGAGGGAGCAATCTGCTGAGCCCAGGGATGGGAGGGTGCTGAGATTATATTTATAACCGACAGTGCGGTGGAACAGGCTTCACTGAATACGGGCAGGTCTAGGTCAGTCAAGATTATGGGGATGTTGTGTAAATTGTCTTGGTTGTCTGTACAACATAATTTCACGTTTCTATCAACTTACATAAACACAACAGTTACTGTGGTGTGTGATGCACTAAGTTGACTGGATGCTGAGTCGAATATGGCTAGGATAAGATATGTGGATGTAAGGGGGCTTTGATGACCCGTTCTTCTGTCGTTCCAGAACTGGAGGTGCTGAGGGCAGAGCAGCGCGGGTATGAGAAACAATTCTACTCACAGAACTCTATTACAACGAGATCCGTGCAGATGCAAAAATACTTTGAGTTTATCAACAAATTAATGGAGGATCGAGCGCCACTCCCATGTTCGTCGGAGCATGTGGCCTTGTGCGCCACCTGACTCGCGAGGACTCTGACGTACCATTCAGTGGTTAACTACTTATCAGGTTTGGACTTTTTCCTTCACCAGAATGGCTCCCCTGCTATTAGATATGATGATTATGTGTTTCAGGCAAGGATCATGGGCATTAGACGCCATAAGGGTGACACCGCACGGGGCTCCGCCAATTCTGCCTGGAATGCTTTTTAAGAATTGTTTGCTTTACTAAGTTTGAATGCGGGTCCTGTTTCTTGGAGGGCTACGATGCTTTGCTCATTTAGGGCTTTACTTAGGAAGTCACAAGTAACCGAATCAGACTCAGCATTGCACAGGGCGGATTTCACATTTCTTTGACTGGGGAAGCTGCCAGTGGCTCGTTGTACAAATGTAGCGTTGTGTGCGGTATATTGGACAATTCACCATTTTAAGGAGTTGCCTGCGAATCCGATGGATGTGGCTTTTAGGATACCTGGAGTGGGTTGCGAGTCTTATCCCATGACTTATAAGGCCTATCAGGGGATGCTCAAGCTTTTCTCGAATCAGGTTGAGCTGGGCGAGTACTAATTCACATCTCACTCCTTGAGACGAGGGGGATGTACATTTTTGGCGATGTCGGGCGCCACAATTGAGGAGATTAAAGTCAGGGGTGACTGGGTGTCTGAAACTGTCTATGCTTATTTAAAAATGCTTTTGCAGACTAGGATTTTGAATGATGTTCGGGTTGCTAAAAGCCTAGTCTCAATAGAGGCTCTGACTGAGGAGATTTGGGGGCCTGGGCCTGTTTAGCCGGCTGTGGTTTGGCTGTTTATTGCTCGGCCATAGGGTGTTCTGAAATAAAGGTAGGCTTCCACCATTCCTCATCCTGTGTCTCTTTCCTTGCCCCCCTTAGTCGTAGCCAACTATATGTGATATATAATTTACTACGTGAGTATAAATGGGTGGAGCAGCTATTCGATATCGTTTTATGTAACTTTGTATTTAATTGCTTGCTATTGATGATGTATGTATTATTATTTATTGTCCCATTTGCTGCAGGCCGGAACTCCCTGCTTGCCTCTGGCGCCACCACCGTTTAGGGACAGGCCAGCCAGAGTGTGACAGGATTAGATGAGCTCCGAATTTTAAACTTTTTCTGTAGGTAGGGCTGTTTATTGCTCGGCGATAGGGCGTCCTGAAATAAAGGTAGGCTCCACCACTCCTCGTCTTGTGTCTCTTTCATTGCCCCCCTTAGTCGTAGCCAACTTTATAACAATAATAAAGGTGCCACACCACCTCCAGACCCAGCTGCATCTGCTCCAGCAGCCTCACACAGCTACACCCCGCCCCTCTCACCCTGCCCCGCCCCAACCCATCCCATATCACACCCCTGCCATCTGCAATTTCGCTGCTACAGTTTCACGGATCGTTGACACTGCTGATGATGATATTGATGGCGCTTTGACATATGATGATAGACAGATTGCCGATGACGACCTCAACACCATTGTTAATGATGAAACTGCCACCCACCCGGACCCTCCCTACAACCTGCCGCTCACACTGGCCTGCTAGGAACTGACTCTTATAAAGATTTGGCTGCATGTCGCCCCGCATGTGTGGACTGACGCAGTATATATGAACATATACATGAAGGTGCAGGCATCCTGGCTCCCCAACTACCTCGCAGCAAGGATCCCCCATCCCCTCCGGCCTCATCATGCACAGATGGACGGAGCTTCCCTTGGGCTACCATGACCAGCAGCTACTCGAATATTTGGAATTTGGGTAGCCAGCAGACTTTATTGGGGATCGAGCACCCTTACCCTCGATCCCCAACCATAAAGAGGACCTAGCACACCTCAAGTGGGTCGAGTGATATATTGAGACGGAACCCTTCGGCCCCTTCGATGATCCCCATTTGTACTCTGGGGTAAGACAAGCCCGATGATCATCCGCCCGAAAATGAACACGGAGGAGATGCAGGTCATCATCGATCTAAGCTACCCGAGGGGGGCGAGTGTTAATGCGGGCATCGGCAAAGGACAGTACCAGAGAAGGTCCTCCACATACATGCTGACATCACATGTCACGGCAGTGCCTACTCCATCTGGTCCGCCAACTTGGCCAAAGCATACCGCCAACACCGAGCTTGCCCGCTTTCCATCCCCTTATACAGCATAGGGCTGCACGACAAGACATACTTTGATGTTGTGCTGCCGTTCGGGTGCCACACCTCCTCCCTAGTGTGTGCCTGAACAACAAATGCCATGGGATACCTCCTAAAGGCCCATGGCCACCATGCACTCTCCTACCTCAACGACTTCATCCGAGTAGCACCGAACATCAGCAATGCGAGAGAAGCCTACCAAGAAATTGTCACTCTCGCCCGAAACCTCAGCATTGAGCTCTCCCCCACCAAGTGCGTTCCACCCACCAAGAGCCTTGAGTGGATGGGCTGCACCATATCAGCCGAGCAGATGGTGATCCGCATACCTGATATCAAGCTTGCAGAGGTTCTCCCAGAGTACAAACTCTGGACGATTGGCCGCTGTGTGTCCAGGAAGGACTTCCAGCACCTCATCGGCCGACTACAGCACGTCGCCTGCTGTGCTGGACCGGCCAGGTGCTTTATGTCTCGGATCCTGGCAGCTCTCTGGTCCCCAGTCCCCAACGACCTAGTCCTGGACATCACAAGTATCATACCACCTCCTTCCCCCAATGGGAATCAAGCATTCCTGCTCCTACCAATAGGAATCCAGCATTACTGGTCTCCATGGATACCAGTGGTCTGCCCACCACCAGTAGCTGTATGGCTCCTTGGCCACCACCAACCTTGACCTTTTGAGTGTGGTGACACCTACCCCAGCAGAAGGGCTAGGCCCTGAGTGCAATCACACCCACACCTGCCAGTACCACTATGCCTATATAGATCCCACTCAGGCACCACCAACCCATATATATATATATATATGCACCTGGTCATGTACACCGATCAGTAATAGAACATTTGCACTCCCCCCTGCCATATAGGGGAATATTTTACATGAATAAAGCCAACTTATACCACTTCTGTTTCATCGTGATTTATATAACACACTGCTAGCAAAACAATTAAATACAACTGTAATGCACATTGGTGACATTGTGCTGTATCTCACAAAGATGGAGGTGAAGTCATTGGTAGACTTTCTTTATTCTCACTTTTAATCTAACTTTTGAGATACTTGAAGTGTAAACACACATCAATAATTTTGGCATACATGCCAAAAGCCTGATACCATAGGCTTCTGCAGTAACAGCTTCTATTAAGTTGTATCAGTATTCCCTTCTGCGTGGTGACAAAGGTTCTTAAACCCAACAATATCTAAGTTTTGTATCATGTAGAATAAAATCTAGATATTTGTTTTTGTCTTGAACTTTTTTTGTTTCATCGGATTATGCAGCTTTAAGCTTGGGAAGAAAATTTGAGGTTTTTATAATTCAATACATGACACCTGTTTCATCCCAGCAGGTATACACTTATATCCAACAATACTTGGCGTAGATCAAAACTGTAAATGTTTGTGTTCAACATTTTATTTTATTTCTATTCTCAATCCATTTTCCAATGGGAAAAAACATTTCTCTTCATCACCGGGACACTCGTCCTCTGGCCTTAAGAATTAAGTTGCACATGAACTGATGAGATGGTATGAACAATATAGAAAAAGCCATATAGCTATCAGGATTTAGAAATATTATGAGGTGAAACATTACCTAGCTTTGGAAAATGTGGCATTTGGAATGACCTTCATGTGTACATCATTCAATCTGATTCTTGCATACAAATAAAGATCAACTTCATTTAATCATTTTTGTTCCTACGAATAGTCATGTTCAATGGATGTGAAGCTATTTGCAGCATTTTACATGAGAACTCTTTCCAAACAACATAATTCAGAGGATTGAATATGTGAAATAACTTACAGAGATGCATTCACAAAACTCCATGTCAACAGGACGCACAGACAAAGTTGCCAATCCATCTGAAACATAACATGGATAAAGTGTGATTAGAATATAGGCAAATAAATACCTTGCATAGCTTACATTTAATGCAGTTGCTTCTCTACTATATCACCCCTGAAGAGCGATGCTACTTTTGCTTTGTCGATACTGTGACAATTATAACATTTTAACATTTTAGTTTGACACGGCCGGGGTTCGACTCCAGGGTTCAGACTGCATGAGAAGTGGATACTGAACTGTTAACCGATATCAATAGACACATGCACGCTTTCATATTATCACAGGAGGATGACATCACAGAAGGATAACAAAATCTATTTTCAATCAACTGTGTATACAGTAAAACCTCTCTAAATCGACCAACCATGGGACCAACTTTAAATGGTTCATTTAGGGAGGTCGTTGGTTTAGGACGTTTTGGTAATCATCACATTGATATTGTATAGGGGATCATTTGGGACCCAAATAAAGTGAAGGATCTAGGGGAATGGTCAATCTGTGGAGGTGGTCTGTTCGAGAGGTTTTACTGTAGTTTTTATAAATTGTTTTGATTGACATCAAATCATCAGATGTAGTATGACCACCCATGATGTGAACAGGATGTTTGCTTCCAAATTGTTCTAGGTCTCATTTCTTTAATGTGCAGCGCTTGCCAAATTAGCAGTGTTGAGCGGGTAACTGGTGGCTAGGGTGAAGTGTAGAGGGACTTTGGAGGGGTTAGTCACCAGACGTCATGGTGCTGTGGGTAACAGTGTGGAAAGAATGTGTGTGTTTGCAGTGACATTGGACAGGGGTGGGCTAGGGGTGCAGCATTAAGCTAAGATTCCATATACGCAGTATGTGGTATCTGGTATGCGGTATGTGGTATGAGGTGTGCAAATGTGGCAAAAAATAGAAAAGCATGTAAATACACAGTAGTGCTTCCATATGTCCAGATGCAGATGTGAATTCAACCAACGCAAGACAAGTACAGTATAAGGTGGCATTTATTCTTACTATTCCGTTGTTACATTAAGTATGCGATTGTCTGATTTATTAGATTTGAGATTTCAGGCACGTAGCCCTTAAATGTACTTGTAGCTTGGGTGGGAGGTGGGACGGCATATCCAGGAGGAAACGTCTATCGATAAGAAATGGGCTGGTCGAAGTGTTTTATATTGAAACTGGGTCTCATCTTGTGATGCACATTACAGAAGATGGCGCCACAATCGGAGCATTTATTATAAGCAGAGATATAAGATGGCGCCAGTAGTCGCTCCATATTTAGTATGTACTTTTTCTTGCGGAGTTAAATTACCGATGTTGAAATCAACATCCACAATTTTCTACAACGCAAGACAAGGTACGTATAAGGTGGCATTTTATCTTACTATTCCGTTGTTACATTAAAGTCATGAGTTGTTTGATTTATTAAGGATTTGAGGATTTCAGGCCCGTACGCAAAAAAGTATATCAAGTGCCTGGAGCCAGAATGGACAGCTGCATGTTGACAACAGCAGAGTGTCCTCGTGACCAGTCTGTCTTACATCCCGCTCGATGTTCCCTTGGAGCAGAAGTATGGAGAGTTGAACACATGTGAGTAGCGTTATAGCACCGGGTGCTAAGTGGCCCACAGGGACAGGTCTTTAGTCGTTGATGAAAGGCACCGGGGTGTAGGAGGGCCCTCACGGGTAGGGCTATTTTATGAATGAGGGTTAATCACGACATGTGAGTGTGCCCCATGAGTGAAGAGCCGTCGTCGTGCCAATGTGGTGTTCCGGACACGTACTCGCCCCTGGCAGGTAGCTGATCAGAAGGCGAAGCAGAATCGCATGAGCGCGATGTCTCATAGGAGGACGATGGCGTTGGAATGGTGTCATGAAGATGACCACGGGCATTGTGCCCAGGAGTGTTTAGCCTCAGATCCTCGCGGTGAGTTGATTGACCCATGAAAGGCCACCGGGATGTCGTGGAACAATTGCTCTGCAGTACCTTATTGTCTGTTAAGTCAGGAGGCCGGCCGCCTATGGGATGTCGGAGGCATGGTGTGGTTTTGTGGGATAACTGGAAGGAGGCAAATAATGCAGCGAATCCCAGGTTATAATATGTGTTGGTGGGTGGACGGTGGTTAGTAGTTGGGCGCATACACCTTGCAATGTATCGAACCACCCGACCTTCGGCGAGTCCTCGGTGTGTGATGATGCTTTCGAGATATGCTGGCCTGCGCCTTTGTTGTTATAAGATCACCAAGTTGGAAAGATGACGGCCTCATGGCCCAGTTCCTAGCTAGTTGATGCATGGCCACCATGTGTTGACAAGCACAGTATTGAGAACAAATTGTCAATATGTTAGATATGAACATCGTCCGTATGGGTGTGGTAATATATGTCTGCATGCTGCGTAGTATGGTAGATGAATATAACATACCCCTGTATCATACTGGGTGAGTGTATGATGTAATTACCGGGGCTATGTCTACTTTGCCCGTTTGGCGACTGAGTAGGACCAGCTCAAGCACGAGCCCTGTTGATGTGGGTGCCTTGACAGCGGTGTTAAGACAGGGCACAACATGCTTTGTTGAACCCGATAGTATAAGGGTGGTAGAGAGGTCACCTTTGCTGAGATACAGGAACATCGTCGGCACATGTGTAACACCGATGCCGATTCTGTTGGAGTTATGTAAGGTTCACCTAAGTATGGTAGTGTCAATAATGTCACGTAGGATTGCTGGTGATGGGTATGCAGTTTCAATGATGAGCGTAGCCATGGTTGTAATATTATAGTAGTAAACCCGAGACACGAGCTGTCTGATGTGGCGGATAGTGATAATGTACCTTGTATGATTGGCATTACTTTTTCCCGGAGGAGCGGCCAGGATGGTCCAAAACGTCCTCGTGGCCTACTTCTGGAAGTAGGTCAGCATTCGTGGTATCGTCCATCCATTCCTGTAATGTAGCCAGGCACGGTTAAATCCAACGTCCGTAGTGATTTCCTCTCGTATTCATGCGTTGATATGGCTATCGTGCCTTCGGGCCCGCGCTGTTCCTTTGTTCGACCAAGACGCAGTTTTAGTAGTATGAAGGGACAGTCTACTCCGGCAGTACAACGCATCCGGAGGCAGAAAAGTCAGCGATTTTACTGGACACGAAATGGTAGCATGTTGGGGAACCGGCCATCTTGATCGTGATAAAATTGAGCATGCTGTCATGGCCGCCTCCATGTGGCCTGATGTCAGCATTCCTTTTCCGCAGCACAGGACACCTCGGACCACGAACGCTCGGCGTTTTTTTTTTGACACTGCTCAATCCAGGCATTGATCCCTGATTGGTATCGGGCCATCCGTTTCTGACTGTAGTCATGCCCCGGTTAATTCGACATCATAGCTCGAATTTTGCATCGTGCGTTGATGTGATTGTGTCCCTCAAGGCTCGCGCCGGCTGTGTTTCGGCCAACGCAGCCTTTATCCCCGGCGTATATTAACACGGCAGATAGCACAGACTTTGCCCTACTTATGCTTCTTTAATGAATTAGTTCGTCATTGAAGTCTTTTCTCGATCTTTGAATCGTTGTGGTATGTTGACCGGCATCTTCACTGAATCAAATCATGGAGAGAACGTCCTTATCGATCGAAATGGTCTGGTCGAAGTGTTTATAATGAAAACTGGGCGATCTTGTTATGCAAAAATTACCGAAGATGGCGCCACAATCGGAAAGCATTTATGTATTTAAGCAAGAGATTATAGATGGCGCCAGTAGTCGCCTCCATATTTAGTATGTACTTTTTCTTGCGGGTTAAATTACCGATGTTGAAATCAACATCCATAATGGATCGCTCCATGGATCGATCGGTGAAAATGTGAATGTGCATACTGCTTCATTTGCCATAGAAAACAAAAGGAACTTTGACTTTCCTTCACAAATGTGGAGCAAGAAAGATGAAGAATAGCATGCTGCATGCCTTGTCATTTTCTCAGTGACAAATCGAGAGGGGGCATCACATACATGCACATTATATAACTGTACTATGCACATTTATACATACATATATATATGTATATGTGTATATATAGATATACTCCAGTGTGATGGTAATATTAATAATGGTAATATCAATAATATCAGTAATATCAATTGTTTGTATGTTGTTGTTTTACATCCTAGCAACATCTAATGTCATATCAGGATGGGTACCAACATGTGACAGTGTGCACTCATGGCGACTTTATAGTGCTGCCCGACTGGAAGACCAGGCCACCAGCACCATGACCTGATATCCCACTCAGTCACATTATCCTAACACTGAGCCAAACAGTCCTTGCCCTATCCTAATAATGCCGACTGCCAGGCTAGAAAGCAACAAGTATCAATTTTGTAGTCATTGGTTTGACTCAACCAAGGTTCGAATGCACTACCCCATGATCTACCAACACAGGAGACGGACACTCTAACTCATTCAGCCATCCCATCTGGTCGGTGTAGTAATGTCAATAATTAGAACAATTCCCTTCTGTATTTGTATACTGACAGGATGCATTATGCATCACATATATATATATATATATAAAGTTAGGCTATGTAATAGAGGAAGGAAGAGACGAGTGTTGGGTCGGACACTTTATTGAGCGTCTAGGGCATGCACAATAAAAAGCCATACCGGTAAAGTTTGAAATCCGAAGGCAGAGTGACTGCCCGATGCAGAGATTGGCCGGTGGTGGCGCTCGCACCCGGCTAGCCGGGGCAAATCCCGGGCAGGTCAGCGATTGGACAATAATATAAGTAACAAAGTATACAAAATAATAAATAATAATGAAACTCCGCCTGTTTTTATATCTGCATAATTCATTATACATCCTATAAAGTTAGGCTATGTAATAGAGGAAGGAAGAGATGAGTGTTGGGTCGGACACTTTATTGAGCGACTAGGGCATGCACAATAAAAAGGCCAAAGGAGAACGCCTAAGTTTCTCCCCCCAACCCAACACTCGCATCCTCCGAGCATAGGGCCGCGACCACCCTCAAGTCATTCACTATCCTAACCCCCAGGGGAGTCTTCAAGTAACTATAGACTGTCTCAGAGGCCCAGTCACCCCTGACCTTTAATTCTTTGATTGTGGCCCCGCACATAGACAAGAAGGTGCAGCCTCCCCTCCTCAAGGAATGAGACGAGAGGGTGGACGCATCGAAGCCAGCCCTGGTGGAGAATATCTTGAGGGTCTCCTGGTAAACAGAATATGGAAGTGGAGAGGAGACCCCCCCCCAAACATGGGATGCGGAAGGCAGGGTCAGATGGGCCCGCCCTGATTTGGTTGAAATGCATTTCGGTCCAATGGACCCGCACAGAGACTGGTGTCGCAGCACCTGGCGATCGGGATCTCGAGCACCCGTTCGGTAAATTGAATTGTCTTAGAACGGTGCACAGTCAGGAGCATCCCCCAGTCATAAAATGTGAAGTCAGATCTGAGGAGAGTGGAGTCTGACATGGTCACCTGAGATTTGCGTAGTAAGCCCCTTAAGGAAAAGAGGACCGCCGCCCTCCATGCTATGTGGCCAGGGTTGTTTGAAAGTAGTGACAAAATCTTTCGCAGCATATGTGGGAGCAGAGGCATTGCCTGGCAGGGTGCGTCGCCCTTGGCCCTACGGATCCCCTTCAGGGTAGCAGCAAGAACAAAACCCTTGTAGTCTATGGGCGGCTCGTCGTTCATCCTTAAAAAATGGTTTAGGCCGCTTAGATAGTTCAGAATCAACCAATATTTCAATGAGCTGGCCAGCCATGTAGCATAGAGGGCCACCTGCTCCACGGAGCAAGGGGTAGGCGCCCTTGAGGAGTGGAACAAGTTAGCATATTCTAAATATTTGCGGATCTGCACCCCCCTTGTGATGGCCGAGTTTTTTTGCGTAGGACTGGCGCTGGTATTCCTGATGCTCGACCTTTAGTGCCACTATCACTGCAAGAAGAAAACGAGGCATCAAATATATGGCTACAGCAGAGCGAGCCAGTGACATCCACAGCCCTGATCCTATCCGCGCTATCCGCCTCATTTAGCCTACTTAGAGAGTCACAGATCACGTTTACACTACTACGGATATAGACAGAGCTGAGCGAGAAGTTATTTTCGACAGACAGCCAGAATAGTTTGCGGAGGAAGAGCATGATCCCTTTACATCTGGACCTGCTCGTGTTCAGCGCTGCCCGAACAACCTCACTATCGGTCACGATCATGACTGTGCTGTTGGCCCAGCCTGTACCCCAACGAAGGCAGGCTGTATAGACCGCCCACATTTCTTGAATGTTGATGTGGGACGAGCCTATGTCAGATGGAGGGAGGAGGTGGTGGTGGCCGGCATAGGACCCGAGAGGTCTGTTGGCTCTGTCGATAAAAGAGCCAACTAACCAGTCGTGACCATGGAGGGCTCCGAATCCCCACTTAGAGGCATCGCTGTAAGTTGCAATTACTGGAGCGAACTTCCCCAAGATCCTGGCCTTGCCGTTAAATCGCCTCGCAAAGCGTAACCACCAGTCTATGTCCTCCCTTATCCCCTTGCCTAGTCGGGCTCTATGATGAGGTTGTTTAAGCCTGGCCATCAAGTCATATATGCACCTTGTGAATGTTCTCCCACCTCTAATGACCTTAGAGCAGTGGGCCAGTAGGCCCCCCACCTGCTCGAGTTCCTTCTTGGACGCCTTCCTATGTCCCTGAAGACTGTGCAGGACTTTTATTGTCTTTGACAGTTTGTCCTGGGGAAGACTGAGCTCAAGGCTCAAGGAGTCTACGTCAATCCCGAGGAACCGGACCTTGGTGTCAGCTTTACTCACTTTCCTGAAACTCACGAAGAAACCGATCCGTCTAAGGATCGCTATCAGCTTCCTCTGAACCCTCTCGACCTCGAGCCTAGTTCCGCCCACGACACAAAAGTCGTCCAGGTAGTTAACAACTCGGTTGAGTCCCTCTCGAACACAGCATCTCACGATAAATTCGGAGATTTTGGAAAAAATGTACGGGCTCGAAGAGAGGCCCATGCAGAGGCGGTTGTCAAGATAGTAAGTAAAACCTTGGTCAACGGGTCTCCTGTATCGGAGACCTTGGCAATGACGGTCCTCAGGGTGGATCGAGACAGCCCTGTAAGCGTCCTTGATATCGACAGTACCCAGAGCGTCACCCTGTTAGAGCATGTCTGTCACGTCATCAAGGCCTTTGTATGAGAACTTTCGACATACCTGGTCAGTGAAACCATTGACAGAACCATCAGAGGGAACACTACAGTCGATGACCACGTGCCCACCACCGTCGTCCTTGGGTACGACGAATGCATCGTGAGTACAGGAAGCGGGGGCAGTGACGACGGAGATGAGACCCTCTCGTTCCTCCTCCCTGAACTTCCTGTCAATGATGTCACCCTTCCAGGCTGACTTCCTGCGAGTCTTAGTAGGGACGTAGGTAGCAGAACAACCGGGATTGATGACCCGGAAACCGAACGTAACTCCGATTATGATGTATAACCAGTCGGGGTCGGTGTCACCACACAGAAATAACTCAGCAAAGACTCGATATGGTCTGAGCTGAATAGCGACACCGGCAATCTTGTGAACACAATCACAAGAGCCCCCGACACACTCTATGGTGACCTTAATCGTCACCGGCGTACCCCCTTCACTTTCCCTAATACAAACTAGGAGGCTGTCCCTATCGCCTTGCTCGACGAACAAGCGGTCATTACGACTGGAACCTGCTGGACTCAACCAGCGCAATCCAGCACCAAGTGATTCACCCTGAGTTCAGCTTTCCCTAATCTCACCCAGACCAACTGTATCGACCCCAGCTGTAATATCAGGGTCGATAATGTCAATATTGGCGAGGTTAGGCGTAATCACAGAACAGTCAACGGGGGAAATAGTGCCAACAGAGTCTTTTCCCGCGTGGCCAGGCATGGCGCCCAAGGGGCCATGATCAGTGACGTAGAGCATATCATCTCCAGAGTCCACCGCAGCAGTGCCCAGCTCCGGAGCAAGTGCATCCCGTGTCGCCGTTCCAGGCATAGCACGACCTATGTGCCCCGCGGCCAGGAGAATGCTTCCCGGCACTGCGTTGCCAGGTCCCGCCCTTCTTTGGATTCATGTTATGAGGGCCATAGTGCTCTATGCTCTCGTCCTGATGCGCTTTTGAAAACGCAGCAAAACCGAGCTTGCGTTATAATGGTCATCCATAGCTCTTGCGGAGACAAAACTTACATGCTCGATGAACGCCCTGTAGTCCGTTATCGTCAAGCCTGGGATGTCCAAGCACCATTTACAAGATGCTTTTACCAGTTTGTGGGCGTTCATCTTCCGACCGTCTTTCCCTTGCCCGTACTTCCGCAATGACCACTTACTTCATCTGCGACGCGAAGAGCTCCCGCTGCTTGACCTAGACAAACGCCTTCTTCTTCTACTTCCACCTTGTGAGTGCCGACGAGATCTCCTGTAGGACGAGTGCCCGTCATCTTGGTCACATCCTTGGGTCCATGATGGAGGAGGCAGTGTCGCTTCCGTTGTCCTTCTACGGTCGTCCGTGTGCATCTTGTCGTACAATGTCAACTGCGGGTGGGAAGTGTGTTCACCGCCTCATCGTCCTTCCTCTGCTGTCGTAGTCGTCCGGCGTCGACTCCGTCGTCTGTCACACTCTTCCTTCAACGCGTCCAGTTTGTCTTCAAGGTCGGCGACGCACATTTCAGCCTTAATCTTGTCGATCGCCTCCCGTGCGTTTCTTTCGCGGTCGTCCAGTGTGAGGGTCGACATCGAGGAGGTGGTCGAATCCATATCGAGACTCTCGTAATGGTCGGCTGAAGATTTTGCGCTCTTCACAGAAGCTTTGCCGCTGCGCGTCGACATGGTAGGTTCGGCCAGTGTGTCGATGCTTTTCTGGGCGCAGTCAACTCGACCCGGTTTGTCGTCCCGCCTAAACGTTACACGACCCGACTTTACCCAACCCGACTTTACCCGACCAGACTTCACCCAACCCGAGTTCACCCAACACAAATTTACCCGACCCGATTTTACCCGACCCAACTTTCCCCGACCCGATGAACCGACTTTACCCTACTTTACCCGACTTTACCTCAACCGAGTTTACCCAACTCGACTTTACCCGACTCGACTTCACCCGATTCGATGTTTCACGCCTCGACTTTACCCGCCTCAACATTACCCGCCTCGACGCTGCCCGCATCGATGTTACCCGCCTCGACGTTACCTGCCTTAATGTTACCCGACCCGACTTTACCCGACCCGACTTCACCCGACCCGAATTCACCCGAACCGACTTCACCTGAACCGACTTCACCCGACTCGACTTCACCCCACCCGACTTCACCCGACCCGAGTTTAGCCAACTTGACTTTACCCAACCCAACTTTACCCGACCCGACTTCACCCAAGCCGAGTTCACCCGACACAAATTTACCCGACCTGTCTTTACCCGACCTCACTTTACCCAACCCCACTTTACCTCACCCATGTTTACCCAACCTGAGGTTACCCGACCCGAATTTACCTGCCCCGACTTTACGAGGGCTGACTTTACCGGACTCGACTACACACGACTCGACGTTACCCGCCTCGATTTGACCCACCTCGACGTTACCCATCTAGACGTTACCCACCTTGACGTGACCCACCTCGACGTTACCCACCTCGAGGTTCCCGACTAAACGTTACCCGCCTAAACGGTACCCACTGGTACCCGCCTAAACAGTACTCGCCTATCCGGTACCCGACCCGACTTTACCTGACCCGACTTTACATGACCCGACTTCACCCGACCCGACTTCACCCGACCCGACTTCACCCGGCTCGACTTCTACCACAGCCAACTTCACCTGACCCAAGTTTACCCGACACAACTTTACCCGACCAGTCTTTACCCGACCCGACTTTACCCAACCCCACTTTACCTCACCCCACTTTACATCACCTGAGTTTACCCAACCCGAGTTTACCCGACCCGACTTTACCCGACCCGGCTTTACCCGACCCGGCTTTACCAGGGTCGACTTTTCTCGGCTCGTCGTTACCCGCCTCAACGTTACCCGCCTTGACGTTACCGGCCTCAACATTACCCGGGTGAACGGTACTTGCCTAAATGTTACCCGACCAGAATTTACCCGACCCGACTTCACCCCACCCTACTTCACCCGACCTGAGTTCACCCGACACGACTTTACCCGACCACACTTTACCTCACCACATTTTACCCAACCCAACTTTACCCAACCCCACTTTACCTCACCGCACTTTACCTCACCCGAGTTTACCCAACCCCACTTTAGCCAGGTTGACTTTACCCGGGTCGACTTTACCCGGGTATACGTTAATCGCCTAGACTTTACCCGCCTCGATATTACCCGCCTCGACGTTACCCGCCTCGACGTTACCCGCCTAAATGTTACCCACCTAAACGTTACCCAACCAGACTTTACTCGACTCGACTTCACCCCACCCGACTTCACCCGACCTGAGGCTTTGTACTTTGATCTGGATGTATTACAGGATACCCAGGTCCCAGAACATCCCCCGTGGTCGTTGAGGAAGCCATCGGTCATCCTCCGACTCACGGAACTGAGGAAGTCTGGGACACATCCACTTGAGTATCAACGACTGTACGCAGAGATTCAAGGCCAGTTTGAAGACCACTTCTCCATGTATACCGATGGTTCCAAAGTCCTAAGCCGGGCAGCTGCTGCTGGAGTTTGCCAGGGCAAGAAATTTGGCGTTCGCATGCCCGATCAGAGCTCGATTTTTACGGCGGAAGCCCGAGCACTCCTTCTCGCATTGGAAGTCATTGAACTATCCAACTACACTAAATATGTAATATACAGCGATTCGTTTTCCTGCCTGCAAGCTGTTGCTGGGCTAAAAACGGACCACCCTTTCGTGGCAAAGGTCATTTATAAAATGAACCAGCTAGCAACAGATGGATATGACATCCATTTGTGTTGGGTGCCTGGCCATGCCGGCATCCAGGGAAACGAACGAGCTGATCGGGCTGCGAAGGAGGCTCTGAACTATGATGTTGAGCCGTGTCTGATACCCCACTCTGATCTGAAACCACTAATAGCCACCCACATCAAATCCAAATGGCAACATGAGTGGGATGAAAACATTAATAAACTTAAAGAAATTGAACCATCTGTGGGAAAACCACCACATTCTCATGTGGGGGGTCGGCGGGACCAAGTGGTCCTTAGCCGCTGCCGTATTGGCCACTCGTGGCTAACACATGTTTTCCTGCTCAAGGGGGACCCTCCCCCTGAATGTATTGGATGTCAGTCCCCACTGACAGTCAAGCACATTTTATTAAACTGTGTTGATTTTATGGCACTGCGCCAACAATTTTACACTGCAAACAGCATGCGTGACCTTTTTACCAAAGTTAAACAAGAAGACATTTTAGCTTTTTGAGGGCGCCTCATATAATTCATATAATTCATTAAAACAATTTATATTAATTAATTCTCTCATCTATTTTATTTAATTATATGATTTTGGGCTTTTAAAAATTAATGTGTCTATTGGCACCTAACTGATTGTGTGCTTTTACATGTGTGTAAAGGCGATGGTTGAATAAAAAACAAACAATTCTCGCCGTGAATATGGCCTATGCTGCCGACACGGCGTAAAGAAACCACCAATCAATCAATCAATCAATCGTGGGGCTGTCCGCAGTCGGAGCAGTAACCAGTGCCTGGCATCCTATCCTATGCTAACACCTGCCGATCGCACATTCGACGCTGTACTGCTTTGCGTAGCAGTCCCTGAACTAGAAGTTTGTTTGTCGATAATCAGTGGGCACAGTGGGAAAACTTAGTCACAGTTGCTGATTGTCCAGCACTCAGAACAATAGCTGCTTAATTGTTTTTCCTAAGCCGATTAGTTTTTAGCAGGCCGCTCTATCTCTACATATTATGAAACGCCATTTCTTGGTGTATTCAGTTGTTAGACATATCATTGAATATTTAATGATATGTCTAAATTGAAATCATGATGTCATCAAATAGTTCATGATATCATTAAATATTTAATGATTTAATGACCTATTTAATGATATCCTTAATTCGATTTAGGCATATCATTAAATATTTAATAATATCATTAATTCGATTTGATCATGTCATGAAAGGTATTTGAACATTTGTTTAAATTGGGGTCCTTTTTATTGTATTTAATCATATGATCAAATCGATTTGAACATATGATTAAATGTATTTTATCATATCATTAAATCAATGTTATGATACAATTAAATATAGATGACATTTAGACATATGTTGAAATGTATTTATACAGATCATCAAATCGATTTCATGATCTCTTCAAATTGATAGGATTTAGTTGACTGCTAGATAATGAATGCTCTCTGGACGTCGGATGTATTTGATGATATCCCCGTCCCCCTCTCCCTCTTCCCCTCCTGACCCCCTTTCCCTGTCCCCCTCGCGTCCCCTCCCCTCCTCCCGTCCCACTCCCTCTCCTAGCCCCATCCCGCTCCCGTCCCCCTCCCCCTCCCGTCCCCCTCCCCCAGTCCAACTCTCCCCCTTCCCCTTCTCTTCTTCTCTCCTTGTCTCCCTCTCCTCCTGTCTCCCTTTCTCCCTCTCTCCTTCTCTACCCTCTCTCCTTCTCTCCCTCTCTCCCCCAACCCCCTCTCCGCCTCCCTCCCCATCCCCTCTCTCCCTCCCCCTCCCTCGCCCCCATCCCCTCTCATCATGATATGATAAAATTGATTTAGACATATTATAAAATAGATAATGATATGTCTAAATACTGAATAAAACAAGAAATAACATTCCATAACATATATATATATATATTTATTTTTATTTATATAAATGATATAATCATATTATATATATATATAAGTATCAGAGAAAAAGTTCTTTTAAGGTTGCATGAGTTCGACCATAGAAGCGGGCATGCGCCTGGTACCGGCCGCAAGCGCTGGCGCAATTCCGCTGCCTATATATACTCTATGGTCTGCGCCAGTTGGCGCCACTCTTCCACTGATTGACAAATTTGCCGGATGCCAGGCTTCTGTTGGCACTGCGGGTATTCACATATGGTGGACGACACGGAGTGCAATGTGAAAATGGAGAAATCAACACCGCGCACCAGCAAAAAGCCGGCAAAGGTGCTGGTAAAACAAATATTGTGTGGTACTTCACCAGAGGAGTTGGTATGCCAAAGCATGGAGGAGAAAGAGCAGCAAATAATAAGTGACATTGCTGCCATTATATTAGAAGACAGAGTTGTCAGGCTGGCAGCTGAACGTGACAAATTTCTGGTTGCTCAGGTTCAAAGGGGCCCTCGCACGGTTTCATCACCAGGTACACTGGACATGTGGGAGGACAGATGACCAGAAGAAGGTACTCATACAGTTGTCATGGCCGCCGGTAGTGCAGCTGTGGAGGAACATGGTGCTGGTCTTCCAGAATCGGGAGAACAATATAACAGCATACAACGGGCCGATGGCACAACCGCTGGCAGCCTCCCAAAGGAGGAGGGCGGGTTCTCTCCGTATGGGACAGTTTGGGAGTCACGACCAGCTTCACATGGAAGAGACGCCCACGTTCAGCTTCGCATTCCGAGAGCAGAAGCACAAGCGGGAGCCAGCTTAGACGGACTAAGTGGTCACTTAGAAAATTCACCGTTGCTCGGAAGAACGTCAGGCGACTGAATGCCTATGAGTTGATAGGCGCTTCTATCCGCTGGTTCCTAGCCATTGATGGCCTGGGAATGCCTGACGCCTGTGCTTTCCTGGAACACATAGATTTGCTATTGATACATGCCATGCATAATGATTTTTGTGGCATATCTCATGTAGAATATGATTTGAGTATATGTGTGTTAGCTGAGAAACTGGGGTTCAAAGCATTCTCAGAGGCCTACGCTTGTAAAAACATCTGCTATTATGGCGCACAGGACACGCGGAACAACAAAAGTGGTTACAGTAGGCGACCTTCGGAGAGCACAAAGGAGACCAAGCGTGCTTGTTTCAAATGGAATAAGGACTATGGATGCTCCAGGTCAGAGGAGTGTGGCTACGGTCACTGGTGCAGCAAATGCAAAAGCAAAAGCCATAAGCGATATGACTGCAGAAATGAAAATGATGATAATGTTGCTCGACTACCAGTTCCGAGCACAGTTGATAACTATTGTACTAAGGACTCACTGGTTGTTAAAGCTCAACTAGTTGATTGCATGGAATGTGATTCTGTACCTTTTACTAACAAACTTGATTGCGTTGATATAGATAGCATGGAATGTGATTGTTTGCCAATTACTAACACAGTTGATTGCATTGATTTTGTTGCACATTTGAGTGCTTCTTGTTGCTGTGGTATGCAGGTATTGCAGGTATAGCAATACGTCAGGGAGTTTGACGTCCCTGCCTTGCAGAGTTGTAAACCACTGCCTTGTGGTACAGGTCCTTGACAGAACCGAAGGCTAAGGGAGCAAACCCTAAACAGAAAACCATGTCACTGTGGCAGCATTAAGGGCGGTTGATGTATGGAACTCCCAACATCTCCCGACCAGCCACTGCAGGGACAAATAGTTTTGCGCCTGTCTTGACATGTTCTTGCCGGTGTGAAACCTCTATTTGCTCCCCGAGAGAGTGCCGCTGGTAACTTGCAAAAGCCAGCAACACTTCAACACTTTTGCAGGCAGCTTTCATGAAATATGACAAATGAGGAAATACTCGAACGGATGGGGCTGCCCTCTATGGAAGATCTTCTGATCAAAAAGAATCTCCGGTGGACTGAACACCTCATGAGGATGTCATCAGACAGGCTACCAAAGCAGATCCTCTATTCTCAACTGTCTTCTGGCTACAGAAAGAGAGGGCGCCCCCATCTCCGGTTCAGGGATACCATCAAGAGAAACCTGAAGCTGAGAGACATTAAGACCGACTCATGGACGCAACTCTCACAGGAGAGAGCTAAATGGAGAGCGGCAGTCAAGTAATGAAAGCAGTCTTTGTTGCATCATGACCGACAGCATGATGATGATGATGTTGTTGTGACGTAACAGTCTCAGCCGGGCCTGAGTCACATTCACTTATTTTGAATTATGACGTTCCAACATGTACTAATTATTTGAACGAACCCAGCCTTGAGGGGGCTGTACTGGCGCTGGTCACTATCAATGTTAATGAGATGGAACCCGATATTCACTTTAGTGGTTGTGAAAACAAGATTGACTCTAATGATTTGTCCCAGTCAGGAATGATTAGGGGAGTGGGTGATGTGTGTAGTCGGAGAATTACCACAGATGATTAGCTTGGTATTGGGACCCGGGCCCTGGAAATAATGCTGAAATGAGGTGTGCGAATGACACAATTAATGACTGGTTAAAAACCAATGCTGATTCTAATGCTGAAATGTTTAACGTTGAGACTATTTGAGGCGCTGCAGACTATTATAAAATATCTATACGGGAGACAGATACTAGTGTTCCTTTGATATTTCACGTGACTGCTGACTGTATTAAAGGCATATGTACATGCACCCATTTAATTGGGGGAGTGATACCGACCCTGATTGGGTTTATATTCTATGGGGAGTAAATTTTGGTTTTCGTGTAATTAACTGCGACTCTGATGTACAATACAATGCTCCATTCAGGAGGATAAAATCCCCTGATTTAAAAAAGAACACAAACTAAATACTGAGTTATCTCAAGATATAATATCTAAAGTAGATGTCCCACAGTTATGTAATCACACCATTTTCTTGTCCCAAAGGACAGGGGTGGCGGTAGATTAATAGTTGATTACAGTAAGCCCAAGGGTCACTCGGTGAATAATTACACGGAACAGGTGGCTTCAAAATTTTAATATAATAGTGTTGATCATCTAGCTGAGCTAATGCAGGAGGGTGATGATCTATCTACTATCAACGTCAAAGACGCCTACAGAGCTATTTCAATCCACCCAGACAATACTAAAAAGTAGGACTTATCTTGGAAGTTTGACAGGGATGATACCATAACTTTTATGAATGATAATCTCCTCTGTATGGGCTTAGCTTCCAGCCCGTTTATTTTTTCGAAGTGTTCAGACTTTATTACTAGATGTGCGATATGCCACGGTGTATCTAGAATAGTTAATTTTCTGGAAGATTTTTGCTTGCTTGCCTCTGACGAGTCGAGGGCCATATATGACCAAATTGTTCTGATTGCCATTCTTAGAAGATTAGACTTCTTTATCAACTATAAGAACGTAGCTGCAACAAGTACAGAGATCCGATTCTTAGGAATTATTATAAATTCTGAAACATTGTAGATGCGTCTCCCTGATGACAAGCTGTTGAAGCTTCAAGAAATCCTTAAGTGGTACAGAGGCAAGAAAAAAGTCTAAAAGAAAGATCTTGAGAGATTGGGTGGGCTATTAGCTCACTGCTCTAAGGTAGTGAGAGGGGGGAGAACCTTTTCCCACCACATCTAGGATTTGATGGGCACTGTGGCAGTGCCTTATTATATGGTACGACTATCGGCAGGTTTTAGGGAAGACATCAATTGGTGGGCTGATTACTCGCAGTTTTCCAAAGGCAAGGCAAAGATTCTAGGAAAGTTTGCCCAAATCGATGCGGTTTACTCAGATGCATCCGATTGGGCCTATGGTACCACATTTAATGATGACTGGACAGTTGGAACATTCATTGATAGCTACTCTAATCCTGAACATAAAATAGTCAAATCACATATAGATGTGCACGAGATGTGGGGCGTGTTTGCTGCTGCTCAGAGGTGGTTGCACGCCTGGCACAATTATTTGATCATGTTTATCGCAGATAGCGTGACTGTCCAGTCGGCCCTTATGACAGGCCGTTCAAAATCAAAGGAGATAATGGGCTTCCTCAGGCGCCTCTTTTAGATGTTGATAAATAACAATTTTGACTTCAGGTCTATCTATATTAGAGGATCAGAAAACATTGTGTGCGATGCTTTCAGTAGGCTAAATTTGTGCAACAGTCATTTAAGAATTGGCAATGTCGATAAATCGAGCTTGATGTGTTGTAGTGAAATATTCAAATCTTCTTTGCAGGGCTAGTTCAGCTATCCAGGGAGCAGCAGGAGTTCCATGCTATATATTACGCACCTAATTCGCTACTGGCTAGGAATATCCAAGTCAAGAAATATTTACAATTTATAGAAATTTTCTCAGAAACACACTGTCCACTCCCATGTTCTGACAAGCAAGTCACGCTATACGCTACCTGGTTAGCAAGGAGCTTAAAATATGTATCGATTATAAATGATTTAAGCGGCTTAAATTTGTTCTTGAAGGAAAATGGGTCAATCCCAATTAATTACTTGTCATTTATAATTGATTCGACACTAAAAGGCATACGCATGAAACTAGGTAACTCGCCTAGGCAAGCTGCCCCATTGTTACCATGCTAAGAGCCATTTTTGCTAACCTGGCCATGAGGCCAGGGCATATTGCCTGGCGTGCCGCTGTGTTATGCAGCTTTAGGGAGCTACTTAGGAAATGTCAGATAACCGAGGGGGACTCAGTGCTGAGACCTCCAATTGTTTACATGGGGCATGTTAATAAACATTAGAAAATCTAAGACAATCCAGTATAGTGAGAGGGTATTGCAAGTCCCCGTGACAAAGTGTCCCGACTTGCTGTTATGTGCTGTTCATTGGACTTCGCTTCATTTTCATGATGTCAGAGCTCATCCCGACAGCCCAGCTTTTTTAGTACCGGTGTGGCAGTAAATCGCAAACCCCTGGAAATTGCACACCCCGGGGTTTGCGATTTACTAGGAAATCACAAACCCCCCTGGAAATTGCAAACCCCCCTGTGTTTTGGGACCGATTCGGGCCAAATCTATTCAATGCGACCATATTTAACAGAATTACATACTCAAATCGTGAAATTTCATTAAATTAACCCTAAATTTGAAGCGTTATTAAGGCTACCGCCGCATTGGCGGCGATATTAAATAACGCCAAACGAATGTAAAACAAATCGCCGCCGCATCGACGTCGCGTTCCATACTGGCGGCGGTGGCGATTTGTTTACTTTAAGTTCGTCGATTCGAAAATATGAGTATTAATATCACCGCCAATGCGGCGGTAGCCTTAATAACGCTTCGAATTTAGGGTTAAATTGGTAACCAAATAAGTGAAATTTGACCAATTTAACCCTAAATTCGAAGCGTTATTAAGGCTACCGCCGTAACAGCGGTGATATTAACAGTTATATTTTCGAATCGACGAACGTAAAGTAAACAAATCGCCGCCCACCGCCCCAACACCACCCCCCCCCCCCCCCCACTGGGGTTTGCGATCTCCAGTGGATATGATTTCCTAGGAAATCGCCAACCCCCCATGCCCATATATGGCATGGGGGTTTGCGATTTCCTAGGAAATCACAAGTGAGGGTTTGCGATTTACAGGGTTTGCGATTTCCTGCTACACCGGTTGGCCCCTAGTCATTTTCACCGTTGGAATATCAAACCTATCAGAAGATGCTGAAATGCTTTGGCCGTAAAGCGGCTTAGAACCGGATAAGCTATTGTTGCACTCCCTCCGGAGGGGGGGATGCACATATTTGGTTATGTGTGGAGTCAGCCTGGAGGAAATTAAAACTAGGGGTGATTGGGCTAGTGATGCCGTATTTACATACATAAAGACCCCCCTTCAATCCGTATCATAAACGATGTACACATCGCTGCCAGGCTGTTAGGTGACTGATTCCATTAATTTAAAGAGCTATCTTTATTAATTTCTTGTTTATAACAAACAAAAAACAAAAAAACAAACAAAAAAATGCATCATTTACTATTTATTCAAAGGTACTTGGTTGGTCTGGGGAGGTTTGCTTCGCTCCTTTTGCCGTTTTCTTGCCAGAGAGTTACATAAAAGACCTCAGATCAATTTGTATTGTGTTGTCTCTTCGTAGCAGTGCTTATGAATTACATAATAATATTATATATATATAAGTATCGGAGAAGAAGTTGTTTCAAGGTTGTATGAGTTCGGACCATAGAAGCGGGCATGCACCTGGTTCTGGCAGCAAGCGCCGGCATGCTGCCGCCGGCTATATATACTCAATGTTCTGCGCCAGTTTGAGCCACTCTTCCATCGATTGAAAAATGTTGTATTTGATTAAGGCAAGGCGTTTTCTTGCCAGAGAGTTACATAAAATACCTCAGACTAATTCGTATTGTGTTGTCTCTTCGTAGCAATGCTTATATATATATATATTTATTATGTTAGCTATGACTTCCAAGACTTGGCACCTTTATGTTGGAAAGCAGTGAACACAACTTCATGCAATGTACCAGTTGCATTAGACAATGCAAAACGAATGATATCCGAGTCAGAAACATCTGCTAGAGCCCCAATAAGTTCAATTAAGTCTATCCACTCATGGAAGGCTCCTCTGTCTGTCGCGTCAAGAAGGGGTACCGACTCCCAGTATGCTTTTAACAACCTATTGTGTATTTTCGCTGTTGGTGCTCTAATTGTAATAACTCCTGAAACAACCAAAAAAAAAAAAACAACAAAAAAAAAAAACCCACCCACCCCACAAAAAACTTTCCCCTCAGATCATTCCCTGCCCCCCATCCCCCAACCCAATAAGTTCCCTAAACATTAAACAATATTTCCTCATTCTCCTCCATATAATACAAAACTCCTGACAATGAACCTACTGCTTCTATCTTATCAATCTCAGCTCTATATGTACCCAATTCACACTGACCTTGAAACCAACAGTGAAATTCATCACGCAATTGTTCCTCCTTATGGTCCATGACAGGCATTGATATGTCACTTGACCATATTCTCCACTGAGAATCAAGCATCTACACCTCCACCAATGAACATCAAGCATTCCTCTGTCACCATGGCTACAATGATCTACCATGTGGTGTGGCTCACCTGGCCACCACCTGCGTGAGCTGAGTGTGTGGTGATCCATGACTACAGAGGGGGAAGGGGGTAGTGGGTAGAGCTCCAAGTGCCCCTTACACACTATCTGATTAACACACAATGACTATTGACGAATGAATCAAGCACCACCAGCAACTACATAGACATTTATATATACCTTTTTCAACAATAGACCATTTGAATTTCCCCACCAGTGTCTAATTATCGCACACAAAGAAGGAAACATCAAAGCAGGCAGAAACGCCTGTTAAAAAAATGGTGGGAAATGACCAAAATCCTGAATATGTCGCAAAAACAGCTGTAGGCATAAGTCAGCACCTAAGCAAGGAGGATATAGTGAAATGGTAATCCAGATAGTAAAAGAGGAACTCACATGAGAAAGCCAGAAAAATGAAGATGAAAATATCACGGGAAATGACATGGGCGCAACCTGAAACGGAAACAGAAAGAACAAAATGAAAACAAACGACAATGACAATGACAATGACAACAAATATGAGAGCAAGCTACCGATACTCCAAATGGCATATAACACTCTACAAATAGAGTGCTCATGGTACAAAGCAGAGTATGAAAAACTCAAAACAAAAGAAAACAACACCAATGCCAACAAAGCCACCAACAATGCAAGGAAAACACCCACTGAAATAAACAAAATGCCCACCGACCCGGCCCCAAAACCAAAACAAACACAAAAACACAAAAAACAAAAAGCTTGGCATTGTTGTGCATGGTAGTGACCAAACCCTAGGGAAAAAGCAAAAACAAAAAGACAAAACACCGAAAAAAAGTGAGGCAGACAAGGAGCAGATGGAAGGCAACACCCAAAACAAAAGGCCTGAAGAGGCACCCACACAGAAAATTGAAAACACCTAGATAGACCAAGGAGCATCAGACCCCAACTAGAAAAAGAATCGCAGAGAAAAGAACTTTTCCAAAAAAAGAAAACTCTATAAACCAATAAATACTATAACAAAGTGTCAATCAGGCCATTCAGGACAGAAGCAGAAAGGCTGAGTGAAAAGACAGTGCAGCGAATGTACACACTGGCCATTGAAAGCAAAAGCGAAAACCAGAAAATAGAAACGCTCAAGGTGGGAGAGTGCAATATCAAGATAAATGGGAAGATGTACATGCCCAACAAGTTTGAAAAAATAGAAATAAAATAAATCATTCCGGAAAAAGCAGCTACCAGGGAGCATACCTGGGGAGTACTACTATCATGGCAAAATTTCATAAAAACATGACCTAATGAGGCTGATGGACAACGCAGAGAAGCCATAGATGATAGAGGCAATGGCCAAGAAAATATGGAAATCGCGAAAATGGTGCAAAACCAATGAA
>CM059199.1:67986499-68032890 GCA_030323885.1 Branchipolynoe longqiensis | reverse complement strand
GTGGTGATCAGAGTGGGGGATGAGAATGGCATGAATGAGGTGCGACAGGTGAGCAAGGCAAGGTGAGGAGATGTCAACCAGTGGGTAGCAGTGGTTGAGTAATGTGGAATATTATATAATAATGATTAATGGTTAATTGATGCGCGAATTAATTACGACCAATTAATAAGTGTCAATTAGAGGAATCGCCGTGACCATTGTTTAATTACGAGCCCCCGCAATATAATTAATTGATGATTCATTGGTATTGTTTATATTTTTCCGGCCAAGCCAATGTAATATCGGGGTTCGTCGTAGGTTTGGTTGCACCGTGGGCTACTGTGTCATGGCTCGGACGAGCGCAGCATTGACCGACCATCTTGGAGGCCTGGGTGCTGATGTAGCGCTTGTAGGCATCAGAGGTCCATCCCCCGAATCACTGCACCTAGAGCTCAGAGCTGCCCGAGGCGAATGCGACCGTCGCCGCCACCCTCCTTATGGCGTGGAGTGTGTATGTGGGGTGGTCGGACCGGGCCGTCTGGGGATCCCTCCACCTCCGGGCGATGTAAGGGATGGTCAAGGGCTGCCTGTCCCCCGGGAACAGCAGGAGGGGCTGGGCGGGGGCGGAGGTGGGGGCAATGTGGAGCATCGCACGGTACGCCTGGACCGGGCAGAAGCAGGGGTCCGGGGCTGAGGCCAGTACCAGAAGGCGTGACTGGTTGTTGGCCTGCATATTTTTGGCCCACTTCTGGTCGATGCACAGGGCCCCGTCACGCTCCCAGACGTCGGCCCTGGTGGTGTGCCGCATTCTATCGAAGGTGGCCGCCGACCTTGGCGTGACCTCAGATTGCCGGGCCCCCGAAAAGAACATGACCAGGAGCGCGAAGGCCACCACCACCCCGGGCGGGTCGGTCCGGATGTCGATGACCGCCTGCCGTATGACGCTCATGGGTGTGTGCAGGGGCGCCTTGGGCCTGTGGGTCTTGGACCTGCGGAGTGCATCCATCGCCAGTCGCACGGTTATGTGGTCGAGGGGTCGGGTGGAGGCCTCGCTGATCCGGAAAAAGAGCCTGAGGTGCGACACCGAGTTCGCCACAGATGATGGGCATAGTCGGGCCGCTCGCTCTTCTATCCAACACCTGATCTGGAGCGGGGTGGGGGACAGGGGCTGCACCGCATAGAGGTTGCAGTGGGCCATGTAGTTGGTGATAGAGGCATGGTAGTTGGCCCACGACCCCGGGGCCCTGGCCTCCCAGCCCGGGTGAGGCCCACATACTCCGAGCCTGCGAGCAGAAAGAGGTTGGAGGGGAGCATAATGTAGCAGAGCCGGTGCAACAGGTGTTAAGCAGTTTTCAATGCAAATTCTTTTGGCAGTAGCCTGGTGCTTATGGCTTATGTGGGTCCTACTCATGTCGTCAGCTATGACATTCAGGTGGCCAGGAATGTGGTGGTAGGTTATGCGGACGTTCCAGACTGCCTGGAATATCCAGGTGGCCCTTGCTATTGCGAGCAGCCGGGGGTCCTGTCCCCTGCCAGTCGAAAGCACTTGGACGGCGGCGGCGTTGTCGCACCATATAGCTATGTGGCCACCGGTATCGTGCGGGCGGGCCAGCGTGCGGAGCGTGACCAGCACTTTGAGGGCCTCAATTTGCATGATGCTGTCATTGGCGTTACAGTAGCCGTCCCTGAGGGGCATGGAGTAGGCGTGTGTGTCATCGTCCCCGCCTATGCCCCCAAGGCAGGCGTCCACCACTATGTCCCTTCCTGGGTGGTTGGGGGGGATGATCGCGGTTCCGTTCCAACCTTCAGCAAATGTGGGGAACCAGGGGAGGTCCGCCCGCATCTCGTCGTCAATGCGGGCGCTGGTCCTGGGCATGGCCCTGAGAGCGCCTAGCAGTCGCCCGACGAAGAGCCTGGTGGGGCGGACACACTTCGAGAGGTGAAGGAGCTTTCCAAGCAGGGACTGGAGCTGCTTCCTAGTTATGCGGGGCCTCGCGGCAGTGGCATGTACCATCCTCATGGTGCCCGCGACCTTGTTGGGCGGCATGGCCAGGGTCATGGTGGGGGCATCTATAAGGATTCCGAGCCACCAGACGGCCGCCGTGGGTGGCTGGGTCTTCTCAGCCGCCTCGGAGAGGCCGAGCTCGCCCCGGGCGGTGTGGAAGTGGGCGTCGGCGGTGGGGTCGTCCAGATACATGGTGGCGGCTATCCCGCGTCTGCGTAGTATGTAAACCACTGCCTCTGCCACCCTATGTATGTGGCAGCTGGACACGCGGGCGCCGAATGGAACAGAGGTGTCGAGGTAGTACTACTAGTAGTAGCCACCTAGCCAGCGGACCCCGAGGAGGGGCCAGTTGAGAGGGCAGGACCTAAAGTTCTTGTAGGCCCTGCTAATGTCCATGGTGAACGTGTGAACCCGTCGACCGTGGGGAGGCAGTGGTCACGTGTGTGGCCGAGCGCAGTATTCTTGATGATGTACGCATTGACTGACGTTTTGCGGGGGAAGGAGAGGTCGATGATAATCCTCCTCTTAGTGGGGTCGCCCTTCTCCCTGGTCATCATGGGTGATGCATGGAACCATGGTTGGAAGGGTGGTATGCGGTAGGGGCCGTGGAGTGCCCCACACACCATCTCCCTTCGGATGTATTCCCACACGGCCTCCGGGTGTTTGGCGGCGCTGGGGTGGTTCCCGACCTGTCCCATGCCAGAGGTGGGGCGGAGGTAGCCGAGGGGGAAGCCAAACTGGAGGAAGTCGACCAGCTGGTGGTGGTCGGAGGACCCGGGGAGCAGGGCGCTCCACCGGTTGACCCTAATGCCAATTGGTACCGATATGCGGGCCTCGACAGCATTGGGCATCCCGGTGGCGTGGACGGCCGTGTATATATCCGCTATGCCGCCATCCACTGCAGAGGTGGGGCGTGGCCAGTGGTCACGGCGGTGCGCCATTAATGCGCGCTGGTCGGGGTCGATGCAGCTCCCGTGAAGGGTTGTAGCGTCCTGAGCGCAGTGGGTCCGGATCTGGTCAAAGTCGGGATGGGCCTCCCTGCCATCCCGGGGGGCGCCGGGGCCGTTGTTGGGTGCCTCGGGGTCGGCCCTACTGATGCCGGGCGGGGGGTCCCGGCCCCCAGAGGCAGCGCCGGCGGGAGCCACATGGGCATTTAGTGCTGGGCCGTTGCCCGGAATCCATCGGGTCCCCGCATTCCCCATGCCGGTCACGCCCATCGGGTCGCCCACATCTGCCATCGTGGGCGCTGACTGGCGGGGGCAGGTGTGATGGGGGGGGCGGTGCGTGTGTTTGGTTGGGGCCTCCCGTGGGGGCGGCGGCAACGGGTGGCGCATCTGTCGGGTCGTCGAGCCGGGGGTTGTCCGCCTGATGTGGCGGTGAGGCGAGACGGTGATATGGTGCTGTAATGTGCGGCACATCTGGTGGTTTGTCTGGCCCTGGCGTGACCTCCAGATGTGGCGGTGAGGCGGTGAGGCGGGACGGCGATATGGCGGTGAGGCGAGATGGCGGTAATGGATGATGGCCCTCCCGTCGCTCCACCGCGCCCAAGGAATGCCGGCGGGCAGTGGCAGGGCCACCGGCCGGCACGGGACGGGGTTTAGCGGGTGCGGGGCTGGCGGGTTCAGCGGGTGCTGGTGCGCCGGCTTGAGGTGTGTGGTCCCCGCCGCCATCCGCCATAGTGGGGGCAGTGGTCGTTGGGCGTGCCGTGGTCGATGTGGTCCGCATGACCTGCCGTCGGCGACGCGGGCGGGGCGGAGGTGGAGGGGGGGGGGGGGTGCCAAGCCATTGGGCCACCTCCCCCACATCTAGTTTTTTGTTGCTCGGAATGGTCGTAGAATGCCTGAGTGACCCTAAAGCAGTGGGCACAGGCATGGAAGACCTCGTCGGGGCCGTCCTGGTGGTGCTGGGGGAGGGTGCAGCGGCGGGCCGAGTTAAACGTGGGGCACGGCCGTTCGTGAGCCTCCGCCTCGATGCGGGCGCACCCCGGTTTGTTGTACCGTTGCCTTCCTGTCCGGCACGTGCATCCGTCCGAGTCGGGTTAGGCACGGCCGTGTAGTAGGTGAGCCGCTCGTGCAGCATAGCGTTCCTATCGGACCATGTAATCTTGTTCTTTTCGATACGATCAAATATCCGCTGCGACCATTTGCGTACCATGGGCCAAGGCTTCGTCATACACTCCTCGGTGATGCACTGGTAGTCCCGCAGGTCGTATACCGGCTCGTCGTTGAGTAGGGCCATAAACGCACAGAGGTACTCCCTCTCGGTCATGGTCCCACGGCGGCCAGGTTCTGGGCAGCGGACTGGCATTCAGACCGCTCGAGATACATGTAAGGCTTGGATATCGGGTTTGCTACAAACATGTCATGCATGATGGTTCACGTACCTTCGAGCCTGCGGTACCGCATGCAGTCATGATCCATCTCGTCATCGAGCACTTCTATTTGGTGTGCTCTAGCCTGCCTGCACGCAATCCCATCGCAGTGGGTGCCGGCTGCCGGGATGAGCGCTCCGACTCGGGATGCGACGGCGAGGAGGGGGCCTGTATGAAATGAGGCGGCAGAACAGGCCGTGTGTCCCCTCCGCGTGCGGGGGCCCGCATATGGACTCCCCTGACCTGGGCCTGTTGCGGGCCCACCCCAGGCGCTGGGTGGGGGGGCAGCCGGCGTGGCGCCAGGGGTTGATCTGGGGCGGGTCGCTACCCCCGGCCGCCTCTGCTATGAGAAGTATGGCATTATGGAGGGCCCCAATCCAGTCGTCGAATCTCACCTCCATTTCCGCCAAATGTCGCTCCATGCGGGTGTCCGCCTCCTTGCCATGGAAGGGCCCGCCGTCATGTGGGGATGTGGCCACACCAGCCAGCCGTGGGGAGGACTGCCCAGGCGGTATGTAGGAGTCGTCACTGTCAATGGCGGAGAACCCCGCTTCCCGCGGTGAGCCTCCATTGTCCTGGGGGCTATCCGAGGGGAAGTATTGAGCAGGATCCCCCGGGCCCGAACCCCGTAACATTGCGTGCATGTCGTGCAGCCTGCCGCTTTTTCCCGACCGATCCGTGTCTGGGCATATCTCATTGGTGGGAGATGCCCTGGGTGCCAAAGTAAAATTGTGTAGTGGTCAGTCCGGATGTGTGATGCTGAGTGACCAGCTGAGGGCGTGAGCATCGGTGTGCATGCTGGGTGGGCCACCCCTACCCCCCCTGGCGGTGGGGGGCGAGGGGGTGGGCGCCGCGCCTCGCTGCCCCGTGTGCCCCGCAATGACCCAGAATGAGCACCCGCTCATTCCCCACGATTGCTTGCCTTATTAACTATTATAGAACAAGTTGTTTCAAAAGTTGAGAACACTCCCACACACACCAGTCAGGCCAGCAGAGTGCCAGTACAGCTAATGCTAGGCATTTGACTTATTTAGAATTCATCAGACAATGACACTTCTTTGTAGTCATTTTGCTACATTATCTCATCTTGTAGGTTGCAGTGGTTCCATCCTGTCGCTAAGCAGTCCTGGAGAGATCATATCACCAAACTTCCCGAGGGACTACCCGAATAATATTGAGTGCAACTGGAGGATAATCGCCCCTGAAGGCCAGGTCAGTGCAGCAACATTCTGTCGAAACATTGTTGTTGCTCCATGGTCAGATATGGAACAGCACAGTACAAGTTCTATATCGGTCAAACCATGGTCAGATATGCACACTACTTACTGCATATTTAGATATTAGAGAACATTAAAGGATATGATTTGCGAGAGAAATCTAGTGAATTGGTATTTTACTTCATATGTATATATAGCTAGTGTATGGATATATGGGTATAAATCTTAGGTATGAGGTTTATTATTATTATTACTATTAATATGTTATAATATTGTTTATTGTCCAATAAGGGACGGATCTTTTTGATCCAAAAATCAGCGAGTCAACACCTGCCGAGGTCTCATAACAGCACAGCGCCGGCGCAACGCCACCCATGAGGATTCAACCGGTTGGTGTAACACTAATAGTGCCATAGTATGGTTCGGTAATAGTACTAATTGTTTTGCGTTTGTGAGTAAATGCCGAAAACCAAGCCTAGGCTGTCAGGTGACAGCACATGCTGTGTGCAGACCAGAGTGACAAGATTGGCATACAATTAAAATGGCCCCCGACGGCGCAAAAAGATATGGCAGTACATGAGGAAACGGACGACGAGAGCCTGACGACAGAGTTCGGAACCCTCTCTCTGGACAAACAGGAGAGGGAAATAGCGGCAGACATTGAGTGACTGCAGCAGGAAGACCGCATAGCACTGCTCTATGCGGAAAGGCAAAAGTTGCTGGGTCGACGAGTGAAGGATATGGCAAAACGGACAGCAAAAGGCAAGATGACGGCCAAGGGTGACACATATGACGTCCCCTCAAGGTCATTGGAGGAACAAGGAAACCACCGCAGGAAGCTGATGGAAATGCAGGGGCATTCGTCATATGGCATGGGCCGTTCCCGTTCAAAATGCCGGCAGTGGCAGCAAAAGTACATCTTCAGTGAGACAACAAAGACGTAAGTGGGCGTTAAAACAGTACATTGTCGGGTCAAAATTCTTAAAGAAATTAAATGCGTACAAACTCATTGAGGCTGCTGTACGCTAGATAATTGAGATACCTAGCCTAACAGTAACCAACTACAAAGCTTTCATCCATCATATCGGGTTCCTATGCAACAGAGCAAAGTCAGAATAGTTCACAAACCCATATCATGATCTGTTTATTCTTACAGCGCCCTGTTGCTAGGGCAGTACAAAGGGTGGTATTATCGGTAACAAAGATTACAGATTTGTCCCTCCAAGTTTCCGCCCAATGGGTGGTGGCACTAACAACCACCCACATTTCGCTTATGTTTGTTGTTTGCGGCATTGCACACCTCATTAGAGTCGGCATGATGATGACTGATTTGAGCCATTAAGTCCTGAGAAGCATCTGGGTTGAAAACCCACCACACCAGTAATTTGTATGTGCGGCGACGACGCTGCAATTGGACGCATAGGAATAGACCGAAATACATTCAGCATAATGGCTGTTGAAAGGATCAACAAAACTAAACCACCAGGCTACTTCCTCCCTGAACCCTGTATTTAAGCGAAACTGGTAGTATGGGTGCTTGAGCATTCTGATACCATCGTAGACCCGGCTACAAAAGGAGCGCCCACCTGTGACAACAGTGGCACAGTGCGCCAAGCACCCATCCAACCTTTCTAAGTCTCGATGAGCCGCTTTCCACCTGTTCAAAAAAGAAAGCAGATGAACTTTGAGTTTCCTAATCTTATCTTACAGCAAGAGCAACTGCATTTGGACGGTATCAATATCTATTCCCAGAAAGCGAGTGAACTGAGCTGGGGAAGTTATTTTAGCAAAGCTAATAAAAAATCCCAACTGGCTGAGCACCCGAATGATTGTTACTTTGGATTTTGAGCATGCATCCCACGACACGCCGGATATGGCAAAGTCATCAAGGTAGTCTACTACCCGTCAACCCCAAGCCTTTTATATGAACGAACGATGAAATTGCTAATTCTCCTGAAAATATATGGGCTCGAGGAGAGCCCTATGCACATTCTGTTATCTACAAAATATTTTATTCCACTGCCGAAGTTCCACTGCAGCCCCTGCCGCCCTCTATCAATGGGATGTATAGACACGGCTCTGTAGACAATTTTTATGTCCACCACAGCAATGTAATCCAATGGAAGCATATTATCTACATGGTCGTCGACGCCCCTATAGGAAAATGTCTAGCAAACCTTGTTGACATAAACATTCACTGAACCACCCAGTGGCTTGGAACAGTCTATCACACATCTTAAACCAGTACCCAAAGATTTTGGTACACAAACATAATTATTATGGGTACACAGTGGAACTTCCGCGGATTCTGAAAAACAATTATCAAGTTTGGTAGATAGCTGATCTGAAATAAAGTTATAGGGCTCCAAAGAGCGAACAAGCTTATTGTCGCTGTGATAATTAGTGCCACAGTCATAATTGATCATATTAAACCCAAATACTTCCAATCCGTATGAAGGCTGCCTAATAGGAAAAGTTCTGAAAAAACATGGGATGGCTGCAACTGAACAGCATTATCGGCAATGGTTTGATTACAATGGCAAACACCCTGAAAGCAAAGCAAAGTAAATGGCTTTTGGAACCGCACTTCCCGCACCAATGGCCATAATGGCAAGCCTGTTTATCACGGGGACAACCCTCCTTGCTATTGAAGTTGCAGCAAGGCCTTGTCCCATCCTTAGCGTATGGCCTTCATCCTCCTGACCTCTTGGATTGACTAGAGCAATTTGTTTTAATGCAATCAAACGCATAATATCAAAGTGTTAATTCAGAGTTCCCGGGGTTAAAGGCTGAGTAACCCTCCTCAGCTGCTAGCCTATGTACTCCCAAATCGTAATTCATGTGGACTGTTGCAATAAATCGGTCCAACTTCGCTCTCCCTGCCAAGTATGCCAAATGCCGTACGAATCTTCTATAGTCTCTAATGTCTGAATCTTTTGTATGCAGCATCCAATAGCAGTTCGCTTCTTTTAGCTCTTACCCAGATAATTATATCGCTTAATGGACCACTTACTTCAAAAGTCTCCTTTCTCTGCTATGTGTGCGCTATGAAGAGGAGGAGGATCAGCTCCACCTCTTATGGCGCCAGCAGCATCTCGATGGGCTCCTCCCCCGGTTGTCGCCAGACTTGTCCTCGTCCTGCACTGGTGCCATCTGGCGTGGTCAGGCGCTCGCTGATAGCATCTCATAACGCTTCCGAGGCAGTGTGCAGTCCCTTGGTGCACTCCGCCGTCCTCTACTGTACACGCTCCTCATGCCGGTTCTCGATACGCTCCTCCAGCGATAGCTGGAGCAAGTTCTCCTCCAGCCTCTTGATACACCCCACCCGCCTGCTCTGCGACCTGCTTTGTCCACTTCTGCCATCTCCTGATGCACTCCTGTATGGCCTACGCAAGGAAAAATGAGACAGCTCCCGCTGTATTTTGTCTGTTTTCTCCACAATGGCTGCCTTGCCCATCTTCTCGAGAGGACAAAGTTGCTCCAGAAGAGAAATCTTTCTAGCTTAATCGGACGAACAACCAACAACAAATAACGATAATTGGTCTGAGTTCTTTATATATGTCTCTGGCATGAGCAGAGCAGTTCTTTATATATGTCTCTGCCCACCTTTACAGAATTTAAACTGGTAGTGAAGGGAAGGGTTTGCTGCTAGGTCTGTGGTTATATAGTCGGTCCCAGGGGTCGCCACAGATGCTTAAGGGCACAGCAAAGCCAAATGGTGACTCGGACAGGTTCAATTGTGGGATGCATCAGAGCAAAACAAAGCCACGAGAAGCACATGTCACATGCTAATACACTGGGTGCAGCTATGAAATATGATAGCTTCAGGTCAACTCAGCTCTGTTATCCAGCATTGCATTTACATCAATATAACCAGCACATCTTATGCCATGTGCATTTAGATTTAGACAAATCTAGGCACTCAGACTAGTGTTAGAGCCATAGACAGAGTCAGTTTTATTTATTTTATTCATGTTTTTATTTATATTCTATGGTTTATGGAGAGTTGAGTCTTAAACATATTCATTATATTATTATATTGCATCCTTCCATCCATGTTTATGCAAAATTGTTATGTATTTCTAGTTATTTTGAATAAAATGCCAGTTTTGCCCTACGCGTATCGGCAAACTCAATGGGCATACGCCTTTGCTTTGCTCCCAACGCTGTTTTCAGGGAATGCGCAGTCGGAACCGTGATGTAGTCTATTATGCTTCATGACATCACCTCTCCCTAGCGATGCACTTCGTCGCTTGGAGATGCAGTAACGAATGGAAAAACAGGCGGACTAGTTCAAAGCTAACTGCCTCTGGCCCAAATATACATTCATTCTGACCGAATCAAAGCATCGGCAGGCCGCAGTAGCACAATTTTAATATAATAAATAAATATAACGTCATTGCCTTGTGCCTGGGTAGCTAATCCTCAGGTCCAATTTGACTCTATTCCATTCAGAGCGACACAAGGGTAACAGCATTATTTAATCCTATTTAATCAAATGACTCACTGTTTGGGTTCCCACTATGGATTCAAGTCTCCAGGTCTTCATAGCGAAAGACATATGACTAGCCGCAATAAAAACGAGGTATACCATCCGGGTGTAACACTATCTTCTCTCAGGTATAATGCAAGCTAGCTACACCCTAAACCGTCACGTCACCTCTGAAGCATAAGGACAGACGCCGGCCTGTCACCTTTCAACACTACCCGAACAGAGTAGTAAACAAAAAAACTAAACAATTTCTACGCGTACAAAGTGGATTAAAAGGTATTACACCCCTTACTATCCTGGTCATGGCACCAGTTTAACCGTTCGGCTATTTCGCCCCCCGCCTAAGGTGAGCCTAATGTGTTAATTTTCCATAATGATTTCTGAGTGAATTTCCTGGGCCTGCCACGGGCCGCCGCCGCCTCTCGTCCCGCCTGCAGGTTGACCGCCTCCATCGGTGTAATTGCTGGGTTAAGGGTGGACAGCCAGAGTCCCATAGAAATATGGTTTGTCCCTCCCCAACATTTATATAAGGAATAAGTTACTTATTGTTTCAACTAACTGGGGGGGGGTACATCAGCACTCAGTACCCCCCCCCCCCATGCATATACATCAATCTGGCTAAAAACAGACATGATTCAATGATACACTGATGATACGGTAATGTACTCAATAGGTAATAACAACAAAGTTGTACTAAACAGTGTCGCGGTTTCAGCTGACTGCCATTTTCAGCTGACTGTCAGTTTCATGCGCATGCGTGAAAATCTAACAGCATCATCACTAACCTTATAAATTTAATAGAATGTTTTTGGTAAAGATGTTTTCTATATGTGTACCAAGCGATTTGTTTCTAGGTGGTGTGGTTTTAGAGATATTTCACTTTTCCTGTATTTTCTGTATGAAGATTGTTCACGACCATTGACAATGCCTTGAGTTTGATGGTACATGCAGTGCAAAACATTAGTTTTATTCAAAATTAATAGAAAGTAAGAACCCTAACCTTATAAATTTAATATAATCTTTTTGGTAAAGATGTTTTCTATATGTGTACCAAGCGATTTGTTAATAGGTGGTGTGTTTTTAGAGATATTTCACTTTTTCTGTATTTTCTGTATGAAGATTGCTCACGACCATTGACAATGCCTTGAGTTTGAGTCTATGCAGTCAGCTTAGAATGGCAGTCAGCTGAAACCATGATAACGGCCGTGAACCCGGCCCCACATTTGATAGCCAATGCAGGTCTGTCCCGGCGAGCAGCCCACATCTCAAACTATGGGTTGTACGGCCCAACCCTGCAACAGTCATAGCTTGAGTGTAGTCTCTCACATTATATATATATATATATATATATATATATATATCTATATATATATATAGAGAGAGAGAGAGAGAGAATTTTATTTGACTTCATCAAATTTTGGACATAACACCAGAATACAGATAAAAAGGGTAGGAGGAGCGGAGTGTGTGGAGGCAGGAAGGCGAGTGGCCCGAGGCGGGGCTGGAGGCGGTTATAAGGGAAGGAGCGGGGGGGGGGGGGTTATGTAAGAGCCAACGGCTGGAGGAAAGAGAGGAGAGAGGGGGGGGGCGCCCTCCCTCGCCTCGCATCAACCGCAATGCGAGCATTACGACCAAAGCTGTTGAATTATTATCTTCATTATCCCAGAAGCATAAGCTATGCTATGTTTGTGTGACATATTCAATGGTTCATATTCATTACTGGAAGGGAATTTTAATATTTATGCTGGATTTGGTAAATGTCATAAATAATAGCTATAACTCATATAGAACAACAAATCTCTATGTTAACGGTGTAAATTGAGACATGGCATACAAACACGACTACCTTCCCTTACCCCCACCCCAAAATAAAACATAAATATAATACAAACACCACCACTAATCATAGGCAGCTTCATTACTCATTACTGAACTTGAGTATTTAGCGTTTGTACATTGGAAACAAACTGCTCTTTCGGAACTATTCAGGACAGAAGATTGTCATCAGTAGGTTTAATTGTCTACTTTGTCTTATTTTTGTCCTGCAGAAAGTTTTAGTCGCATTCACCTGGTTCGATCTTGAACCCTCACCTTCATGTAGATCTGATAGCCTCAAGATTTACACTACTTTCGTACCATACAAAACCCCGGTAATGAACTTGTGTGGTAAGTTCAATCCTGCAAGTACACTCTCAATTGGACGATACATATACCTGCAGTTTACGTCTGATGACGTTTCCAGATCTACTGGCTTCAAGGTAAGAGTCTTATATACAGATATGTCTTTGTTATTGAACATTTATGCTGCCTATCATGGTTAGCTCTGAATAGTCTTTTCTTCACCATTCAACATTTTATCAATTGAAAGCCTGAGCATACACTGTTACCGAACCAAGGGATTTTTAACCTCCCACACCACATATACATTGTATAAGAGCAACTGGCCTTTGATGACGCTGTACATTATACACAGCAGTGGAAATCCAACTTGACAGAGGTTGTGGCACGGGAAATTGAACCATCAAGCTTTATATTAGGAGTCTGATCTAGAAAAAAAGTCAGATACTCTAACCACTCCGCTACAGAGGACACCACTTGAAGAAGTTTCGAAAAGAAAGCGGTGAAATGAATTAATCAAGCGTAGGCCAACATGCCATTTAATTTGGTTTTAATTTGTTCCCATATTATTCCCATTATGGCAAATTGCTCTCACAGTATTTGGGTTAGTTATGAACATGCGCGCGACACTCACAGGATATCTGCGCGATTACCATTTACTGCTGCAAGAAGAATATCCACCTCATTAATAATCTGATAATACAAACCTTAATTTAGAACACGAAACATCATAATTAGGTATATATATAATATATCAATCCTCCAGTGTGACTCACACTGGTCTACATCCGGTGGAGGTGAGGAGGCCGCAGGTCGCACCACCAGTACAGTATTGGGTCTTACAGAGTATAGCAATAATAATAATAATTCCCTTACGTATCTTTACACTTGCATAATGCATTATAGATCACATATATCTTTATGTGTATTTGACAGAAAAGAGCATATGAGTGGTGGTTCAAACCCCATCTGGGCAAATGTCAATTGTTCTTACAACTTTACCAGGCTGCTTAGGCCTATCATGAGTCATTTAGTTTGGGGTATTTTTGGGTGGACAAAAACACTGCACCAGCAGACATTATCAAACAGCTTGGGTGCTGAGCTGTTCACTTGGAGGCCCATGGGCATGGCCCGACGTGCCATTTGGTCGTTTGTTTGTTTGAGGTTTATGTCCTGGCAACATCCAAGGTCATATCACGACAGGTACCGACTTGTGGCTGTGCGCACTCATGGCAACTTTTATAATGCTGTCCCACTGGGAGACCTGGCCACCATCACCATGGCCCGATATCCAACACAGTCACATTATTCTGGTACTGTGCTGACTAGTCCTTGTCCTATTGTATTAATGCCAAGTGCCATGCTAGGAAGCGACAAGTATCAATTTTATAAGTGATTGCTTAGAATCGACCAAGATTCAAACTACAGATCTTCCATACGGGAATCCTGTGCTCTACCGATTAGGCCACTGCGTCCGTGCCGTTCGGTGGAGTTGCTATGGTGGTGCTGCTGTCTCGCGTCCTTGGTTACCACTGACATCAGCACTCAGTACCCCCCCCCCATGCACAACACAAACAATTGAATTATGGGGCCCCTAAACTCGAGGAACCGGACACGGTGACCGAATCGGTAGAGTGTGGCTTCCTGTGCGGAAGGTCGGGAGTTTGAATCCAGGGCAAGTCAAACTAATGAATTACAAAATTGATGCGTGTTGCTCCCTAGCCTGGCACATGTCATTACTAGGATAGAACAAGTACTGGTTAGCTCAGTATCAGGATAATGCGACTGAGTGGGAAATTAGGACATGGTGCCGATGGCCTGATTTCCCAGTGGGGCAGCACTATGAAGTTGACATGAGTGGGCACCGGTGCACACTGTCACAAGTCCGTACCCATCCTGATATGACCTTAGATGTTGCCAGGATGTAAAACTCCAATAATCAACCAATCAGAGCAAGTCTCACTCCCTTCTTTCCTACAGATATCATTCACCTTCGGCAGTAACGGTGGCGGCAGAAACTTGGGTAAGTGTCTGCAGAATGGGAGGTTTTTTTTTCGTTCAATCGTTTCTATTGCTATGAATAACATGTTGTCAGCGCTAATTCACTACACTTGGCTTACAGAAGAAGGAGCAGAAAAGTGTGGTTTTTAAAGAATTTATTAACAAAAGTAATCATAACCACACAGGCTGAGCAGATTCATGGCTAATTGGTGGCAGAGACCCGAATGTTCATCAATTGCTGACCAGGAGCAGGGACGAGGCGAGACCTCAGAGTTTGGCGATGAGCACCAGAAGACAGGCAAAGGAAGATGAATCAGCGCTCACCCCTTAGTTAGAGGGTTGGTGGGCCGGAAAGCGAAGTGTACTGCAGGGTGTGCTGTGAGAAAGTGAGGAGTAGGGGAACAGGCAAGCAAGAGGAAGACAGAAATAGGCATAGCCTCGTGAGCAAATTACCCATGTTAGCCTCGGCCAACATGACCAATGCACTTGTCTTCCAGCCAAAGCAAAGATGATTTATATATCCACTTTTTCCTTAAGTACTTAAAATAAACCAGGTCTACACTGACCATAAATCTGATGTCAATCTCATTAATCAGGGATCAGGAATTCTGCTTCAGACTCCTTGAATGGGCATTCATTCGTTCTAGCATTTCCCCAGGTATCCCATATTAGTTCAATTAGCTCATTTAACTCATATTAGCTCAATTACTTATTCACAAATGAACTGAAACATTAACATGACAAAGGTACCGGCATTGAAAAGTCACAAAAGTCGCAAAAACTTTGTCAGTGCACTTTATCATCATGTGGCTATGGTCTGGTGGTCCCTTATATATCTTTAGTACCATAATACATAGTCACCTTAGGATATGTTTTGTATTTGGGTCCTTCTTTAAAACTGGGGACCATATATTTGGTTTCCACATTACGATGGTGATAATTAATTCTTTCTTTTATTGATAGCAAGTCCAATAAGTAATGTTGCCTCTGTGTGTTAGGTGTGCTAGAAATATTACATTTATTTAATCTATCCCATAAAACCTATAACGAGTATGATTGTATGACTTTGGGCTAAAGTGAAAATGTGAAAATTTACACATCAACACAATGCATTTACCCAAATTTCTTTTAAAATTTTGTCAACTATTTTCTTGTAAGACATGATCTTGTTTGCTCAACTATTATCAATAAAGTCTTGTCTGACTTTATTGCGTATGCTTAAATGATGTTCTGGGCATGCCTTTGATTTCTGTATTATACAAGTGATATTAACATATTGATTAACGTGTAGGAGATCAAAATCAAAAACTGAAATAGCTTCTTTTTCAACTCTGACATATGCAAAACTTGTAAACCTTCATATGAACATGGATTCTGTTATTATTTGGGATGTTTTCTGCTATTATTTGATGTTTTCTGCCATTATTTAATATGTTTTCTGCTATTATTTGGAAGGTTTTTACTGTTGGTTTCCATGTCAGACTTTAGGGCCCAGTTTCAGAGAATGACCCATTTATCTCCAAGAACTAATATTAGGTGTATTGGCCAAATCGGTAGACCGCGGGCCTCACATATTGGAAATCGGGAGTTTGATTCTTGGTCGAGTCAAATCAATAACTTATAAAATTGATACTTTTAGCTTACTAGTCTGATGCTGGGCATTAATAGGATATGGCACGGACTGGCTAGCTCAGTGTCAGGATAATGTGACTGAGTGGGACATCAATCAGGTCAAGGTGCAGGAGTCTTGATTTCCCAGTGGGACAACACTATAAAGTCACCATGAGTGCACACTTTCACAAGTTGGTACCTGTCCTGATATGATTTGAGATGTTGCCAGGACGTAAAACTCCAACCAACCAACCTAGAACTAATTGCAGCTTGTGCCGGGAATGTGAGATCATTGCCCATTTCTGGAGTGATCACATCGCCAAACTATCCTCAGGAATACCCCAATAGGGCTCTCTGTCAATGGAGGATAAGGGCTCCTGCTAACAATGTGAGTACATCCCTGTCATTTATTTCTATAAGGGACCATTCAAATAGTATATAGCGCTCAGGGGGTGGGGGTATGTGGGGATATGTGGCATGCATGTGGCATTACGGAGTGCTATGCTAAAAGAATTTAAAATGTTTTTTGTTAAAGTTTATTCAGCAAATGTATACAGATTGGCTACAGGGAACTCAGTAGTACTAGTCACAGAAGCTAAAAGAAAATATATAATAAAACAAGATACCACATGGAAAAATGATACCAACAAATTCTGGAACAATGTAAAAAACCTCATCCCACACACAAAAACCAAACAAAAACTCACACTCTTAGATGAAGGAGGCAACGTAGAAAAACCAGAAACTATTGCCAGTAAGTTAAACACACACTTCTCAACAATAGGTGAAAAGCTATCTGAGAAATTCCATACACCTTGCGAATACAAAAGCATAGAGATAATAAACAGCATTTACACTTGTACAACAAATGAAAATGAAGTCTTAACACTGATAAATAACATGGACACAAATACAACTAGTGGACTTGACAACATCTCTGCCATAGCAATGAAAGGTGCCCTACATGCAATCCCCACAGCACTGACAGCAATGTTCAATAGGTCATTTGAATTAGGTAAATTTGTTGAACAATGGAAAGTAGTCACCATCACACCACTTTTCGAGACAGGAGATAGGCAGGACCTGGGCAACTATAGGCTTATTTCGATACTACAGATCCCAGGTAAACTAATAGAGAAAATATACCATAGGTATATAAATGAACAATTAGAAATAAATTGCATACTAACTGAAAGACAGGGAGGTTTTAGAAAATTTCACTCAACTGTCAAAACAATAGCAACATTGACAGATGACACCTTTTCAGCAATCAATAACAAACTGATTGTAGGTACAGTTTTCAGCAAAGCCTTTGATACAGTAGATCACACAATCATGTAAACAAAACTGGATATCATAAGGATAAGATGAAATACACTAGCCTTGATAGAGGACTACCTATGGGGAAGACAACAGAGAACTAAGGCAAACAGGAGCTTATCTCCACAACTACTAATCAAATGTGAAGTGGCACAAGGCTTCACACTGGGTCCATTATTGTTCAGCATATACATCAATCTGGCTAAAAACAGACATGATTCAATGATACACTGATGATACGGTAATGTACTCAATAGGTAATAACAACAAAGTTGTACTAAACATTTTGAACCATAAACTAGAACAGCTAAATGACTGGTGCAATGCAAATAAAATAACCATCGATGTTATACAATCCAAAACACTAATCCTCAAAAACAGTGGTAGGAAAAATCAAGAAAACAAAGCAGCTTCACTAGGTGGTAGAATAACAGAATACAGGTATCTAGGATTTAGATTAGATGAACATTTGAATTACAATCTTTGCATAAATGATATCATATAGAAGATCAATGGCAAACTATGGTTATTCAGTGAGATAAGAAAATATATGAAGAAGAACATGGCTATCCAGATTTACAAATCAATGATATTACCATACTTTGACTATGGGAATATAATTTACATGGGTGGGAACAAACAAGCACAAATGAAAGTACAAAGACAACAAAATAGAGCTTTGAAACTATTCCTGGACAATAGACATGCACAAACAGGTTACTATTTGCATGCTCGAAACTAGAAGAGAAACATACCTCAGAACACAAGCTTTTGACGATGTAGAAAAATACAAAAGAACAAGTAGAAAAGTCACTAGAGCTGGTGAGGCACCTGTGCTAAGAACAAAAAGATCCAACTGTGGGTGCTTTGATAGAAGTGTAATAGCTATGAGCAGAACAGCTTGGAATAGCCAAAGCAGTGCTCTAAGAAACACCAACACACTAACAAAATACAGAAAGAAAATGAAGAAAGGTTTGAAGTGAGATATAGATAAAGAAATATGTACTAAGTAATAGATCAGAGATAAATGGTAGGTAAGCCAGAAAACACGAAACATGAATAGCAGACACCATTCTAAACAAACTATAGGCCCTACACACAAATATCATGAAAAATTAAAACAAATTGGAAACCCCATAGACAAGTTTACAGAAATGATATCTTGATGCGCGGCAAGGAAGGACGAGGAGGCGAGAGTGGAATAAGAGGGCATTTCATTGAGAAATGCCCGAGGCTTGTCATGGATATACATTAATCAAGCATGAAATAAGGCATGTCAAGTGTAATAGCTCAATGTAATAGGAGCAATATACATAATAGGTAAGTACAATATCATGTATGAGGCATGGTCATGATAACAGTGTCAAATGTCAGGATCATGAGTAATGAGGAGTGAGAGAGATATCAATTATAATATCATAAAGTGTCAATTTGAGATAATCTTAGTAGCTGGCGGGAGGTGGGCCCGAGGAGCCCTCAACCAAGACAGAGGAGAGGGCTCGAGGGGCCGCCGAGGGGGCGAGGCGGGGCACGTATGCGTGAACCGCCTCAGAGGTCCAGGTGCCCTGGGCCATGATGTCGGAGATGTCGACTCCGGCAGCATGGCAGGCCTGGGCGGCGCCCCGGCGGAGGCTGTGGAGGGTGAAGGCCTCGGCCCCCCGGACGCCTCGGGCGCGAAGGGCGCCTCGCCTGAGGGCAGTGAGTGTGCGCGAGTCGAGGGGGCGACCGGAGGGCATGATGAAGGCCGGGGCGTCGGGAGGCGCGGGGCGCTGCCGGGTGGCGGCGTTCCAGGCGGCCAGAGGGCAGAGGCCCGGCCTCGGGCAAGCAGGGATGAATAGGGCGACAGCGCCCGCGGGCCCGGATATGGTCTTGGAGGTCCTGACCGTGACCCGGAGGCCGCCGGGGGCGGGGGCAACGTCGCCGCGGGTGATGGTGTGGGGGCCCCCCCAGCCCTCGGGACTCGGCGACAGCAGGTTGGACTGCCACAGCATGCCGAAGTACCCGAGGAGGAGGGCGGCCCGAGGGACGAGCGAGGCCGATCCCGCGAGGGGGAGGTGAGATATGACGAGGGCGAGGAGGCGAGGCGTCAGAGGGGGCGCCTGGCGAGGGGCGTGGGTAGAGGCGCGCTCGCCACCTCGGCAGACGTCCTTGGCGAGGGCAGAGTCGAAGGCGGCGGTTGACCCTCCGGCCGCCCCGGTCCATGTGCGCGCTCCGGAGAGGGCGTTCCTAATGGAGGCCGGGGCGAGGCCACGGGCGTAGAGGGAGGCCGTGTAGGCAGCGATCTGGAAGTCGGTGGGGTCGAGGGGGGCGAGCCCTCGGGCGACGCAGTAGGTGACGTAGTCGCGGGCCTGGCGTCGGCGGTTCTTCCACGTCGAGGGGGCCAAGGAAGCGAGGCGCAGGCGGGCGACGTCCTCCACCTCGGCCGGGGTAAAACCTGCATCAGAGGCCGGGGTTAAAGGGGAAGGCGTCATGTGAGGGCGATATGCTGCGGAGCCCGAGGCGGGCAATGCCGGCGCGGGCCACCTCGGCCCAGGGGCCGTCGAGGTGGGCGCGGCTGAGGGCGTCGGCGAGGACGAGCTCGGCCCCGGGCTTGTGGAGGATGGTGAGGGTTAAACATCGGGTCACCGCGAGGAGCCAGAGCTCCCGAGCGCAGGTCCCGAGGGTAGCATCGCGGGCGCGGCCCGAGGTGAGGGAGGTGGCGGAGGCCATGTTATCAGTATTGATCACGATGGTGGCCCCCGCCACGTCGTCAGGCATGAGGGCGCGCAGTGCGACGACGAGGTTGACCGCCTCCAACGGTATGAGGAGCGGAGTGTGTGGAGGCAGGAGGGCGAGTGGCCCGAGGAGAGGCTGGAGGCGGTTATAAGGGAAGGAGGGGGGGGGGGGTTAAGTAAGAGTCAGCGGCTGGAGGAAAGAGAGGAGAGAGAGAGGGGGGGGGGGGCGTCCTCCCTCGCCTCGCATCAACCGCAATGCGAGCATTACGACCAAAGGAAATCAATCAATATGGATAATGACCACGACTGCACAGCTGGCGAAAACAAGTGCATGCACTTAACAGTTATGATCAGAATAAACAAACAATCACACCAACAACAACAATAAAGTATTGTAATGGGGTGATGAAAATGGGAAATTTGTGTATGTGTTTGTGCCTGTGTATGTGCCTGTGTTTATGCATGTGTCTGTGCATATGCATGTGTATGTGCCTGTGGTTGTGCATGTGCATGTGCATGCGTATGTGTGTAATTGTGCATGGGCCTGTGTCAGTGCATTTGCCTTTAATGTGTCTGTGACTGTACCTGTGTCTCTGCATGTGCCTGTGTATGTGTTTGTACCTATACATGTGTATGTGCCTGTGTCTGTATCTGCATATGTATCTATGTATGTGTATGTGCCTCTGTATGTGGTTGTGTATGTGTCTCTGCCTGTGCCTGTGCATGTGGTTGTGCATGTGCATGTGTTTGTACATGTGCCTGTGACCGTGCGTGTGTATGTGCCTCTGTGTGTGTATGCGTCTGTGCCTTTGTCTATGTATGTGTCTGAGTGTGTGCATATGTATGTGCCGGTGGCGCTGTCTGTATGTGCATGTGTATGTGCATGTGGTTGTGTATGTGAATTTGTGTGTGCATGTGTGTGTGTGTACATGTGTATGTGCATGTGTGTATCTGTGTGTGTGTGTATGTGTGTGTCTGTATCTATGTGTGTGCCTGTGCATGTGTATGTGTCTCTGTATGTGCGTGTGTCTGAGTATGGGTATGTGCATATGTATGTGTCTGTACTGTATGTGCTATGTATGTGTATGTGTATGTACATGTGTCGGCATATGTGCATGTGTATGTGTATGTGACTGTGTATGTGCATGTGCATGTGCATGTACATGTGCATGTGTTTTCACATGTGCCTGTTTCCGTGCCTGTGTCATTGCATATGTGGGTGTCTGTGTATGCGTATGTGCATATGTATGTATGTGTACATGTATGTATGTGCATGTGTATGTGCATGTGTATGTGAGTATGTCTGTGTATGTGCCTGTGTATCTGCATGTGTCTGTGTCTGTACTGTATGTGATATTTATGTGTATGTGTATGTGCATGTGTCGGCATATGTGCCTGTGTGTGTATGTGACTGTGTCTGTGGATGTGCATGTGGATGTACATGTGCTTTCACATGTGATGTGTCCGTGCCTGTGTCATTGCCTATGTGTGTGCCTGTGCATGTGTATGTGTGTGTGCCTATGTATGTATGTGCATATGTATGCATGTGCCTGTGTATGTGCATGTGCGTATGTATGTGTATGTGCCTGTCTATCTGCATCTGTATGTGTTTGTGTATGTGCCTGTGTATGTGTATGTGCATGTGGCTGTGCCTGTGTATGTGCATGGGTGTGTATCTGTGTGCGGGGGTATGTGCATAGGTATGTGCATGTGTTTGTGTGTGTATGTGTGTGCATATCCATGTGTGGGTATGTACCTATGTATGTGCATGTGACTGTGCCTGTGTATGTGTCTCTGCATGTGCATGTGTCTCAGTATGTGTATGTGCCTGTGTCTGTGTATATACTGTATGTGTCTGTGTCTGTGCCTGTGGGTGTGCTTATGTATGTGCCTCTGTATGTGTGTGATGTACCTGTGTATGTGTCTATATTGTTTATGTGCCCGTGCCTGGGCATGCGCCTATGCCTGTTCCCTGGTCATAAAGTGCATGGCTGTTGAGGGAGTGCACAGACTGAACCCAGGACATGAAGCCGAAGCCCCCACCTCCCTTCCGGCTCATAACCTCTGATTAATAAAACCCTAATTGTCATTTTAGTATGCCTCCGTCTTCGTGAATTACTAATTAGCAACACAAACCCAGCAAATATAGTTATGCCTTTTTATTACAATTTTAGCTATTGTCGTCAGTACAGTCTCTTAGGTAGTTATGTGATGTCAATGAGGCTTAGGCACGCTTATAACCAAGTAAGGATGATAGCGTGGATGTAGCCGAAGAATTGGAATTTTGGGAAGGTAAGTGTTAGAACACTTGGGAAGGTAGACATGCAGGCATCAGAGGTCCAGTGACCAAGTGTCTTGATGTCCTGTAGGGGGACTCCATGGTTCGAACACGTCTGGGTGCCTCCCCTCCAGAGCCTATAAAGTGTGAAGGCTGCTGGTGTTTTGTAGCCCACCGCGGACAGGGCATGTCTGAGGAGATTAGTCAGCACTTTGGCTGTGATGGGTGACCCATCGGTTGCGATGAATCCCGGCCAATGGGGGTCTGGACCAATGGTGGTGGTGTAGGAGCCATACACCACCAGAGTCGCTCCGACGACCGGAATGTTCTGTGGGGCAGAAGAGCTCTTTGAAGTCCAGACGTATATGTTAAGTCCATTGTGTGAGGGTTGAAGTCTTTTTGCTCAGGGTGTGTGAGCATCCCGCCGTGCGCCCGGTCACCTCAGCTCGGCGCTGAAGTTCGATCTGTAGGAGATAATGTCGTACTGAGTAGAGCCATGGAAGGGCTGGTAATCTTTCATGTATTATGTATTTCATTTGTTTGGCCTGTTTATTCATCCATGTGTTCGTTAACAGTTCCTGCCTCAGCAGATCCATGAGGCATCAGTGGTGTAGAGTGGAATAACCTGGGAGAAAAGGGCAGATAATTTAGTTTTGAGTAGGTTACAGAACAGGTTGTCATGGGTGAGCAGCACACCTAGCAGCTCATTGTCTGTCACAAACGCCTCAACCAGATTCCCTACCGCAGGGTCAAGGTGCATCCCGCTGAGTGCATCTGCTAATGCCTACGTTACATCGTCCTTATTCTGTTTGCTTCGTCGATCGCCGGAGAATTTAATGTCGTGCCGGCGAACTGGTGCATGTGTTGGCTGCTCGAAGAATTTAAGTGTCACAGTATGCCCGTGTTTTAGATCTGTGGTCATGGCGGTGGGCATGTCCCTTGCTGGCACATCACGTGATCACGCACAGATTATTGAGTCATGGCCCGCACTCGTGCTGAAGACTCATTGTGAGGTAGATCTATGTCATTTATGTAGATGGTAAAGTTATGATGATTGTGGCACCAAGTTCTTTATTGGCAGCTGTCATCAGTGTAATGCTTAGTTCAGATGTAGCAATAACCTGCATATTATTTGCTGGGCTATCTAGGATACATCGTTCTTGTTCTCTTCCTAGTGGTGTAACAGAGCGTGATTTCGACTATCATATTTCTGTCATGCGGTGTTTGACTCCGATTTGTGCCTTAAATGTTCAGACGTGCTGGCGATTTGGGCCTTGCTTACTGTTATTTAATGTCGTCCCGTCGAACTGGTGCATGTGTTGGCAGCTCGAAGAATTTAAGTGTCACCATATGTGTGTGTTGTAGATCTGTGGTCGTGGCGGAGGGCGTGTCCCCTGTTGGCACATCACGTGATCACGCACAGATTATTGAGTCATGGCCCGGACTCATGCTGAAGACTTATTGTGAAGTAGATCTTTGATATTTATGTAGATGGTAAAGTTATAATGATTGTGGTGCCAAGTTCTATTATTGGCACTCAACCAAATATTGATGCCAGTATGCGGGAACCTGAGGTGGCAGCCTTGGTATATAGGCGGAAGTCGGTTGCCAAGGTGTTTTATGTCGTCAAGGACGACCCAAGTTTGGCATGGGTTTGTGCACAGCCCCTTGGAAGGCTGTGCAGAGTGATGACACCTGGTGCCAGGTGGCCCACCACAGACAGGGCAAGTCATCGTGCATCGAGCAGGGCTCAGGGTTGGAGGGAAAGGCCATCCATCATTATGAAGGCCGATACATCAAGATGTAGCTGTGTCTGGTTAGGTTTATCCTCCAAGTGAGAGACCCAGGTTTGGGTTCCGCCGATTCGGTCACTTGTGTGTGTGAATGATCCGCAGCGGCCTCAATCATTGGTTTACTGTCACTGGCTGTGACAGCATGTGGTATAACATCTCGTCGTTGTTGTAGTGGTGTCAAAGAGCGTGATTTCGGCCATCGTGTTTCTGTCTTGCATCGGCTGACTCCGATTTGTGCGTTAATAGAGTTGAAGCTGCTTACTGTTATTTACGCTACATATGATAGTTATAGAGTCGGAGCTGTTGTGATGTTTCTGCACTGGTCCAGTGTTCGGCTTGAACAAGTTTAGTGTTGGCGGTCGATGGTGAGGGGTTTGGTTTTCCAGGCTGGGCTGGTGGTTGTTGTAGTGATTTCTCACTGTACCGTTAATGTCGGTGGAGTCTCTTGGTGTCAGTGTCATAGTTGTGCTTAGCTTGGGCTGCAGGAGTTGTTTATTGACCACACATGTGATTGCATGATGGCAGCGGCCTCAATCGTTGGAGAATTATCACTGGCTGTGACACACTGGTGTAACATCTCGTTGTCGTTGTACTGGTGTAACAGAACGATATCGGTGGAGACTCTCGGTGTCAGTATCATAGAATCTCGTTTTGTTTATACATAGGTTCTCAGGGTGGCTGTTTGCTCTTTATGTTTGTTAATGCAGCCTGCACATAAATATGACACCATTGTATGCATCGTCCTTAGTGTTGTTTTAACGTCATACCAGCGAACCGGCACACATGTAGATTAGATTTACTTTTGCTAATGTCAGTGTCGTTTGCCGGAGAATTTTAACGTCATGCCGGCGAACTGGGGTATGTGTTGCCAGCTCCTGGCTGTGTCGATCATCGTAGAATTTTAACGTTGTGCAGATTTAGCGTTGTGCAGATTTACCCTTGCCCTGGCGGACTGCCGCCCGTGTTGCTGGCTCCTTCCCTCGTCGATCGTCTGAGAATTTAGTATTGTCCCGGCGGACTGGCGCCCATGTCACCGGCTCCTTGCTTCGTCAATCCTCGGAGAATTTAAATGTTGTGCCAGCGAAAGGGTGCCCGTTTCGCCGGCTCCTTGCTACATCGTTTGCCGGAGAACTTTAACATCGAGCTGGGGTGCGCATTGCTGGCTCCTGGCTCCATCAATCTTAGTGTTGTCCCGGCGGACTGGCGCCCGCGTCGCCGGCTCCATCCCTCGTCGATCGTCAGAGAATTTAGTATTGTCCCGGCGGGCTGGCGCCCGTGTCACTGGCTCCTTGCTACATCGATCGCCGGAGAATTTTAACATCGAGCTGGGGTGCGTGTTGCTGGCTCCTGGCTCTGTCAATCGTCGGAGAAATTAGTGTTGTCCCAGCGGACTGGCGCCCGCGTCGCTGGCTGCTTGCTTCGTCAATCGCCGGAGAATTTTAATGTTGCACCGCCGACTGGGGCATGTGTCGCCGGCTCCTGGCTCCGCTGACCGTTGAGCCAATTTAAGGCAGTTGTTGTCCGCATGGCTCCTGTGTCGAAAGTGAAATGTTCTTCAATTAATTGGGGTGTTTGTAACCTTACGATGGTTACCGGTTGCAGAACTGCAACATTGGGTAGAGAGGCTCCGATAAATCGGCCCAATCTGTGGTTGAAGACTTAACCTCGTAGAGGGAGTGTTGTGGAAGGTGGGGACATCTTCATGATGGAGTGACGGCGAGGCATCGGGGCGGCAGCGAATCTCTTCGGTCCACATGTAGTTGAGCTGTATGTTTAGTGTAGTGTAGTGTAGTGTAGCACTTGAATCCGGTCAGCAGCAGGGGTTTGAGGAACACGGGCAAAGGTGGGAGCAGCGGTCATTCCAGCAACAAGAACAAGACAGAGAAATCGTAAAGGTGAAGGGCCCCACCCAAGAACACAACTAGCCTGGTCAGGGGAAGAAGTGTGCCTGGGAGAAATCGAAATGGGCAGAATCTAGGAAAGAGAAATGAGGAGAGTTGAGTCAAAGGACCATGTCTATTTGCTCTATGGTGACCGTCCAGCGAGCCATAGACACAGACAGAGTAAGAGTAGAAAGTGAAATGCCAGCGGGCTCCCCCTCCTGGAACTCTTTTCAGACATATCGAGGAGGAGCATGGCTGGCGGAGAGGTGATAGAGAGAGGTGTGGACAGAGTGCGGTCCGGATAGCAAGTGAAAATTGTTCACAGCTAGCAGTTGCTTTCATAGCCGAAGATGGGGTAATTTAGTTCAGAAATATGACACTGGTGGAGCTGCAGTCGCCTTGTTTACTGGGCGATATACGGCGTTAATGGCATTGTTAGGTTAGTTCAGCAAGGAGCCGCCAGTCGGCGACACATCAAGCAGCCTTAGTTACTAGCACTTGGCTGCATTTGCCCGCCAAATTACCCGTGATGCCTTAGCATTATGGACAATCAGTTTCTACACAGCTCGTCCACTGATCATTGTTCGGTACAAAGAGAAAGGGTGCTTTTTAAGTTGTGCTTTCCAATTTCCAGACGGTCTCACTGGTCTTCGTGGCATTCAACCTTGAAAGGGAGAATATATGTGACCATGATAGCCTAAAGATCTACAATGGTGCTACATCATTTGGACTGCAACTGGGAACCTACTGTGACAACAGCTTACCGCAAATTACACGCTCATCTGGGACAGACATGTTTCTCTCATTTAGGTCTGATCAAAGCATTACCAGGTCCGGATTTAAGGTAGGAATCTTATACAATTCATGAAATAACACCCTTATGATGTGTGGATGTGGTTAATTAATTGAATAACTTGCAATGGTTGGTTTGCATCAAAGACCCTATAATACTAAGACAGTTCACTCAGCCTGTACTGTGTAATCAAAATGATCAAACCCACCACTTGGTGCGCTGGCTGTTGGTGATGATGCTGATGATGATGCTGATGATGATGTGTATTGTGCATGGCAATTTCATATTGATGTGTATTCATACTTACCTATCTCATGCATAATATAATTGCATGTGTTTACATGTGAAACACCAATCAGCAGCCGGGCTGATCAAACCTACCACAAGGTTGCACTGCAAAATTTACATGGGAAAGATAGGAAGTGAGCCGTCTTAGTATTATAGGGTCTTTGTTTGGATGGAGTGATGGATGAGCGCAGACTTTCAGAAGAGCAGTGCCTCAGTTGACAAAAGGGCACTCCCCAAATATGTATTTAGAAAATGAAAACGTTTTGATTAAAATTGCATTTTTTAAGTAGAAAAAGTGGCAATGCTAAGGGGCGCTGGATTACGTATGGATGAGTGGAAGTCAGCCTGAGCTAAGGCCAAATCCTTTAAAAAAAGAGTTGGTGATCATCCTTCTGATCACACACTGAAGCCATCGGTTATCCTCCGACTCACGGAACTGAGGAAGTCTGGGACACATCCACTCGAGTACCAAGGACTGCATGCAGAAATTCAAAGCCAGTTTGCAGACCACCTCTCCATATACACTGATGACGGGAATGATTTGGCGTAAGCTTGCCCGATCAGAGCTCGATTTTCACTGCAGAAACCCGAGCACTCCATCTCGCATTGTAGTGTATTGCGGTATCCAACCACACTAACTATGTTATATACAGTGATTTGTGCTCTTGCCTCCTGGCTGTTGCTGGACTGAAAACGAATCACCCTATTCTAGCAATGGTTATTTATAAAATGAACCAACTGGCAAAAGATGGGTATGACATCCACCTGTGCTGGGTGCCTGGCCATGCCGGCATACAAGGAAACGAACGAGCTGATCGGGCTGCGAAGAAGGCCCTGAACTATGATCTTGAACCGTGTCTGATACCTCACTCTGATCTGAAACCACTAATAGCCACCCACATAAAATCCAAATGGCAACATGAGTGGGATGAAAACATTAATAAACTTAAAGAAATTGAGCCATCTGTGGGAAAACTACCGCAGACTCATGCGGGAGGTCGGTGGGACCAAGTGGTTGTTAGCCGCTGCCGTATTGGCCACTCGAGGCTTACACCTGCTTTTCTGCTCAAGGGGGAACCTCCCCCTGAATGTATTGGGTGTCAGTCCCCGCTGACACATTTGACTAAGTTGCATTGATTTGTTGGCACTGCACCAACAAGTTTACACTGCAGACAGTATGCATGACATTTTTACTAAAGTAAAACAAGAAAACATTTTAGCCTTTTTGAGGGCAGCTGGACTGTACCACCTCATATAGTTTACTAAATAAATTCTATCAATTATTAATGAAACTTTTCTTTTTCTATGGGAATTTGTTTCCCTTGACCACTAATATATGATTGTGAGCTTTCTAATTTAATGAGTGTCTATTGGCACATAATTGATTGTCTGCTTTTACATGTAAAAGCGATGGTTTGAACAAAAAACAAACATTTCTCGCCGTGAATATGGTCTATGCTGCTGACACGGCGTAAAGCAACCACCAATCAATCAATCAATCTGATCACACAAATCCGGTTGGGCGGGCGTTTTTTATTTTATTATATTTCATGTATACTATTTATATTATTTCACAGTTAGAAAGGCACAGACAATAAGTTTGGCCCCTCCTTTATTAAATTTAAAAATATGTGCGAGTGAGGCAGATAGTGGGGATGAGCATGCTCATGGTTATCTCCCACCATTAAAGTAGCATAGTTTATAGCAGTAGACCAGTTACCCAAGTGCTCAGGGCCTGGATAACAAGCAGTAGTAAGTTTAACCTTAGCACATAGCTAACACCTGGCAAGTAGAGAAACAATAATGTTACTGAGTAGAATATATAATAAACACTTTACAAGTGATTTAATAAGGTAATTTACTGCCGACCTGAATTTAGCTAGGGAGTGGTATTAGAATTAGCATTAGACTATGACCATCAGTTAGCATTAAACTATGATAATCAGTAACAGATGGAGAATACATTATTGGCTGCATCCTAAATGATATTTGCCAAACAAGTTATACCTCAGATATCATACAGTTCTAGAAGTTTAAATTTTGGAATTTAAATATTTGAATTAACAGTAGCAACCCTCTTTGTCCACATTGTTTTCTTTTATCCCACATAAAATACAGATTGATTCATATCCTGCTGAGTAATATCTCAATTCTATGCTGGCCAGATGTACTTTTAACAGCTTAAAAAAAGATTTGATTTTTGTTTAAATAAGGGGCGGGTCATTATTCAGCCACGGTTGGGGACAATCACTATTTTTGTTTTGTTTGCCTAAGTGATAGATAAGTGCATGCCTCGATGTCTCACCATGCATGACAAGGGCATATATAGCATCCAGGTTATAAATATTTGCTTGATTATTTACTTATTGTGCTTATAATGATCATCAAAATCGCCAACTGTATGTTCCCTTTCTTGCATGCAGATACGATACAGTTTCCAACCTGCTAATATTACTGGTAAGTTAAAAGGTTGTTTCTTTGTTTGTTGTTTTATGTCCTATCAACATCTAAAGTCATTCCAGGACGGGGAGTTACAAGCTCTTTTCAATAAATACTACAATACTAATGCATAGCAGAAATAGTGATGCTAAGCAGAGTTACTGCTTATTGATCAAAGTAAATTTACAAACTAATTAATGCACATTCCCTCTCTTTATGTGAAGAATATCGCTACAACATCACATCTGATAGTAAACTTCTGTCAACTCCTAACTACCCACTGCACTATCCTGATAATACCGATTGTGTATGGGATATCACAGCACCGTTGGAACAGGTATGGACATCTATAGGCATACTCTGGAAATATTGTTATAATTGAACAACACAAAGCTGATCTCAATTTAAAAGTTGGTATTTATTTTCCCCTGACAAATTTAAGTTACAGTATGATAGCACGTCTTTGTTGTACAATGTGAGGTCTAAGATGTGGGGCCCTAAGGCTGTGCTGGGTGGGATGGCAAATTAGAGTTTTTTATATATATAATTGGCTGGTCCTGTCCTGGTGTGTGTCCTCTCCTGCTCCTATATTGAAGTGAGAATGTCTGCGGAGCACGGCCTTATATAGGCCGAGAGCGGATGTAAGGCACTGGCAATTTTAGTTCTAAAAGACTCAAGGGGGGGGGAGGGGGGCGCCGCTGGCGTCATAACTATGCAGTAGTAATGGAATTTTCCATGAATTACCATGCAGGTAGAATAAACGCAACAGTTCCTATGATTAATTAAGGTTGACCGTATATGTTGGTTATTTCATTTACTGTAATTAAACATGTAATTATTTCAATTGTTCATGTTGGCTGGAACATGCATAATTGACTACCCAAACTCGGATCTCTGCACCCCGATTCTGGACTCTTTGCATATAATACCTCCCTTATTACTGACACAAACTGATGGACACATGTGCTGCGAGTCACCTATTCGATTTAACCCTGTTATTCTTTAACTCCTTGTTCTTGTGTACTTCTTTGTTGACACTGATGCTGCTCTCTGTAGCATATCTTGTGATTCAACACATATGTCATCTAGCAGCTCATTTCTTGCTCTGTAACCAAGGCACTTGCTTTTTCAATTCGCCTATTTAATGTAATCTAGCTTAATGCTCTTTTCTATCAGGAACATCAAATATATAAATCTGTATTGAATACACAAAGTTTGAGATTTAATCAAAGTTAAATATGGATATCTCAGTTTGCATTTCTGCCACTTCTTGACAAGGTAAACTTGTCAACAAATAATAATTACTAAGCAGAATTTTGTAATCATATTTTGTATATTGAACTCAGTTATGAGTTCACTTTCGAGACCGACTCATGAAAGTTTTTGATCTGCCCTTCGACCTCTGCCTCTCTCTTTGTGTCTCTTGGAATAATGTGTTGTCACACTCCACTTCTCACTTTGTCTTTTACTTTAGGTGATCAGGATTACTCTTGCAACTTCTTCTTTGTTCCAACTTGAGGACTCAGCAGGCTGCATCCGTGACTATATCACGTTCTACGATGGACAATCAATAAACAATAATAGTATTGACCGGCTCTGCGGTTTGTTATCAAGGTTACAGATTAGGTCAACAAGCAACCACTTATATATTGTCTTCCACACGGATGGTCGCGGCACTGAATCTGGATTCCAGCTCGCAATTGAGTTTTTGAGGTCAGTAGCTTGTGGTGGACAACTTCGTGGAAGTTCAGGAGAATTGCATTCTCCAAACTTTGGGATATCAAGCTATCCAAACAATGCAGTATGTGTATGGAATATCAAGGTTGCAGCAGGTCAAGTAGGTAGTCATGTTGATTCAACAAAACAAAGAGTGTACATATTTTGTTCATGATAGTATAATTAATATGCACTGAAGTATTGAAATATGTATGTTATATGCTTTGATATGGATACATACTGTGCAGATTACACTTTTATGATAGAGCCCTCCATATTGTCATGTACCCTGATGGTATGTAAGTGAAATATAAATTGATGCAATTTCTGTTAATCAGACCATGTTTTATTTGATTTTTAGATCAAATAGAATGCCTGTTTAAAATATACTTTTATGGAAAAACTAGCCACCCAACTAGCCATTCCAATTTATTCATATAACTGTTACCTTAGAAAGATTCTTCCCCTTCCCCTCACCATTGCATACTCGAAGCATGACCCTTTATCCTGTTGGTATACAATAACTCTCATGATAACCAACAAGTTGTTTATCCTAATAGGATACCTTCCATCAACATCCCTACAAACTTACCCTGAAAACAATTTGGTCTATGTAAATAATGCATGTATTTCCTTCATAGAGACAACAAAAGAAACCAGCTACAAATTCCAGCAACTGACAAGAAGAAATATATATCGGAAAACCCCAAAATAGAAGTAGAATCATCACATGAATTAGATTAACATAACTTTGTAGTTGTCACTGTGTATCTACATACTTGACTTCATAGGGCCTCCTGAATGCTTGTCTTCAGATTATTCGGTTAGAGTTCCACGTTTTTCATCTGGAGGATAGCTCCTTCTGTCGAAAGGATGCAATTGACACGTATGATCATGACACTGCAAGTGGATACTGGTTGTCACGCAATTGTGGGCACATAAGTACAGATGTACTATACTTTGCTTCAACTGGCCGGTATCTGACAGTGAAGTTTACTTCTGATTCCTCGGGCCAAAAGCCAGGATTCAATGCTACATACAGAAGCGTCCGAAACGGTGAGGACCATGTTTCTTCTTGTTTTATTCTTTATTTAATACAAACCATATTGAGGATAAGGCCCCTTAACATCAAAGGTATGCCAATAATATAAATACAGTAAAACCTCTCTAAATCGACTTTAAATGGTCCATTGAGGGACGTGGTAGGCTTTGGGAGATTTTCTATCATTACAATGGTATTCTATGGGCGATCGTTTGGGATCCAAATGATGGGATCGATATAGGGGAGTGGTCGATCGGTGGAGGTGGTCGGTTAGATAGATTTTACTATATATATATAGAGCTGTTGGCACAGTTGGGGAAGGTTCAATGCCTCTGCCACCCAGCCTAGAGAATCACCACACCCTGCTTATGACAGATGAAGAAGGGCTTAATAGAGTATACCCCCGTTAAATCAAACTTGAAGGGACCTAGAAATTTGTTTGGATTAACCGATGATTGGTTTAACCAAGCTTTGGCTTTGACTTTGAGTAAGTGTGTATTGCACATATGTAGGCTAACATACAATGTATGTGGACACTTTGATTTTTGATTTTTTATGTATGTCCATTGGTCGTAATGCTTGCATTGCGGTTGATGCGAGGCAGGGAAGAACCCCCCCTACCCCCCTTCCCGGGCCCTCCCTCGGCTGTTGGCCCTTAGGCAACCTCCTGCGCGTTCCTCCTTTATAGCCAGCCCCTCCGGCCCCACCAGGCCACTCGCCCGCCCACCTCCAGCCATGCTACTCCTCCGGCATCCTTTTTTCTTTGGCACTACACTCTGGCCCTACATACACCAGTTCCACATACTCTGGCTCTGCATACTCCAACCTACATCACCAGACCACTACCATGCCTGCAGGAAAGGGCCGAGGAAGATGCGCCGCACGGAGGGAGTCACAGAGGATCTCCGAGGCCAGCTCGCCTCCATCATCTATGCCCTCCTCGCCCCCGAGAGCCGCTGCCCCCGCCTCGGGCGATGCATCCTCCGAATGGGCTCGGACGATGCAGTCCACTCTCCAGGAGACCGTAAAGGAGCTATAGGGGCTCTCATCAAGATTCGACAGGCTCGACCTTCCCTCCGGGCAGCCTGCCACCCCCGCCTCCGCGACGCCGCCTCAGCTCTCCTACGATGCCCACACCACCTCCCTGCCGGCTGTCTGCGTCCACACGGTAGGGGGGGCCTACTCGCCTCCGCCGCCACTGCCAGCCCTCCCAGGGCGATCCACCCCCAATACGAGAGGTTCGCCAGGAGCTCCACACCACAGCTGCTGAACCAGGTCGCAGGAGCAGCGCCACCGCCCCTACACTCTCACGACTCTGTCGCCCACACCTCAACTTCCGCCGCCGACGCCGTTCGAGAAACACTCGACTCAGCCGAGACACAGCACGCGGGGCGCCGAAAAGGTATTTTGCCCCACTACATATTTCCTTGTGATCTCATTGAGCGGGGGGCGGAGAGGAAGGCGGTCAAGAGAGGGGAGGCCACCAAGGACGAATATACCCTCGCCCTCCGCATGTTAGAGGCCCACCCAGTGTTCCCCGCTCACTCTCACCCCGGTCTTAACCACCGAACCCCCCCCCCCCCCGCCCCCGGCGCCCCCCACACTCCCACAACTGACCAACCACCACACCCGGAATGACAGAGACCCCCTGCACTGGCCACCGCGACAGAACCGCCACCCCCCGTGACCGCACAGACCCTCCCTCAGACCACCTCACCCCAGCGAACCGCCGCTCCACTCTCATCTGTGCCGACCACCTGGCCACCTTACACCGCAGGCAGACCGCAGGCCCCTCCTGTGAAGTTGCTGCCACAGCCGCCCCGGCGGCCCCCCACGCCACCCACGCCACCCACGCCACCCACGCCACCCACGCCACCCACACCACCCATGCCACCCACGCCTCCCTGGAAGCAGCCGGCCCGCACCCGGAGGCCGCTCAGCCCGCCCCGCCAGCTAGCGGCCACGACCACGGCCACCAAACTCCCCACACCGCCCTCCCCCAACGCCCCCCCCCCCCCCCCCCCCCCCCCCGTGGCAGGCGCCTCCACTGCCTGGGGCCCTCCCCCGGCGACACAGCCTACCTCACCCGCCTTCCCGGCCTCTCCCCCGATCCCCACAGCCACCCCCCCCCAGCCCGCCCCCCTCCCCCACCACCCTTGACGCACCCCTAACTCTTCCCCACCGCACCTCCTCGCCCCCCTCCCGCCCCTCCTCCTCCCCCTCACAGCCACCTCAGCAAACCTATCGCCGACGTGGTCGACCCCCCACGTCCAAGACACCCTTCCCGCCGCCCTCTCCTGCGGCCCCTCAACCCACCATTACCGCCCCACCCTCCTCGCCATCTGGCCCCACGCCTCTGGCGAGGCCTGGGCCCGCTACCCCACCTTCAACCGCGCATACGCCGCACTCCGGGACATGGGCCTCCCTAATTTTTTGGCTGCCCGCATCCCCCTTCCCTCCGGCCTCCACATCCCCGCCTGGCGCGCCCGCCTCCGTGACTACCCCGACCCAGCCCTCCTTGACCTCTTAGAGTTTGGATTCCCCTCCAACTTCTCCGCCTCTTCCCCCCCCCCCGCCCAACCTTTACCAACCACCGTGAGCCCCCTGAAAACCTCCCACATATCCATGAATTCATAGACACCGAGCTCGCCCTCGGGTCACTTGCATGCCCCTTAACCTTCCACCCATTCACCCCCTGGACCCAGGTATCCCCGGTGATGACCCACCCCAAGTCCGACACGGGCAAGAGGCAGGTCTTCGTCGATCTCTCCTTCCCCATGGGGGGCAGCGTAAATGCGGGCATTCCCCGCCGGGAATACCTCGGTAAACCCCACACCTATACCCTCCCCTCAATCGCCGACCTCGGGCGCCGCCTCATCAGAGAGGGCCCTCAAGCATACCTATGGTCCGTGGACATATCCCGCGCATATCGGCAGCTCTGCGCTGACCCCCTCTCCTGCCACTTATACGGGATCACCTTGGATGGTAAAACATACATTGACCTCGCCCTCCCCTTTGGCTGCCGCTCCTCGGGCGCTGCATGCGTCCGTGTGACGGCCGCTGTCACTTGGATAATGAGGCGCGACGGATATCCCACACTGGTATATGTCAACGACTTTGTCGGGTGTGAGGCCTCCTACCTCGGGGCCTGCCAGGCTTTTGACGCATTCCTCGCCCTCGCCGCTGCCCTCGGGCTCGACGTGGCCCCAGGCAAGTGTCCGCTGTCCGCCTCACCTGGATGGGGTTCGCCCTCGACAGCGAGGTGATGACAATACGCATCGCACCCGACAAGATCGATGACCTCATCCTCTCCTGCGAGGCCCGCCTCACCAGATCTGCCATAACCCGCCGCGAGCTTCAGAGCCTCCTCGGGCAGCTAAACCACGTGGGCAGCTGCGTCCTCCCCGCCCGGAGATTCATGAGTCGCCTCCTTGGTGCGCTCCGAGGATGCTTCGGCTGCGCCTCCCTCATCCTTGATGATGACGCCCTCCGGGCCCTGAGGTGGTTTGCCCTCTACGGCCGGGCCTTTAACGGCCTCCACCTCCTCTGGGCCCCGGAGGGCCGCTCCTACGTCATCGAGTGTGACTCTTGCCTCTCGGGTGGGGGCGCCTACTCCACTACGCACTGCTATGCCCGAGGGTACACCTCGGCGTTCCGGGCGCGCTTCCCGGATATTCACGAGCTGGAGACGGTCAACCTCATCGTCGCCCTCTGTGCCCTCGTACCAGAGGACGTCGCGGGGGCGACGGTCGTCATAAACACTGACAACATGGCCTCCGCCACCTCGCTCGACTGCAGCCGCACCGGGGACCCTACCCTCGGGACATGCGCCCGGGAGCTGTGGCTCCTAGCCGCCTCCCGCTGCTTCACCCTCGCTGTCGTCCACAAGCCCAGGGTGGAGCTCCTCCTCGCGGACGCCCTCATCCGCGACCCTGGGCCGAGGTGGCTTACGACGGTGCGGCCTGCCTCGGGCTCAGATACGTATATCCCTCTCATGACGCCTTCCCCTTCAACCCGGAGCTCTGATTCAGGCTTCTCCCTGACCGAGGTCGCCGATGTCACTCGCCCCCACCTCGCCTCCCTCACCTCCCTCGCCCTCGCGGCAGGCCCAAGACTACGTAACCTACTACGTCGCCCGAGGCCTCGCCCCCCTCGCCCCCACCAACTTTGACATTGCCACCTACACTGCCTCCCTCTACGCCCGCGGGCTCGCCTCGCCTCCATTAAGAACTCCATCTCAGGGGCGCGCTCGTGGGTCGAGGTGGCGGGGGCACCCCGTCGGCATTCGACTCCACCCTCGCCAAGGATGTCTGCCGGGGGAGCGAGTGCACCTCAGGCCACATTCGCCGTCAGGCGCCACCTCTCACGCCATGCCACCTCGCCCTCGTGATATCCCACCTCGCCCAGGCGGACCCCGCCTCACTCGTCCCCCGAGCCACCCTCCTCCTCGGGTACTTCGCCATGCTGAGGCAATCAAACCTGCTGTCGCCGAGTCCCGAGGGTAGGGGCGGCCCACACACCATTGCCCGCGGCGACAGCCGCGTCGTCCCCGGGGGCCCCCCGGCTAATCATCAGGACCTCAAAAACCATCACCAGACCCTCGGGGGCCGTGGCCCTCTTCGTCCCGGCCTGCCCTCGGCCGGACCTCTGCCCGGTCGCCGCCTGGAACGCCGCCATCCTCCAGTGCCCGGCTCGCCTCAGGCCCCGGCCTTCATCATGCCCTCGGGTCGCCCCCTCGACCCGCACTCCCTCACCGCCCTCCTCCGAGGCGCGCTCCACGCCCGAGGCGTCCCCGGTGCTGAGGCTTTCACACTCCACAGCCTACATCGGGGGGTGGCCCAGGCCTGCCATGCCGCCGGCGTTTCCATATCCGATATTATGGCCCAGGGGACCTGGACCTCTGAGGCGGTCCACGCATACATGTCCCGCCTCGCACCCTCGGCCGCCCCTCGAGCCCTCTCCTCCTCCTTGGTGGAGGGCTCTTCGGACCCACCTCCCAGCGCCTCCACATGATAGACTCACACCCAGCCTCTATATTAGCGCCTCTACTTACCACATTTATCACTCTCATTACAATTGACTCTAAACCCTATTGACATTACCTTATATCTTATCCTTACTATATTGATATTGCTGATTTCTCATCTATTGACTCTCAACCATGATTGACATTACTTATTAACATTGTACCTTATTGTTGATATGCTCTCATATATTATTCGGCATTTCTGAATAAAATGCCTTTTCTTCCACCCCTGCTTCATCGTTCTTCCTTGTCGCGCATCATATTATATCCCCGTTAAACCAAGCTCGCTTAAACCAAACGATCGATTAATCCAAACATTTTTCGGGGGCCCCAAAAAATACTACCATTTATCATATAAAAAAGTTAGTGGGGTCATACATGAAAGTTTGGTTTAACCATACCGGAGTGACCTGGGTTCCGACAATTTTGTTTGGATTAACCGACTTTGTTTTAACTAACTTTCGTATATGATAAATGGTAGTATTATTTATATTCTTGCGGACAGACAACTACACAACAGATAATAGTTGGATGAGAATATCTCTGGCTGAACCTCGAAAGACCCCTCCGTTTATTAACATAGCTTAAGAATAACAATATAAAGTCAAATTTCCGGACGAATGGATACCTGATAGCGACCACGCCGCCCGAAGTCGCCTCACCCAGGCCCCCAGAACCTGATTAGATGCTGTCCTGTGGCACGTGCCACCCCAGCCGGGTGAGTACAGGCGGCACAGTGCCCAACAGCCATACATGGACCGGTGATATTAAAGCCCTGCAGCCTAAATAATATGGGCATAACTCGTTATACAATACATTATTTATATTCTTGCAGACAGACAATGACACAATAGATAATAGTTGGATGAGAATATCTCTGGCTAAACCTCGAAAGGCCCAAACCCACCCAAACTAGACATTACCTCGGCTCTCCCGACAACATAGCCGCTACCCTGAAGTCAGATGCCAGTCTCTCTTCCATAAGTGCATGTAGGTATTCGAAGACTGCGTCTGATTTCCAGTCCCCCCTTTCCTTTATTTCTAATCTTTTAGGTGATTGTTTAGGGCGCTCAGATATTGTTTTATCGAACTATAACACATACGCCGGGCCACATAAGACATGTACATACAAACTTGATCAGACTGGCACGGAAAGGGCGATATTGTCCCCTCAAATGCCTTGCAAAATTCCAGGTAGTCTTTAACCTGGACCGAGCGTGTTAGCTTGGTGGCATCCCCGTAGTGTGCGTCCTCGAACTCCCCACACTCCCTCTGCAGCCTCCACCAATCTGAATCAACAATGGAATAGTTTTCGATAGCAAAGGGCCTTAGCTGTGTCCACATCCCTCACTCGAGCTATACTTTTGAAGTTATCCAGCCTACTTAGGCTGTCGCATATTACATTATCCCTGGTGTTAATGTAGACTGACTGCACATCAAAGTTATGATGGATCGAGCTCCAGAATATTAGGCGTAACCATGCCATTGTTGTCTTGTTTCTGCTTCTACCTGAATTTAAGGCTGCCCTAAACTGCATGTTGTCAGTGACGAATATGACTGTCTTATTTTCCCACAGGTGTCCCCATTTGCGGGGTCCCGCAAGTATTGGCCACAGTTCCAGCACACTGATGTTGTCCATGTTACAGCTGGCGTCTTTTGCTCCCTCAAAATGATGGCCTAGCCAGGTTTGGAGAGTTTTTGCTCCCCCTACCTGGAAGGCTCCTGCGAGCCAGTCACTGCCATGCATTGCCCCGAACACGAATAGCAATGCGTCACTGTATACAGATATGCATGGTAGGTGTGTTTGAATGATTTTTGCTTTGCCGTTAAACTTAGCGGCAAAATCCAGCCACCATTGCAGGTCCACCTGAAGTCTTCGTTTAGCCTCACTTTATGATCCCTACTGTGCACCGAGGCGATTAGGTCGTACACCTTGTGTGAAAAGGTAGACTCCCACGCCTTACGCTAGGACCCCCGAAGGCTCTCTAGCTTGCGTTGTGTTGCTTTTCTGCGCCGCAGGAAGAGCCTTAGCTGTTCCTGTAGTTTTGCTAGTTTATCTGCGGGGAGTCTTAGTTCCATGTTGGCCGAGACTACCTCAATACCTAGGAACCTTGCTATCTGTTTTGGATACACCAACTTTTTGAAGCTTACGTGGAAACCGATCCGACGCAGGATCCCCACCAGTAGCAGCTGACCCTCCCTGCATTCTATCTCTCTCCTAGCGACGACGCAAAAGTTGTCTAAGTAATTAACGCACTCTGGATGCCCCTTGCGTACCATGCACCTAACTATAAAATTGCTAATTTTCGAAAATACATAGGGGCTGCTGCGAAGACCCATACATAGGCGGTTGTCCCGCAAAAAGGCCGTTTTTCCCGCAAATTCCCATGCTAGGCCCAGACGCTCTCTGCAACCTGGATGAATGCTGACAGCCCGATATGCATTACTACTGTCAGTGGTGGCACAGTAATACCCCTCCTGCAACATCTCTGTTACAGACGCCGCCGAGTTATAATTAAATTTGCCCGACAACCTTCCATGCTGTCATTTACACACTTTCCCGTTGGGCTCGAACAGTCGACAATAGCCCGGAAATCATCGTCACCTTTTGGGACACTACCTAGAGCATATATACACAGCCAGGGTTCATCAATAATCATCAACAGTTCTTCATCAAGTTCACGTTGTAACCTGCCGGACATGGCCACACCTATCTCAGCTTTAGCTATAGAACCATAGTTTTCCTTATGATAAGTGCTGTCACATTCACTATCAATGACTCTGAAACCGAAACAAACCAACCCGGAGAATATAGTTCCAGTCCGGATCTACATCCCCGTCCGGATCTACATTCAGCATATCCACGACATGGTTTTATTTGAACACAAACACCACCGATCAAATAGGTACAATTACAACAACCGTTTATGCAATCTTCAAAAACGTCTATGACACGTTCGCACTGAGTGTGCGCACTATCATGGTCGATGGCCAACAAAGTACATCTCAACCCCGTCCCGTCCTTAGTAGGCTCATGGCCCACCACCCGCAATCAGTCCTCGTTATGTTCCTTTAGTTGCAGGTGATCGACGCCAAAGCGCCCCGAGGTGTGGCCACCCTGGCCACCGTCACTGGGCCATGTTTCAATGGTCCCCTCATTGTTCCTTGCGCTGCATTGGGCAGCCTCAGTCACGAGGTCCCTGCCAATTTCAAACTCGCCGGTTTCATCGTGATCACAGTGACCCCCCCGCCTGGGTGTGGGGGGTGAATCCCCCCAACGGTCAGGCGACGACATTAAATGCTTGGTGTGGATGCGGAGGCTTTCCCCCGCACTAATCCCTGCCTCAGAAGCAAGATCCGAGGCTTGTTTGTATTGGTAGCAACTTGACGTGGACCGCTCGCCCCTATGAGATCGCTGTACACACTCGCCAATCCATGCCTGCAGCTATCCAAAGGTCCAAGTCAATAGTTTTTGTTTGGACAAGCATCCACTACGTGATTTTTGCTTTTGCATGACAAACAATGATGGTCCCACTCGCATTTTTCCCACACGCAGCCGTCTTTATTATAATTTTGGCCAAAGCACACCCCTTTCACCTTACTCGCGCCATTCCGTATGGTGTCCGTATGAGGTTTTGCCATGCCGCTCCGGCTTTTGGTGGTTACTGTTTTATGTGAGCGTGAGTTATCCATATTGAAGTGCAAAAGTGACAAACCGTTGTCTCCCATTTTGAAAGCTCTAACTCCCTTCTCTTTCGCCTTCTCGCGCACTGCTGTATCATAGCCCCTGTAGGCTTCGTCTGTGTAATTGTTAGTGGTAGAGTGCATCGTCATGTATGCTAGGTGTCCCATGTAACCCTTGAGTTCTGCAACATGGTTGATCCCTTGATGCCCCACAATAAAGTGGTGTACAGCAGCTCGTTAAAAGTTAGTCGTCTCACATTCTTTTTCCCTTTTGTGTAATGAGCAAGGGAGAACTTACTTTTCTTTTTCTTCCTACGTCTCCTATGATCCCGGCTGCTTTCCCTGTCATCATCCGATTCCGATGAGCCCGTGGATGACGAGGACGACGGTGACGAATCGGGCGGACTGTCGTCCGAGTCACTACTCGTCATGTCCTTCTTTTTTCTTGTTTTCCTTTCCTTCTTTTTTGTCTTTTTCCCCTTCGACGCTTTTGCTGTCGTCCGCGTTGCTCGTTCCTCCACCGCGATTTCCTTTTCCAATGCGGCCTTCAACTCGGCCTTCCTTCGTGAAAGCACTCGGACTTCCAGCATCCTTCTCAACTCTATTTCCTCCGCATCCGGCTCCACTTTGATTGGCGCTCTTTTTGGCAGGTTGGCTTACATCACCCATGTCTGACAATGACAGTTCCAACATACTGTCCGCCGTACCCTCGTCCGTACTCTCCGCACCTAACTGATGTTCCTCTGCCAGCTCCGTGTTCACTGTCCTATGGCCAGGCTTAGCCTTAACCACCTTGCATTTACTTCCGCGAGGCAGTTCATGCTCGTCCCCACACGCCTGGCAATTATCCAGTCCCATAACTATGTTCTGTGGCGACCCGCATTTCACCCGCGTTACTAATGCGTGAAGGGAAGTTGCACGTCTGCACCCAGTCAAATTTCCAGCCGAATGGATACCTGATAGCGACCGCGCCACCCGAAGTAGCGTCACCCGGGCCCCCGGAACCTGATTGGATGCTGTCCTGTGGCACAGGCCACCCCAGCCAGGTGAGTACAGGTGGCACAGTGCCCACCAGCCATGCACGGGCAGGTGATATTAAAGTCCTGCAGCCTAAATAATATGGGCATAACTCGTTATACAATACATTTTGCCGGGCCGCCAACAAAATGTTTGGATTAACTGATCGTTTGGTTTAACCGAGCCTGGTTTAACGAGGTTATACTGTACTGTCTATATATAGGACAAATTCTTGAGCGCGAATGACAATGTGCATGCCCATAGTTAAGGTTTGAGCTGGTGGTGGCTCCACCGGTCCCAGGATGGAAGGAACGGAGCAAATACATTGTGAATAGTAAGTGGTACTAAATGGATAATAATAATAAATTTGCTTTTACATGTCTATGCTTACATAGTGCTTATGCATCACATATATACACTGTATTCAAATGCATGAAAGTCTAACTCTGTAATGAGATGGTGTTTTGACAAAAAGGACCATGCTGAATAAGAAGTAAAGCTTGTTTTATGTTCCAACACCTGTAGAGCGCATTGATTTTTGCATCATTTGCTATTGGACATCAAACATATTTGACATATTTCTTTGGAGGAAACCAACTGCCACCACATAGGCTACTCTTTCCCATAAGCAGCAACATGAATACACATACCACAGCTTTTGATGAATGAGTTGTGGACCACTGGTTGGAAAGGAAAATAGCCCAATCTGCAAATGGGTCCACTGAGAAGGATCGATCAGATGATCGACATCTTCACAGGTGAACACGCTACCACCTGAGCTACGTCCCGCTCCCTATGCTGAATAAGAAGGCATTGCTGTTGAAAATTACAAGGACGAATGTCCCCTAATTTAAGAACAACGTGAACAAAGGCTGATTCATGGAATTATCTACCACTTGAAAATCTGCCTACTGTCCCAATCTGAGATGTAAGGTTGGAAGATGTGACGGGATTGTACTTGGGTCATTCTCTGAAAATGGGCACCACATATTTGGTTCCCATGTTATGATGGTGATAATTCTTTCTTTTATTTTGTAGCAACTCAAAAAGTTAGTGTTTCCTCTGTGTGTTAAGTATGTTAGCAATGCTACAAGTATTTAATCTATCCCCCCAAAAATATTAAAACTAGGCTTGTATGAATTTGTGCTGAAGTGAAAATGTGAAAATTTACACATTGATACCATACATTTACCCAAACCGTTTTCAACTTTTTTCTTGGAAGACATAATCTTCTTTCCTTAACTGTAATCAATGAAATCTTAGTTGAATTTGTTGTGTATGATCAAATGATTTTTTAGATGTGTCTTTGATTTCCATGTCTCATGACTGACATTAACGGATTGCTCGATGTGTATCAAATCAAAATCAAAAGATGAAATAACTTTTTCAACTCAGATCCCTGCACAACATGACTGTAAACCTTGAGATTAACTTGGATTCTGCTATTAATTAGAATGTTTTCTGCTATTATTTGGCGGGTTTTCACTTTTGGTTTCCATCTCACACTATAGTACCCATTTAGGTGAGATGGGTGAACGTGGTAAACCCCAGACACCCAGGCCTACCTCAAAGCTGTCTACCTATAGCAACACCTATTGTACGAGCCACTGAATCAATGTTATGAACAAAGCTGCACTTATTAAAATTCAACAACAAATTAATTCATCATCATAGCAGATGTTCAAAAACCTAATGGCTAAGATAATTGAAACATGTGTCTCCTAACAATATATAAGCATCACACTCAATATCTAAACCATCTATATCAAAACTGTAAATGTAACCTTGTTCTGAGAAAACAAATTCATTGGTGGCAGAGAACAAACACATGGTATCGGCCCACATCACCCAGAAACAAACAAGCTCTGAATAGTTCTAATCTCCAACACACTTTTGCTTAGTTCTTCAGTTCATGTAACCAAGCATGTGGTTGGAGAGTGCCGAGGTTTGTCATGTATGAATGACATCATGGGTGAGATTCACTCATCACATGATCTAGAGGGGTTCACCACAGATAGGGTAATTCAGACAAACCCACACAATGTAAGCCACATAAAGCTCTCAATTCAACTTTTAAAGTCTCTTAATCTACATGATTTTATCAATTATTCACACCAAAAGTCGGTGGTTATGATAAAGAAACACTTGAACTATATATTTAGTACTTGAGTTTACAAATACTATAACATTTTACTCTATAGGGTTGTCTAGAAGTTCTGTCAGTGCTGCTGGACTAACTACAGCACAGCAAGAGCAACTAAACTCAGCAAACTCCCCCCAGATACTCGGCTATACAAACTGAACAACCAGGCAAAGGTGTGTTTGGAGAGCATTTGTCATAGTATGGTTCCAGTCTCAGCGGCCTAAAGGTCCCTACTGGGTCCCTTTAACAAAACCTTTGTTGAAGTACACTGCATCTCTGTGTTTCTCTTAGGACAAATTGCATGTGGTCCTGGTCGTCCCAGCATTGTCACACTGTCTGAGGGTGCAAATGAAATGATTAAATCTCCGGGAAACTTTGAATACTACCCACACAATGCTCACTGCCAGTGGAAAATCATTGCACCTAAATGCAAGGTATGGTTTGTTTGATGGTTGGGGTTTTATGTGCTAGCAAGATCTATGCTCATACCAGAACAGGTAGTACTCACTTGTGAACATGCACACTCATGGCAACTTTATAGGTGCTGTCCCACCTGGTGATCAGGCTTCAAGCATCATGACCCGATATCCCACTCAGTCACATTGTGCGTAATGCTTTGGCATTGCGGGTAATCAGGATCACGAAGACAGTACAAGGCGTGCCAGTAGCCAGGACGTCTTTGGCGCCGACTAGCGGAATTCTTCAGAACTACGTATTTAACTCAGTCGCCGACTAGCGGTTTCTTTACTTAGCCTCGCCACCGTGGATCTCAGGTTCTGATGACGTAGCAGGCAGTGTGCTTAAACTGTCGACGCGGTGCTTTGTGGGTACAACTTAACTATATAAGGCGACGCAGCAGTGGGTTTCTGTCATTACGACCGGAGGAGCCAGGAGACTTTGACCAGACTTAATAATTGGGATTCACTGCAGCCGGCCCGACCAGAGGAGCCAGGAGACGTTATCAAGCCTTAAGCATGGGAATCTCCGACTATTAATGACACGCACGCCAGGCCGCCGGGACAACACTAATTTCCCGGCGATCGACATGGAAGCGAGCCGGCAACCCACGCGCCGGTTCGCCGGTACGATGTTAAAATTCTCCAGCGATCGACTAACCAAGGAGCCGGCGACAGGCGCGCCAGGAGACGGTATCAGGCCTTAAGCATGGGAATCACTGGGATTCACTGCAGCCGGCCCGACCGGAGGAGCCAGGAGACGTTAAGCATGGGAATCACTATAGCAGATGCCATCGACCAAGGAAACACTAATTTCTCCGGCGATTGACAAGCCGGGAGCCGCCAACACGCTCGCCGGCACGACGTTAAATTTCTCCAGCGATCGACGAAGCAAGGAGCCGGCGATATGCTCGCCAGGAGACGGTATAAAGCCTTAAGCATGGGAATCACTCTAGCAGATGCCGTCGACCAAGGAAACACTAATTTCTTCGACGATTGACAAAGCCGGGAGCGGCAATACGCTCGCCGGCACGACGTTAAATTTCTACGGCGATCGACGAAGCAAGGAGCCGGCGATACGCTCGCCAGGAGATGTTATCAAGCCTTAAGTATGGGAATCACTCTAGCAGATGCCGCCGACCAAGGAAAATTTCTCCGGCGATCGATGAAGCAAGGAGCCGGCGACACATGCGCCAGGAGACGTTCTCAAGCCTAAGTATGGGAATCAGTGTAGCAGATGCCGTCGACCAAGGAAACACTAATTTCTCCGACGATTGACAAGCCGTGGCCGGCAATACGCTCGCCGGCACAACGTTAAATTTCTACGGCCATTGACGAAGCAAGGAGCCGGCACAATACTAAATTCTCCGGCGATTGACGTTGCAGGGAGCCGGCAACACATGCGCCGATTCGCCGGCACAACGTTAAATTTCTCTGACGATCGACGAAGCAAGGAGCCGGCGAAATGCGCGCCGACAACACTAAATCCTCCGGCGATCGACTTAGTAGGGAGCCGGCAACATACGCGCCGCTTCGCCGGCACGACGTTAAATTTCTCCGGCGTTCGACTAAGCAAGGAGCCGGCTACACGTGCGCCGCTTCGCCAGTACAACATTAGATTCTTCGGCGAGATTGACGAAGCCGGGAGCCGGCGATTTGAACACCAGGACGATACTAAATTCTCCGGCGATCGACGTAGGAGGGAGGCGGCAACACGCGTGCCGGTACGAAGTTAAATTTCTCCGACGATCGACGAAGCAAGGAGCCGGCGATATGCGCGCCAGCCCGCCGGGACAATACTATATTCTTCGACGATTGACATAGAAGGGAGCTGGCAACACGCGCGCCGGCACAACGTTAAATTCTCCGGCGATTGACGGAGCAAGGAGCCGGCGACATGCGCGCCAGGAGACGTTATCAAGCCACTAATTGCTCCGACGATGTACTATCTTCATGCATATGATCTGTGTCCAGAATGGAGTGCGGCCGGTGTGTGTCGATTGCGG
>CM059199.1:67820713-67985999 GCA_030323885.1 Branchipolynoe longqiensis | reverse complement strand
TTGAATTTTGTTTGTATTATTCCTAGCCATATTGATTGCTCGTTATTCACATGCTTTCAGGACCTCCCAGCATTCTGGCACCAGTTGGACCATTGTTGAGTGCACTTCCTCCTGTAGCTCAGATGGCAGAGTGTTGGTCTCAAGATCAGAGGGTAACCGGTTCCAATCATGGAACTGCAATACTTTAAAAAAGAAAAAAATGTCCTACTATTTTTTGTGTAATGCATAATTATATCAATATTAATAAATATGCCTTTACCTAACTCGACATTGCTCGATGTTATCTGACTGGGCTTTACCCGGCTCGGCTTTAATCGGCTCGGCTTTACCCGGCTCGGCTTTACCCGGCTCGGCTTTACCCGGCTCGGCTTTACCCGGCTCGGCTTTACCCGGCTCAGCTTTACCCGGCTCGGCTTTACCCAGCTCGGCTTTACCTGGCTTGGCTTTACCCGGTTGGATTTTATGTGACTCGTCTTGACCCGACCCGACTTCACCCCACCCGACTTCACCCGACCCGAGTTCACCCAACCCGAGTTCACCAGACACGACTTTACCCGACTCGACTTTACCCGACTACACTTTACCCGATTACACTTTACCAGGCTCGACGTTATCTGCCTCCAGGTTACCAGCCTTGACGTTACCCGCCTCGACGTTACCCGCCTCGACGTTACCCACCTCGACGTTACCCGACTCGACGTTATCCGCCTCAACGTTATCCGCCTCAATGTTACCCACCTCGATGTTACGTGACCCGACTTCACCCAACTCGACTTCACCCGACTCGACTTCCCCCGACTCGACTTCACCCATCCCGACTTCACCCGACCGGAGTTCACCTGACACAAATTGACCAGACCCGATTTTACCCGACCCGATTTTACCCGACCACACTTTACCCTACCCGACTTTCCCCGAACCGACTTTACCCAACTTTACCTCAACCGAGTTTACCCGACCCGAGTTTACTCGACCCGACTTTACCCGACTCTACTTTACCAGACTGACTTCACCCGACTCGACGTTTCACTCCTTGACTTTACCGCCTCGACATTACCCACCTCGATGCTACCTGCCTCGATGTTACCCGCCTCGACGTTACCTGCCTATATGTTACCCGACCCGAATTTACCCGACCCGACTTCACCTGACCCAACGTCACCTGACCCGACTTCACCCGACCCGACTTCACCTGACTCGACTTCACCCAACCCGACGTCACCTGACCCGAGTTCACCCGACATGACTTTACCCGACCAGACTTTACCCAACCCGACTTACCCGACCACACATTACCCGACCACACTTTACCTGACCCAACTTTCCCCAAACCGACTTTACCTGACCCTACTTTACCCGACCCGTCTTTACCCGACCCCATTTTACCCAACACCACTTTACCTCACCCCACTTTACCTCAACCAAGTTTACCCGACCCGAGTTTACCCGACCCGACTTTACCCGACTAAAATTTCTCCGACTCGACTTGACCCGACTTGACGTTTCACGCATCATCTTTACCCGGCTCGACGTGACCCGCTCCGCCGTTACTCGCCTCGATGTTACACGCCTCGATGTTCTCGCCTCGAGATTACCCGGCTCGACGTTTACGCCTCGACGTTACTCGCCTCGACGTTACCTGCCTAACCATTACCCGACCCAACTTTACCCGACCCGACTTTACCAGACCCGACTTTACCAGACCCGACTTTACCCGACCCGATTTCACCCGACCCGACTTCACCCGACTCGACTCCACCTGAGTCGAGTTCACCCGACATGACTTTACCCGACCTGACTTTACCCGTCCCGACTTTATCCGACCACACGGGTCTGGTAAAGTTGGGTCGGGTAACATTTAGGGGGGTGAAGTCGCTGGTGACCTCGAGTTGGGTAACGTCGAGGTGGGTAACAACGAGGTGGGTAACGTCGAGGCAGGCAACGTCGGGTCGGGTAAAGTCGGGTCGGGTAAACTCGGGTCGAGTAAACTCGGGTGAGGTAAAGTGGGGTGAGGTAAAGTTGGGTCGGGTAAAGTGTGGTCGGGTAAAGTCGGGTCGGGTAAAGTGTGGTCGGGTAAAGTCTGGTCGGGTGAAGTCGGGTCGGGTGAAGTTGGGGCGGGTAACGTCGAGGTGGGTAACCTCGAGGCGGGTAATGACGAGGCGGGTAACGTCGAGGTGGGTAACGTCGAGGCAGGTAACGTCGAGGTGTAAAACGTTGAGGTGGATAATGTCGAGCCAGGTAAAGTCGAGGCGATTAACGTCGAGCCAGGTAAAGTCGACCCGGCTAAAGTCAGGTTGGGTAAACTCGGGTCGGGTAAACTCGGGTGAGGTAAATTGGGTGAAGTAAAGTGGGGTTGGGTAAAGTGGGGTCGGGTAAAGACGGGTTGGGTAAAGTAGGGTCAGGTAAAGTCGGTTCGGAGAAAGTCGGGTTCGGTAAAGTGAGGTCCGGTAAAGTGTGGTCGAGTAAAGTCAGGTCGGGTAAAGTTGGGTCGGGTAAAGTTCAGTCGGGTAAACTCAGGTCGGGTGAAGTCGGGTGGGGTGAAGTCGAGTCGAGTAAAGTCTGGTTGGGTAACGTTTAGGTGGGTAACATTTAGGCGGGTAACGTCGAGGCGGGCAACGTTGAGGCGGGTAACATCGAGGCGGGTAAAGTCTAGGCGATTAACGTAGACCCGGGTAAAGTCGACCCGGGTAAAGTCAACCTGGCTAAAGTGGGGTTGGGTAAACTCGGGTGAGGTAAAGTGCGGTGAGGTAAAGTGGGGTTGGGTAAAGTTGGGTTGGGTAAAATGTGGTCAGGTAAAGTGTGGTCGGGTAAAGTCGTGTCGGGTGAACTCAGGTCGGGTGAAGTAGGGTGGGGTGAAGTCGGGTCGGGTAAATTCTGGTCGGGTAACATTTAGGCAAGTACCGTTCACCCGGGTAATGTTGAGGCCGGTAACGTCAAGGCGGGTAACGTTGAGGCGGGTAACGACGAGCCGAGAAAAGTCGACCCTGGTAAAGCCGGGTCGGGTAAAGCCGGGTCGGGTAAAGTCGGGTCGGGTAAACTCGGGTCAGGTAAACTCAGGTGATGTAAAGTGGGGTGAGGTAAAGTGGGGTTGGGTAAAGTCGGGTCGGGTAAAGACTGGTCGGGTAAAGTCGTGTCGGGTAAACTTGGGTCAGGTGAAGTTGGCTGTGGTAGAAGTCGAGCCGGGTGAAGTCGGGTCGGGTGAAGTCGGGTCGGGTGAAGTCGGGTCATGTAAAGTCGGGTCAGGTAAAGTCGGGTCGGGTACCGGATAGGCGAGTACTGTTTAGGCGGGTACCAGTGGGTACCATTTAGGCGGGTAACGTTTAGTCGGGAACCTCGAGGTGGGTAACGTCGAGGTGGGTCACGTCGAGGTGGGTAACGTCTAGATGGGTAACGTCGAGGTGGGTCAAATCGAGGCGGGTAACGTCGAGTCGTGTGTAGTCGAGTCCGGTAAAGTCAGCCCTCGTAAAGTCGGGGCAGGTAACCTCAGGTTGGGTAAACATGGGTGAGGTAAAGTGGGGTTGGGTAAAGTGAGGTCGGGTAAAGACAGGTCGGGTAAATTTGTGTCGGGTGAACTCGGCTTGGGTGAAGTCGGGTCGGGTAAAGTTGGGTTGGGTAAAGTCAAGTTGGCTAAACTCGGGTCGGGTGAAGTCGGGTGGGGTGAAGTCGAGTCGGGTGAAGTCGGTTCAGGTGAAGTCGGTTCGGGTGAATTCGGGTCGGGTGAAGTCGGGTCGGGTAAAGTCGGGTCGGGTAACATTAAGGCAGGTAACGTCGAGGCGGGTAACATCGATGCGGGCAGCGTCGAGGCGGGTAATGTTGAGGCGGGTAAAGTCGAGGCGTGAAACATCAAATCGGGTGAAGTCGAGTCGGGTAAAGTCGAGTTGGGTAAACTCGGTTGAGGTAAAGTCGGGTAAAGTAGGGTAAAGTCGGTTCGTCGGGTCGGGGAAAGTCGGGTCGGGTAAAATCGGGTCGGGTAAATTTGTGTTGGGGGAACTCGGGTTGGGTGAAGTCTGGTCGGGTAAAGTCGGGTTGGGTAAAGTCGGGTCGTGTAACGTTTAGGCGGGTAACGTCAAGGTGGGTAATGTTGAGGCGGGTAACATCGAGGCGGGTAACCTCGAGGTGGGTAACATCAAGGTGGGTAATGTCGAGGTGGGTAATGTCGAGGTGGGTTATGTCGAGGCAGGTCACGTGGAGCTGGGTAAAGTCGAGGTGGATAACGTTGAATCGTGTAAAGTCGAGCCGGGGTAAACTCAAACCGGGGTAAAATCGACCCGGGGTAAAGTCAACCCGGTGTAAAGTCGACGAGGGGTAAAATCGAGCCCGGTAAAGTTTACAAATATTAATATAATTATGCATTTAAAAAATTATTATTAAGACATTCTTTACAAACAAAAGTATTCCAGTTCCCCTCTGATCTTGAGACCAACACTCTGCTATCTAAGCTATAGAGGAACTGCTAAACCCAGTGTGGTCAAATTGGTGGCTGAATGCTGGGAGGTCCTCACAACATGTGAATAATGAGAAAACAATATGGATATAAATAATCTGAACAAAATTTAAAAGTAAGGATAATAAATAAATAAATTTAAATATAAATCAAATCAAATTAAAATAAATATCACCACATCATCATTGACCAGTATGGTGCGGCTAGAGGTGAGTTGGTGTTGGTGTGGATTGCAGACCAGTGTTGCTGTGTGGCTATTGTCTTACTTTGTGAGTGTGGCTGGGGGTGGGGGAGGTGTCAGGTAGGGCAACCATGCATGACTACCACTAAACTGGTCTATATGGCTGGCAGGGTTACACCAACACAAATAAGCTAGGGTGGGGATGCATCTGTAAACTGACTAACTGAAAAACTTAGTGGGGATGTGGGTCATGGTCATTGAGCCATGACTGCTGCCAAACCATGCTTTTTTTAAGTTGAAGATAGGGGTACTACCAGTACCAGTATATCGAAACATCCATACATATATGCATATATATGCACATATCATCATGCTGTCGGTCGCGATACGACAAAGACTGTTTTCATTACTTTTCCCCTCTCCCATTTCATGAAAGCTGCCTGCAAAAGTGTTGAAGTGCTGCTGGCTTTGACACATATAGATGTCCATATATACACATAAATACACATATATACACATATATATGCGTATAAATAGTATAGTTATAAGAATCTTACCTGGGTACAGATGATGGATAACTCTTGTTTTCCCGAGGTACAAGCCTCGGATAGTCGTGGGCTAGAGAGAAGGAAGCAACATCCGGGTACAGCAATCTTCACCTAATTATTCAGGATAAAAATGAGCTTAAATGATGGAACTCATAATGTTTTCGTTTTGGCACAAGCGAACGTAATAGTTGTGGCAGGGTGTGGTGGGCGGGCCCTAGCCCATGACTATCCGAGCCTTGTACCTTGGGAAAACAAGAGTTATCCATCATCTGTACCCAGGTAAGATTTGTATAACTATACTATTTTATCTCGGTACTAAGCCTCTGGCTACTCGTGGTCGAGGGAGACCTTTACGTAGACTCATTTTTATCCTCAATTATCTGATGAACATAGTAATGTATCAGTTGAAATCTTTAAAATTGTGTACATCTCACCCGATCTTCTTAATTGGTGAGTAGGCGGGTTGCAACCCCACTTGTCTTTTCTAGTTGTTTGTTGTAATGTTTTGCAAACGACCTTGCCGGCTTCCAGCCGGCATGTGAGAGGATTCTCTCGACTGAGATCCCCAAGTGTCTTGCCTTCGAGACCATAGCACCTCACGTAGAGTGTGAAGCATGGCGTTGTGTATTGACGCCAGCTGACTTGAGCACGTTAATCATCCATCTGGTGAGCGTGTCTCTGGAGATAGCCTTATGTGGCTTGATGAAGCTTACCAAAAGCTGTCTGGAATTCCGTATTCATTCTGTCTTGGATATATAAGCCCTAATGGCTGACACTACACAAAGTTTCCTATCATGTGGGAAACTCGTCAAATGAATCGAGGAGAGTGGATCTCCTGTACAATTTGATTTGACTAGTTTGTCCAAATCAAACGTGGCCTCTTTATCATCAATATCCAGGCCCTGAAGTGAAAGGGCAACACTTGTATGGCCTCTATGACCGGTTGCTAAAAGTAACAGTACCGCTAATCTGTAGCCTAGCCGTTTGATCGATAGATGTCTATTACTAGGCCATTGTTGAAATAACTTAAATACTACTGAGACATCCCAAAACCGATTATATTTTGGCTTTGGAGGGTTTCTTTCATTTACAGATCTCATGAACCAATGGAGAACCTTGTGTTTACCGACTGTTTCTCCATTAATCCTTGGTAGAATAACTGATAGTGCACGTCAAGCTGCATTGATGGCACCATAACCTAGTCCGTCATCTTCCATCATTCATAAGAAACGGACTACTTGGGGGATGGATGATTCCATTGGCTTAACTTTGTGTGTTAAACAATAAATGCCCCATTTCTTTAAGTAACTGGAATATAATTTGCCTGCTCCTGGTCTCCACGCATGGGAAATTAACCTGTTCTGGGTGATTTTATCTAGTCCAAATTTTGTAAATATTTATTCAGAAAAGGAATGCCAATAGGGGCATCGTGGATATGTCCACCAGGTTTGTTGCTTGGCCTTGGTGTTGTAGGTTTAGTGGCCTTCTGGGGAATTTTAAAGAGTCTTTCGCTCCCCATTCTACTGCTGCTCGCCAGGGTTGAGTGTTCCTCTCTGGCTCTATGAGCACTGCATGCGCTTTGTCCAGCCTGATCTTCCTGGCTACTCTCCAGATCATGGAGAAAGCATCAATTTGCCAGGCGTCTGGTTCTGGATGCCAAGATACATATTTATTAATTTTCTTGTTTCTACATGAGGCAAATCGATTTACTTCTGGTGTCCCCCACTTTTGGCAAATTGTGTCAAAAAGGTTATCATTCAATGACCATTCTAAATGATCATGGAAATGGCGGCTCTTAGTGTCAGCTAATGTATTCTGGCTACCTGGAATATATGCTACTGTAAGCCAAACTTGTTGTGTTTGAGCCCAATTCCAAATTTGTTTCCCAAATGTATTGCATGGCTTGGGCTTTGTGCCTCCCATGTTTTGAATATATGCCATAGCAGTGGTATTATCAGTTAAGACTTGTATGTTGAATTTAGGCACTCGGACTAAACTCCTTAAACCTAAATAAATGGCCCGCAATTCTAGGACATTTATGTGATCGTTTAATTCACCATCTAGCCAGCGGCCCCCTGTAGCAAGATCATCGCGATGAGCACCCCAACCTTCTAGAGAGGCATCGGTTGTGACTATGGTCTTAGGCTCACCCATCCTAATTGGATTGTGTGAGTGATGAATGTGATCTAGCCACCATTGAATATCATCATGCTCGTCCTTAGAGATGATCATAAGACCCTCAAAATTACCTTTAGTTTTGGCTAATGCATGACTTTTGTCTATTTCAAGGGACTTGATATGAGCCTGACCATATAAAATGGCTGGCACATAAGCTACCATAATTCCAATAAGCACTGCGACTTGTCTTATTTGTTGTCTTTTTAATTGTATTAATTTGAAGGATGTGGTCTTAAACTTATCTATTTTATCAGGTGTTAAAGAGATCGTCATTTGTTCAGTATCAATAAAGAGACCTCAGTATTTTAAATGTTTTGTAGGGAATAATACTGATTTAGTATCATGTATGTAAAACGCATGTGCCTTAATGCGTGACATACATCATTTATGGCTTTTTGACAATCGTGTTCCGTTTGCGCCATGATGAAAGAATCATCAATGTAGCGGAACATTACATGACCTTTCTTGGCCATTTCTGAAAATATGGGTTTTAACAATTTAGTAAATAATCTTGGTGCGCAAGCTAACCCATATGGCAAACAAGTAAACTGGTAGAGTTGTCCTTGCCATATAAACCTGAGAAATTGTCTGTGGGCTTGATAAATTGGAATAGTATAGTATGCATCTTTTAAGTCAACACTAGCGAGCCAAGAACTAGGTGTTACTAGGTCTAGAGCTGTTTCTAGGGAAAATATTTTGAAATGTTTATATTGGACCAAATTATTAAGTGTTGTTACATCTAAGATCATTCTCACATCACCATTAGGCTTGGGTCTGGAAAATATGTTTGAAATATATTCTCCATCCATATGTTGGACTGGTTCAATAATCCCTTTAGCACAGAATTTATGGACTTCTTGATTCAAGGCTTGTTCATCTAAGGATAGGCGATAAGGAAAAGGTATATTGTTTTGAATGGGGATTTCTATGAAAGGAATCGTGACCCCTTGTACAATATCCAGTATGGTCTGGTTTTGTGTAATCTCTTGCCAAGCATTCAAATGGTTAGATACATTTCCTGCATAAAAAGGGCTTACAGAAGTCTGCGTTGATACTTCTATTTGTTGTTGGGTGGCCTGGGGAACGGCTTCTGGGAGGGTGTTTCCCTCCTGAAGGGGCGGTTGTTGTCGTTCCAGCTGTACTGGTTCCGCTGTCCCCGTCCCCTCACCTGATAGGCAAAGTTTGCGCTGCCGAACCGGCTGCCTCATTTTCCAGTCCGGCGGCTGCGAAAATCCGAGCGGACTTTCCTGTATTTTGCGGCGTTATCTTGCTTGCCATCAAGATGTTTTGACTGCTTCACGGTGGTTTCAACCTGTTTAAACAGGTATTGTAACTGGCCCCCAAACATTTTGGTGTGATCCAGGGGCTTGCCTTTGATTGGCTTCGGTGCCAGGAATGTGTGTATTCCTTGCCATCGTTGTCCACGACCTTCTTTGATCTGGCGACCTCTTTGCCCGTGTCAGTGGTGACGGATTTGAAGACATTTTCAAATCTTCGGTATGACAGGAAGTTGCTGGTCGCTGCGAGCACCCCAATTCCTGCGTCCATATCTGCGCACATCATTGTGAACTTATTGTCCGTCATCATGTGGGCGTGACCGCTGCCAGGTCCACCAGGACCCCTTTGTGTACTGTGTGCAAGCACGCCTCAAACTTCTTGGTGTCGTCACTCATCGTGATGTCCGCATCCATATCTTTGATGATGGCCTCTGGTATCCCTTTGATCCCCGTGTACTGCTTGGAGAGTTTGGTGATGATCTCCCCGGGCTTAAAAGTATGGAAATGGCCCTTGCTGTTTTTACGCATCACGGTGCAGGTGTTTATTTTCTTGCGCTTTTCCAAGCGTATCTTTTTCAGCACCTTGCCGGTGATTTCTACATATTTGCCAATATGTTCCGTGTCCGTCTCCAAATCATTTGTCGTGGAGTCGGCTGACGAGTCGGAAGAAGAAGACTTGCTCTTCTTCTTCTTGGATTTGGACTTCTTCTTAGTCCGCTTCACTTTACAGAGCTTGTTCTTTGCTTTGTAGTAGTCGTCCCTCTGGGACGAGTTCTTCTTAGCGTGCTTGCGTTTCTTTGGATGGAAATCCACCTCCGAGTCAGTTGGCTGTTGAGGGTCCGAAGCATCCTCCCATTCGGACTGGTCTGATGGAGAGGCACAGGATTTAGCCGAGGCCTAACTCATGGGACTCGGGAGCAGCTGTTGTAGCTGCTCACGAATGAGCCACACCACAAGGTCATCCGTCCGCATTGGACGGCCCTGCCTCAGGTGAGTAGTCACGTGACGGAGCGGACTCCAGTCCAGGGGTCGAGTCTCCCTCGCTCAACATTTGTGGTACACCTTTGGTACCCCGCTTCGCAGCCATCTCGAGACGTCTGTAATATAACCAAAGGTCTATTAGTACGTACTCGAGGAGCAACTGAATGCGAGGAACAGTGCTTAATGTGCTTTATAGCACTAATGCGTATTAAGACCGTATTTACACCGGTTTTAATCCAGGCATGGTAAGGTAATATGTCGAAAGTGCAACGGCTGGGCGAACCAATACCGAAACCAAGCGAGGGGTAGGGACCAGTGTACTGTTCCCTCCCACACTCTCTGTAACATACACTTCTTCCTCCTGTGACTACTACGCCACAAGTTGAAGAAAATGCTATGAAACTCGGAGGTATGCCTTAACCTTGGGAAATCTATTAATATTCCCGAATCTATCTAAGCGATGATTTGAAATCCTGCAAAGAAAAATATATATTAGTAATGGGCAGTACGAAATGCTAATTAACATCATGGCTATGAATGTAAAAATAGCGCCGTAGCACTAAAAAAGTATATATAATATCGTATTATATTTAAATAGATATATATATATATGGCGGTATCCATCCCCTCAAGGGAGACGAACAGTAAACAAATAATAATGTATAAACAAAAAATTAATAACCGCCAGGGGTCTTATGATTACCCCTATGTGACCCCCAGAATCCCTCGGACAGGGCGAGCGCCAACCAACTGCGCGAGCAGCCAGTCACCGCTAACCTCAGTCACCTGTCATCTGATTGTCTACATGAAGCCCAGAATCGCTCATATCTGGTGCCCAAAACGCGGCCGGGCATTCAGAAATATTAGAGTGGCGACCACAAACGATATTCTGAGACGATTCTCAGAGATGATTGAAGAACTCGACGAACATCACCGATGAAGAATAACATCTCAGATGTCCAGGTAGGGTCCAGGTTAGTTTTATCACTTGTTTCGGGTGCTGGGGTGCTGAGACTGGGTGAGACACTGTTGTACCACTATTTGTGACATGTGTGAGAGTACAAGGAAGGTGTGAACGTAATATATATGTGTTGATATCTGCATGTATGTATGTAACAAAGGCACACAAAAGGAGCCAAAGAACATCACAACCACACAACATGCACACTGCCTGCACACACACTTCTCATACAACCAAACATAGGTATGGGAAAGGATAGTAAAGCAGCAGTGGAGGAAAATAAGGTTTGTTGGAAGAGGAGTATGAAGAGATAGTGAATAGGATTAGGGCAGACGGAGAGAAGGAAAAGAAAAGAGAGAAGGAAAATAGGAAAGATTAGGGTGGTGGTGCATTCTGTGTCGGGTTGATGTGCTATGTGTCAGGTTGAGGCGTTCGGTGTCGAGTAAGGACAATTTCAGGTATATATATATATAATTGTTTCTGATTGAAATTGTTTAGTCCGTTTCTTGTAAAGTATTTGACGCTAAGTATACTAGGGAAACTAACAGATGGTAAGGATAAAATAAAGTGATACAAGGTAGCTAGCAAATAGGAGTGGCGAGGGGGCATTCGCTAATAGAATATTAGTAATCACACTTCTTTTGACTAGGCTATAAGATAGGGCGGTACCCAGCAATTAACCTACCCACCGCCGAGGGAAGGCAGCCGGCAGGTCCATTTATAAGCGCCTGCAGGGGTTTGTGAGTGTGTAGGGGAGTAAGAAAGGGGTGTGTCGAGGTGAGTGTGACCTGAGACAACCCCTCCAGCAGGGAAATTGTGTCGGGGTGTTTTTGCATGTGTCGGGGTGTTTTTGAGAAGGTAGTTGATAGATATTGTTTTTGATATATATCAACAGCTAAAAGGAACGGTACGTCGGTACATCGATACATCGATATATATGATAAGTTAAATATATAGTGGTACCATACTGCAGCTTAGAGTAACTTTCAATGAATAAAAGTCATAAACTGGATAGGTTCAGATCTTCCAGGGCCAGCTCCCGAGCTTCCAGGGCCAGTGACTTAGATAGAAGGAGGGGCATTGTGCCAGATAACCGTACAGATATCACAATGGCAGAAGCAGAATTAAATAGGGGGTTTGCCGACTGGTTCGCAGACGGGGTAGCCACAGGGGAGATACCCACAGATGGGGATCGGCTAGTATATTTAACCAAATATGCAGCTGGACAGTTAGAAGCCCAGGTCAGAGTGCTCAGGGAAACCAGGGAGCTTGGGACCAGGTCCAACCAAGAGCAGGCACAGATCCTGTGAGAGAGAATGATGGGGGATGAGCACATCGTGCTAAGGACGGGTCGAATTAAGGAAGAAGAAAAGGCTGTAAGGGGTCAGACCTGGGAGTGTTGAGGTCCTGGGTAGAGCAAGTAGGCATGGCAGGCAGAGTGTCAGAAGCAAGAGGAGCAGCTATAGTAAAGTGTTCTCTCGGTCATTCTAGGGGCAGTCTCAATGAGGTCATCTACTCAGTATATGAGGATGATGCACAAAGCTCCTGGGAGGCGGTCAGGGAATGCCTGGTTGGGCTGTTCTCTCAACAGCCAGGGAAGCCACTGCATTAGTTGATATAGTATTCAGATTAAAGCCGGAAAAAGGAGAGCATAATGTATGCGATACAGTACGGCAGTACAGAGGGTTTGGCCAGACAAAGGACTGATTAGGGTGGGTGCAGTACATGGCATGGTCATTAATAGGTTTGAGGACTCTTTGATTGAGCCAGGGGTCAGACTGAATGTATGCCTGGCCAGGGTAGCTAGCCTAGAGGCAGCCATGTCTGTAGCCAGGGAGAATAACGAAGGCCTGGCAGCGCCAGGGGGCAGGCTGACCGGGACTCATAGGCTGGAGGAACCCATGGATATAGGGGCTATAGAAGGGCACACAAGAGTGGAGACAGTGGTGGCTTCTGCAGATAGGGCGGCCTTTAAAACGCTCCAGGGTGAGATCAAAAGTCTCCGAAAAATGATGGCAGAATGGACTGAGCGGCCAGTACAGGCTGCACAGTTGACAATTGCACCGGCACCACCATCTACAGTAGTGGTGCAGACTGCACCAACACTGCCCTCAAATATCCCTGTAAATACAGGTGAGAAAAGGAGGGTGCCATGTCAAGTAGTGGGATGCGCCCCATGACAGGCTTTCCAGGGTCCAGGGAGAGATACAGTAAGATGTGGGTATTGTGCACATAATTATCACATGGATTATATAACTACGCATCAGCAGAAGTGCAGACAAATGCGGCAGAATTTCATTTTCAGGGCTAGTTGATACTGGTGCCAGCAAGAGTATGATTAAAAGTAAAGTGTATAATGCTCTTAAAGCAAGGGGTTATGCAAGAGGTGGACTCCGGCAGGGCTTGAGGCTTCACTCACTTTCAGGACATTTGATTCCTACAAGGGGAGTGGGGATGTTCACCCTGGTGGAAGTTGAGTGTGATTGTTGTGTGGTTGGAGAGTTACAACATGGGTCGTAATGCTCGCATTGCGGTTGATGCAAGGCGAGGGAGGACCCCCCCTTCTCTCTCCCCTCCAGCCGTTGGCTATTACATAACCGCCCGCGCTTCCTCCCCTTATAGCCAGCCCCCACACCGCCTCAGGCCACTCGCCCTCCTGCCTACAGACACTCCGCTCCTCCATACACTTTTTTCTTTGGCTTCTCCTCACCAAGCATACTTACCACACCACACTACCGAGCTGTCGGTTACAACCCGAGGACGACACTGCTACACTACTGCTGGCCCGCCTACACTACTTCTGGCTGACGTACGCTATCCTGCATGACCGCCTCTCACCACCACCATGCACTACACCTTACCGCCCGACGGCCTCATCACTACCGTGCAGGACACCACCCTGCACGACGGGCTCTCGCTGCTACCATGCACTACACCAATACCATGCAGTATACCACCCTGCACAACAGACAGCCTCTCACCACTACCATGCACTACGTCTCCCTGCACGACGACCTCTCACCACTACCGTGCACTACGTCACCCAGCACGACGGCCTCTCACCACTACCACGCACTACACATCCTGCACGACGGCCCCTAACCACCACCGTGCATTACACCTTCCTGCACGACGGCCTCTCACCACTACTCTGCACTACGTCTTCCTGCACGACGACCTCTCACAACTACAGTGTGCTGCACCATCCCGCACGACGGCCTCTTGCCACTACCATGCACTACATGATCCTGCACGACGGCCTCTAACCACTGCCGTGCACTGCACTGCACTTTCCAGCACGCTGGCCTCTCGCCACTACGTGCACTCCGCCACCCTGCGTGGTGGCCTCTCGCCACGACCGTACACTACACCATCCTGCACGACTGCCTGTCACCACTACCGTGCACTACACCTTCCTGCAGGATGGCCCCTCGCCACTACCGGGCACTACATCATCCTGCACGGCCTCTCACCACTACCGTGCACTCCACTACCGTGCATGACAGCATCCTGCACCACGCCTGCGACGGGCTCCCTCGCCACGCCTCCACACGAGGTTTGTGCCTCCCCTGCCCTATCCTCCCCCCATCAGCCCAACCCTCATCCTCCCCCCTGGCGTCACGAGCCCCCCCCCCCCCCCCCCCCCCCCCCCAGCGCCGCCCGTCACCACCCGCCACCCTCTCATCCCGCCGCCCTCCCCTGCCGGCCGAGGAGCTCACCACAACCCCCGCCCTGCCCGCCCACCACCCCCTGCCGGCCAACTAGCTCACCACAACAGCCACCCATTCACCCTCCCCTCACATCTAGCCGCACTGCTCGCCACAACCGCCGCAGCCCTCGCATTTCTGCCCCCCCCCTCCCCCCCCCCCACCCCCCCATAGCCCCGACCTCCTCTCTCACACCTCTGCCGCCCCTCACATCTCTGCCGCTCACATGTCTCCGCACGGCGCCACCCTCCCTCCCCCCCCCCCCACTCTCACCATGCCCACCACCCGGCCACCACACACCGCGGTCTCACCACAGGCCTCGCCTGTGAAGTAGCCGCCCCTGCCGCCCCCCCCCCCCCCCCCCCCCCCCACGCCACCCACGCCACCCACGCCACCCACGCTCCCCCGGAAGCAGCCGGCTCGCACCCGGGCAACGCCCTCACACTACACTGGTTCTCTCACGCTACACGTTGTGTCACGCTACACTCTTTGTGTCATGCTACACTGGTTGTGTCACGCTACACTGCTCCTGTCACACGACACTGGTTATCACACGACACTGGTGTGTCACACTACACTGCTTGTGTCACACTACACTGTTTGTGTCACACCACACGGCTTGTGCCATGCCACACTCATTCTGCCACCCATGCCACCCACGACTCCCCGGAAGCCGCCGGAAGCCGCTCACCCACATCCGGAAGCTTGCCACCCCGGACCGCCGCCTAGCGGCCACACACACAGGGCTCAGACACTCCGGGTTGCGGGACTACATAATTTTTGGCCGCCCGCACCCTCCTTCCTTCCCGGCAGTTGTCTCCAGCCACCCCGGCTACGCTCTCACCACAGTCACGCATGAGACTGCTGGCGGAGTCTTGCCAGACCCGCCGCCACCCAGGTCACCCTGGTCAGCAAAGTCACCCATGACAACCCAGGTCACCCTGGTCACCCATGCCTCCAGGTCACCTTGGTCACCCATGCACCCAGGTCCCTCAGACCCGCCGCCGCGACCCCTGTGCTCTCACCACAGTCATGCCTCAGACTGCCGGCGGAGTCATGCCTGGAGCTATCTCCAGCCACCGCAGTCATGCCTCAGACTGCTGGTGGGGTCATGCAGTCATGCCTTGGACTGCTGGTGGAGTCATGCCTCAGACTCTGGATGGGCTCATGCAGTCATGCCTCAGACTACTGGCGGAGTGATGCCTCAGACCCACCAACACCACCCCTGTGCTCTCACCACAGTCATGCCTCAGACTGCCGGCGGAGTCATGCCATGGAACTACCTCCAGCCACCGCAGTCATGCCTCAGACTGCTGGTGGGGCCATGCAGTCATGCCTCAGACTGCTGGCGGAGTCATGCCTCAGACCGACCACCCCCACCCCTGTACAGGTCACCCTGGTCACACATGCGCCCAGGTCACCCTGGTCACCCATGTCACCCATGTCACCCATGCCAACCCAGGTCACCCTGGTCACCCATGCCCCCAGGTCACCCTGGTCATCAATGTCACCCGCACCAACCCAGGTCACCCTGGTCACCCTCGCCCCCAGGTCACCCTGGTCACCCATGTCACACACGACAACCCAGGTCACCCTGGTCACCCATGCCCCCAGGTCACCCTGGTCACCCATGCCAACCCAGGTCACACTGGTCACCCATGCCCCCAGGTCACCCTGGCCACCCATCTCACCCACGCCACCTACCGCCTCCACCTGTGCTCCCGCCTCTGCTGCCACTGCACGCTCCACCACTTGCTGCCCCACCTCTGCTGCCACTGTGCTGCTGCCACTGGGCCTCCTACCACTTCTGCTGCCGTGGCTGCATATCAACGTGCTTCTGCCACCTGTGCTACCGCTCTGTGCCGCCAGTCCCTGTGCTGCCACTATGCATGCAGGCTGGCTCCCCAGGTCACCCTGGTCACCCAGCCACGGCACCCTGGAATTGCCACCAGCCACCACGCCTATGCCCTCACCGCAGTCATGCATCAGACTGCTGCTGGCGTCATGCCAGACCCGCCGCCACCCAGGTCACCCTGGTCACCCATGTCACCCATGCCAACCCAGGTCACATTGGTCACCCACGCCCCCAGGTCACCCTGGTCACCCATGTCACCCATGCCAGCTACCGCCTCTGCCTGCTCCCGCCTCTGCGGCCATTGCGCGCTCCACCTCTCTGCCGCCCCACCTCTGCTGCCATGCTGCTGCTGCCACTGGGCCTCCTGCCACCGGGCGTGCTGCCACGGCTTTATAGCAATGTGCTGCCATCGCCTGTGTGCTACTGCTCTCTGCCGCCAGTCTGTGTGCTGCCACTGTGCGCACATGCACCCTCCTGCTCCCTGTGCTGCCAATGCGCTGCCAAGGGGGTGGCTCCCCAGGTCGCCCTGGTCACCCATACCCCGGGTCACCCTGGTCACCCATGTCACCCGGCCATGACAGCCTACGCCGAGGCTCTGCCCAGGCCTGCCATGCCGCCGCCGTCGACACCTCGGACATCATGACCCAAGGGACATCGACCTCCGAGGCGGTGCATACCTACTGCCCCGCCTCGCCTCCTCGGCGGCCGCTCGAGCCCTCTCCTCCGTCTTGGTTGAGGGCTCCTCGGGTCCACCTCCCGGGCCCAACTACTAACATTATCCAACTGACATTTGACACTTTATATATCAAGACGATGCCTCATATATTATACTTTATATATCTCTTACTCCTGATTGATTACTCATTATCCAACTGACATTTGACACTTTATATATCATGACGATGCCTCATATATTATACTTTACTTATCTCCTACTCATGATTGATTACTCCTCATTACATTGATGCCGCATATCTTCCTTGATATATCTTATTATTCATGCTTGATTACTTTACTATCCATGAATATTCCGGCACTTCTGAATAAAGTGCCCTTTTATCCACTCACGCCTCCACGTCCTTCCTTGCCGCGCATCATATCCTGATTGGGACAGATTTCATGCAGCAGTGTGATGCCGTGCTGTCCTACTCAGATATGAATATTATCTTAAATGGGGAGGAGCACAGGTGGTTAGGGACAGAAGCTACATGGGCTAGTGTGTCAAGGGCAGTCGCAGAGGTAGAGTACTGGAGGCAGAGTTTCCCAAGGGTGCTGCTTTGAAGACTGCAGAGGTGGTGGAGATGACCACAGATACTGGGGATGCCCGCCCAATTAATCAGATGCCATATCGGATCCCACTCTCAAAAATGAAACTGGTAAAGGAAGAATTGGAGAAGATGTTGAAAGAGGATATAATAGAACCCAGTCGCAGTGCATGGGCGAGTCCTGTAACGGTTGTACCAAAACAGGATGGTTCTATTAGGTTATGTGGGGACTACAGGCAGGTGAGAATCACCCAAACAGCAGGGAAAAGACTGCAATCAGTACCCACCGGGGACTGTTTCAGTTTAAAAGAATGCAGTTTGGCGTGACTAATGCACCTGTGGTGATCCAACGCATGATGAACTCAGTTCTGGCAAAGTTCTTGGGGAAGTCATGCCTAACCTACCTAGATGACATAGTAATCTATTCCCGAAATGAGAATCAGCTCAGGGCTCATGTGGCAGAAGTTTTGGCCACACTGGGGGAGGCTGGCCTGGTCATTAAAGAATCCAAGTGTTCATTTGGCCTGAGAGAGGTTAAGCTGTTGGGTTTTGTAGTGTGTGCTGAAGGCAGAGCCTGATAAAGTTGCTGGAATCCGAGATATGGCCACTCCCACTAACAAAAAGGGAGTGCATTGTGTGTTGGGATGGTCAACTATGAGGATGTAGTAGCACCACTAACCAATTTGCCTACAAATGCAGTGCAGTTTGAGTGGGGATATGAGTGCCAAAAGGCCTGGAAAGAGTTGAAACAGCTTCTTTTGGACTGTGTGATACTCAAATTTCCAGATCCCACAAAACCCTACAAACTCTATACTGACGCCTCAGATTACAGTATAAGGGCAATACTGGTACATGAGGATGAGAATGGTATAGAGAGGCCAGTACACCTGATTAGTGGTAGGTTAAATACAGCCCAGCTAAACTATCCCACCATTGAAAACGAGGCATATGCAATGATATTTGCACTCATAAAGTTGAGGCCATATCTGTATGGTGCTGATTTTGTGATCTATACTGATCATAAGCCATTAAAATGTTTGTTTCAGAAGGAAATGAAGAACAGCCACCTACAGCGATGGGCGGTGTTGCTAGCTGAATATTCAGCCCCAATTCATTATTTTGTAGGTGCTTCTAATGTATGGGCAGACATGCTGTCTAGGCTGAGACCAAGTACAGTAGCTGAAGAGCCAGAACAGATGTCAGTGGTGGAAATAGCAGGTATGGGAGGAGATCCCTTTTGAATATTACTAGTTTGACAGGGAATCCATTGGCAGACTGCAGGCTGACACTGCACAGGCAGTCCTGGCAAGGGAAGATCAGGATGATTATAGTCTGATGGATGGGTTGGTATATTCACTGATCTCACCACCAAAAGCTTTCCCAGATTAATGTTACCAGTAGAGTTCCAGGAACAAGTAGTAGAACGGGCACATGAAGATGTGGGACATATGGCAATGGCAAAAACATTACAGAGAGTACGGGAGCATTTTAGGTGGCCAGGAATGATATTGCCAAATTTATAACCAGATGCCCACCATGCTCTCTAAACCGGATGAAGCGGGATTATCTGCTCCCTACTGAAATGTGACTAAAAATGCAGTGAATACCATGTAGCTCCAGGACTGTTGGTAGCAGCAGATCTGACAGGGCCATTTCCAGAAAGTAGAGAAGGAAATAAATATCTGCTATCTATCATAGATCACTGTACAGGCTGGGTGGAGGTAAATGAATACATACCCAGATATTCAGCCCCAGAGGTATTTCTGACTGATAATGGTCTGGAATTTAAAAATAGACTATCGTGATTTCATCTGATGTGACTTCGCCTGCCGTGACTTCACCTGTCGGAACTTTGCCTGACCCAACCCAGCTGCTGACCTCGCCTGACGCGACCAGCCTGCTAAACTCACCTGACGCGACATGTGAGTTAGGATATCGTCGGACCGTCATCGGGGCGATTAAACGCCCACCACCCCCTCCTATCAGTCCTGACAGCTACAACACCCGAGTGTTGCGATCTCATACCCGGGAGAAAACCAGACTGCTAGAGACAATACCAGATCCACAGGAACAACAGTTAGCAAAACGCGCCTGCATTGCTTGTGTGGAGGTGGAGGTGTTCTGTGGAGGTTCCAGAAGGAAGCAGTAGACTGTGTGTATGTTTTTTTTAAAATATTATATATGTATGCAGGAGATCGTGCATACTTGAGAATTAGTTTTTGAGTCAAAAACATTGAAACTTGACTTTTTGATATTTTTCTTTGCTTTTGGAGGAGTGTCGTTATATCCGTAGGCACATGGTAATGGTTGGAGGAGATTGCCATAGACAGTGTGTACAGCCCAGCATTCACAGACATTGCATGATTTCCAGCAGCAGGGAGCGCTTACACACATTGGTGTGCTGACATACATTTACATGAACATTGTGAGGGCTACAGCACCTCATGAACATTGTTACAAACGTCGCAGGCTCGTAGGCTGTACACAAACATGGTGTGGTTTTCCTCCCGGCACTGATAAGGAATAATTTTGTTTCTCACTCGTTGTGTGTAATGTCCAGCATGTAGGCATTGCTAGGACGGGAAACCACAATAGACCAACAAGCCATCAGATGATAGAACGGGACAAACATTGTGTAGTTTTGCAGCCCGACACGGAGGACTTGTGAGGGAGCGATTTGTCTTTTTGAACATATACATTGTGTGTGGTTTCCAGTATGCAGATGTTGCTAGGATGTGAAACCACAAACACCAACAAGCCATCGGACGGTATAATTCATCACAAACATTGTGTGGTTTTCCAGCGCGACACGGACGATTGGGACTAGGTGTTTTTATATATATATATTTTGTGATGTTGACGGTACCATGGATGTTGCTAGGACAATAAACAACATAAAACTACTTAGCGGACCGACTGATAGTGAGTGCACGAACATTGAGTGAGTCCCTACCAATGCGGAGGTAGTGGAAGATATTTGTGAAGATTAGGTTATGTGAATGCCAGCAGAGGTGATAATTTCCACAAACATTAGGTGCTGATACATATTTATACAAACATTGTGTGGAAGTGAGCACCAGGTGAAATCATTTCACAAAGATCACCTACTGGTAGGATAATACACAGACATTCGTGTAGATTACTACTAAAGACAGTGAATTAGTACAGCAACGGTGACCATTTATAAACAGCCGGCTGGTGTGTGTGTTCGGGAAGCTAGGCGGTTGATCTCTGAGTGTAGTCAAATACCCTATAATAAATACTAAGATGGCTCACTCAGCCTGTATTGTGTAATCAAAATGATCAAACCCACCACTTGGTGCGCTGGCTGTTCTATTGGTTAAACAGGTGCTATATTATATGTATAAAAGTATATATGAATGTGAAAGTTGTGTGATGATGCCAATGCTGATGATGATGCTGATGATGATGTGTATATGTTCTTAGCAATTTCATATTGATGTGTATTCATACTTACCTATCTCATGTATAATATAATTGTATGTGTTTACATGTGAAACACCAACCAGCAGCTGGGCTGATCAAACCCACCACAAGGTGGCACTGCGATATTTACATTACCATGGGAGAGATAGGGAGTGAGCCGTCTTAGTATTATAGGGTCTTTGGTGTAGTGGAGCGTGCACACCAAAACACAGCGCCGGACTTGATATAGGCCACGCGGTGTCGGTTCGGATACAAGCACCGATATCGGCAGCGATTATTTCATAAAATAACAGGCAGCACGGTGTCCGGGTGGAGGAAAAGCACCAATATCGACTGAACAATATTATTTTTTGTGAAGATTCATCCAGGCGCTGTTCGGGAAGCTGGAGAGTGTCCGCTAGTGCACTGTACCATGCAAGCCTGAAGACGACGCAGGTTTTTTGTGTGTTTTTTTGGTCCATTAGTTGTTAAAGCAGGGGAAATTTCAGTCATAGACGACTGGTCTTCCTCATTCCACTGCTGGTCGATAGAAAGCCTGAGCCTACACTTTTACCGACCCAAGGAATTTTTAACCTCCCACACCACATAGACATGGTATGAGAGCAACCGCCCTTTGATGACGCTGTAAGTTATACACAGCAGTGGAAATCCAAATTGGCAGAGCTGGGGGTCACGGGGAATCGAACCGCAGGCCCTCAGATTAGGAGTCTGACTTAGAAAAAAGTCAGACACTCTAACCACTCCACCACTTGAAGTGTGTCAGGCGGTGAGCGGTGTGATAAAAAGCGCCACCGACAGTCAGTGTTGCAGTTATTTAAAAAAAATATATATTGGTGAAGATTCATTGAGTGCGTGTGCTGGAAGCTAAGGTGTGTTTTTAAGACTAAAATTGAGGTGTTATCGCTTCGGGAACCTCCTGGGTGCAATTAGATTGCATTAAGGAGTTGTCCAGTTGATTGCAGCAGTTTTTGATTTTCAAACGATATACCACATGAGTGTTCGTCGGATGTAGCAGTGTTGGGGCTAATAAGAAGGTCTGTCCAGTTGTGCTGTTCACATAGTGCTGCGGGACACGATTTTTCCGGAAACTTATCGCCTGGAGACTGCATTTTTATATCCACGTCGATTTGTACCATGTGGTCATTCTACTGGCACATAGGTGTCATCTGGTGCTGCCTGCCTCTGGGCAGCAGCACCGACCTGGGAGGACGTGTGAGGACGTGTGTGGCAGCTGGTGGTGCTGATCACACCCCTCAACCAGCCACCGGTAGGGCACTGGGTCTCACAAGTATGGAGGTATGTGGAAAAATTGACTAGGAACCTGTGGTATGTTAATATTCATCATTGGGGGATGAATCTCGATGTCCTGAAGGCCAGGTTAGAGCAAGACCCTGCTGAAGTTCTACAGGTGATAGCGAAATGGCCTAAACAGGGACTGGTTAATGCAGTAGGGGTGGCGGCATCATGGCTGTTTTGTACGGTAAGCCAGGCACAGCTAGACAAAGTGCAACAGGCTATTACCACCCACAGCCTTCAGATGCATGCCATGAAGCATTTCCAAGAGCACATGCTTTCCATTATGAATCAAACTAGAAATATTCATCTGCAATTAGCGGAGCATGTTTCGGTGGTAGAGCGAATGATGGCAGCAGCACGGAAGGAGACAAGAAACATGACGGTCATCTCCAATGACTTGGCACTGCTGCAGCGCATGAGGCTGGCGGTGGAAGAACTGGAAAGCGTGGTGGACAATTATGTATCGAAACGAGCCTTTCACCACCAGATGGTGATGCAGCTGGAGCATGGCATGTTGACAGAGGCACTACTGATGCCAGCCCAGCTGGCACTCGTATTGAAGGCGGCCAAGGATGCAGGCTTTTGCGGTCTCGATCTGCATTGGTACTACCAACATGCAAGGGTAGAGCCAGTGTGGGGTCCGGACGCATCGATTGCCTTCCGCCTGGGACTACAGATGATGAGTCAGGAGACGTATTCGGTGTACCACTTAACCAATCTGCCGGTACTGTTAGATGCTGAACATTTGAAGACCATGGTGGGGAAATTGGTGGTAGCAGTGAGCACGAGAAGGAAAGCAAGCTTCTATCCTGAAGCTTGCATGGGCAGACTCCCCACAGTGTGCTATCCTGCCATGGAGCTGACCTACCAGACCTGCGAAGCGGTACTCATGACGGGTATGGAACCAGAGGACTGCAAGCTGCGGATCACAACGAACCAAAAGGCTGTGTCTGCCACCATTGTGGCACCTGTTGAGGGCATGGGCGAGGTGAGCATTGCTCCCCATGAACCTCAGGTGGATGTGACAATTCGTTGTGCTAGAAGGCACCAAATCAACCAGAAGATCACCGGCCCAACGTTGCTGCAGGTGCCAGAGGCATGCATGGTGGAGGGCAGAGGTTGGCTTTTGCAAACATTGACAGTTTGACATGAGACCGTGAACATACAATGGATGCCATCAAGGCTGCAGCTACTGGCCTTGAATGTCTCATGGCATCCTGCTCTCCACCGAGTGATGAAAGAGCAGGTCGAGCGGCTGCCAGAGTTACAAGTTCCCCTGATGTCGATGGATGGCCTGGTGCAGGTGCCTGACGAATACGTCCGTGTTGAACATTTTAGTATATTGTGGTATTGTTTGTTGGCAGTGGCCAGTGTAATTGTATTGGGTGGTACTGTGTATTGTTTGTACAGGTGCCAAGCTTGTTGTAAGAGATGCATACATCAAAAGAAAGGTCAAGGTATGGTGCCGGAGAGCAGGCAGGCGGTGGTCTATGAATCCAGAGAACTACCCCCTCCCTCCACCGTGATGATCCATAGAGATGCTGCAGTGAGGTATACGCCACAGGTTTCATTGTTGGAACTGGCTGCGGTCTCATATAGGGGATAATCAGGTACTAGCGTGTGTATCCAGTGCCTGTGGTATCGGAACCGAAAATTGTGGGGATGAGCAGGGACGCTGTATAACTCGCATAGTTATGTAAAGTTTCCGAGCGGTCTACTAGGGGTAGTATGTATCCCACATAGTATATGCACTTCTTATGCATCAGAACCAAATTGAGGGGGATGAGCAGGGACAAAATAATGTTCTTATTCAGTAGAAGTAACTGGTCGGAATTGACCGATGTTTGTTAAATGGAGTGAGAGTCGCTCGGAACCGCAGGAGCTTGCCATCATAGGATTTATAGTCACCTACTCCTAGCCCTTCCCAAGCCTTTCGGTCTGGTGACGGGTAGCTAGCTCGGGATCTTTGTAGGGCTCGGAGGATTTGGGATTATTGGGAATTTAGGTTCCCCGCCCAACCCACAATGAACAAGTAAGGGGGGGGGAGGATTTAATTAAACATTATGCGCCTCCCTGTTTCCTGCTTGTAGGATACAAGTATAAGGGTGGGAAGCTAATTATAGCAATTGGTCTCTCCTCGGATTCCTGCTTGCGAAGGACCCGCAGTAGCAAAGTAAAGGGGAGAGGATTTAATTAAACATTATGCAGCTCTCTGATTCCTGCTTGCATGAAACTGGCGTGGATATGTATCCGGGAAGGTCCTAGTGGCCACCTGACCCTTTGGGTGCAGAATGAACCATAAATAAGTTTGTTACTCGGCCTGCTCACATCATCGAACTGGATGATGTGTCAGGCAGGGACGAGTCCGTGTGTATGATGGTGGAAATATGAGTGAAAGACGACCTAAGTGTAGGAGAGAGGAGTTTGCATGTGCGATGGGAAAAGACGATAGAAAGACAACCTAGTGTAGGGCGGACGGTATGGTGACGCACTGCGTGATTCACCGCCTCCCTCCATTTACATGTACTCGTCTATTGACAAACTCATATTGCTCCAATGTATAGCACTCGCTCTGGCCTAAACCGAAAAAGACGTAATGTTTCAGGGCTTCCATTTGTCTTGGCCATTTTGCACAAGTAGAAATGGAAAAGGGACGTTGTAAAAATATATGGATTTTTGGTTAAGAATTATATATTGGCAGAGGGCATTATTATTCTTAGGCGATGGAGTGGGGACAATGTTATGTACACTAAAAGCAATAGTATCCCACTCCCATTGTACATAATAATGAGTTATGTGAAATATATGTTATATATGATGCCTGAGATTACTGAAGAGATGTTCCTAAACAGCCTCATTTGCATATGCACTCAGGGCACCACCTGCAGCTGAGTTGAGTGACAGCCACCTCCAGTGTGGGACTGCCCAGTCACCTACACCACCTTGGCCCTCTGACCACACTAGCCTCATTCTAAGATTCATTAATTAAACAAAGGCTCTGTTTCAGGCACACTGAAGAGAGATGACTCTAATCCTGGCTCTTGAGTGAGACACACCTACTCTTGAGCACAAACCCCAGACACTCTGTCTGATGCTAGCAAAATTCATATATTCCAATTGAGTGTGTACACAGCCATAGGACTCCTGGGCTGTAGGCACTGCTTTCTATACAGGCCAAAGTAGTAATGGGATACTGTGTGGACAGAAGGTAAGGAGTGTGGATGATAGGTCACTGGTAGGTGGACAGCAGTTGATGCCAATAAAGCACAACTTCTCCACTGTTTATCTGTGTGATTTGTCTGCATTCTTGCTTAGTATTGGTTAATGAGTTGATAGTCTGTATTTGAATAACAACATCACAGGTGATATGAAGGGGAAGGGTTTTTAATATTATCTGGTGGCCAAAACGTGGCCGTGCATTCAGAAATATTAGATTCTGTTAGCCGAGTGGAGTGAATTAGCACTGACAACATGTTATTCAGAGCAATAAAAACACTTGAACCAAAAAAAAACCTCCCATTCTGCAGACACTTACCCAAGTTTCCACCACCACCGTTAATGCCGAAGGTGAATGATATCTGTAGAAAAGAAGGGAGTGAGACTTGCTCTGATTGGTTGGTTGTTGGAGTTTTACGTCCTGGCAACAACTAAGGTCATATCAGGATGGGTACGGACTTGTGAGAGTGTGCACCAGTGTGCACTCATGGCAACTTCATAGTGCTGCACACTGGGGAATCAGGTCATCGGCACCATGTCCCGATTTCCCACTCAGTCGCATTATCCTGATACTGAGCAAACCAGTCCTTGTTCTGTCCTAGTTCTGTACCAGGCTAGGTAGCGACACGTATCAATTTTGTAATTCATCAGTTTGACTCGCCCTGGAGTCAAACTCCCGACCTTCCGTACGGGAAGCCAACGCTCTACCGATTCGGTCACCGTGTCCGATTCCTCGAGTTTCGGGATCCCGGAATTAAATTGTTTGTGTTGTGCATGGGGGGGGGGGGGAGGGGGGCGGGGGGGACTGAGTGATGAAGTCAGTGGTAACCAAGGACGTGAGACAGCAGCGCCACCATAGCAACTCCACCGAAAGGCACGGATGCGGTGGCCTAATTGGTAGAGCACAGGCTTCCCATACAGAAGATCTGGAGTTTGAATACTGGTCGATTCAAAGCAATCACTTATAAAATTGCTGCTTGTCGCCTCCTAGCGTGGCACTTGGCATTAATACGATAGGACAAGGACTAGTCAGCGCAGTCTCAGGATAATGTGACTGTGTGGGAAATTGGGCCATGGTGCTGGTGGCCAGGTCTCCCAGCGGGACAGCATTATAAAAGTTGCCATGAGTGTGCACAGCCACAAGTTGGTACCCGTTGTGACATGACCTTAGATGTTGCCAGGACATAAAACTCAAACAAACAAATGACCAAATGGCACGATGGGCCACGGCCATGGGCCTCCAACTGAACAGCTCAGTTCAGCTCAGCACCCAAGCTGTGCGATAACGTCTGCTCATGCAGTGTTTTTGTCCACCCACCAACCCCAAACTAAATGAGTCATGATAGCCCTAAGCAGCCTGGTAAAGTTCTAAGAACAATTGGCATTTGCCCAGATGGGGTTTGAACCATCACTCATATGTTCTTTTCTGTCAAATACACAACAAGATATATGTGATCTATAATGCATTATGCAAGTGTAAAGATACGTAAGGGAATTATTATTATTATTGCTATACTCTGTAAGACCCAATACTGTACTGGTGGTGCGACCTGCGGCCTCCTCACCTCCACCAGATGTAAACCAGTGTCCCGCTTTCTAAATTAAGGTTTGTATTATCAGATTATTAATGAGGTGGATATTCTTCTTGCTGCAGTAAATGGAAATCACGCAGATATCCTGTGAGTTTTGCGTGCATGTTCATAACTAACCCAAATACTGTGAGAGCAATTTGACATAATGGGAATAATATGGGAACAAATTAAAACCAAATTAAATGGCATGTTGGCCTATGCTTGATTAATTCATTTCAGCGCTTTCTTTTTGAAACTTCTTCAAGTGGTGTCCTCTGTAGTGGAGTGGTTCGAGTATCTGACTTTTTTTCTAGATCAGACTCCTAATATAAAGCTTGATGGTTCAATTTCACGTGCCATCACCTCTGTCAATTTGGATTTCCACTGCAATGTATAACTTACAGCATCTTATTCAATGTCTATGTGGTGATGGAGGTCAAAAATCCCTTGGTTTGGTAACAGTGTATGCTAAGGCTTTCAACTGATCAAATGTCTAATGGTGAAGAAAAGACTATTCAGACCTAACCATGTATAAGCAGTATACATTTTCAATAACAAAGAAATATCTGTATATAAGACTCTTACCTTGAATCCACCACCACGTTTAAGTCCGTTAGAGATAAACTTCAGGTACATGATTCGTCCAGTTGAGAGTGTACTGCCGGGAATGAAGTAACCACACAAGTTCCTTACCGGGTTTCCGTATCGTGGGAAACCATTGTACATCTTGAGGCTATCAGCACTACATGAATCTGAGTGTTTAAGCTGGAACCAGGTGAATGCGACTAACACTTTCTGCAAGACAAAAATAAGACAAAGTAGACAGTTAAACCTACTGATGACAATCTCCTTTCCTGAATAGCTCTGAAAGAGCAGTTTGTTTCCAATGTAGAAATGCTAAAAACTCAAGTTCAGCAATGAGTAACGAAGCTGCCTATGACTATGTAAGTTGGTTGTATAAGGCCAGTGGTGGTGGTTGTATTTTTTATATGTTTTATTTTGGGGCGAGGTAAGGGACGGTAGTGGTGTTTGTATGCCATGTCTCAATTTACATCATTAACATACAGATGTGTTGTTCTATATGAGATATAACTATTATTGATGACATTTACCAAATCCAGCATAAATAGTAAAGTTGCCTTCCAATAATGAATATGAACCATTGAATATGTCGCACAAATATGGCATACATAGCTTATGTTTCTGGGATAATGAAGACAATAATTCAACAGCTTTATCTGTATTCTGGTGTTGTGTCACAAATTTGATGAAGTCAAATACAATTCTCTCTCTCTCTCTATATATATATATGTAATAGACAAATCTGAGTTAGACCTACACATCATGGGCCGTAATATATAGAACACATAATGCATTATATATGTATCAAGCACATAGAATTGGTGAAGGGGTTTTTCACCGACTTGGTTTAATTATTATTGCGCACATTGAACCTGTCCGAGTCGCCATTTGGTTTTGCTGTGCCCTTAAGCATCTGTGGTGACCCCTGGGACCGACTATATAACCACATACCTAGCAGGAAACCCTTCCCTTCACTACCAGTTTAAATTATGTAAAGGTGGGCAGAGACATATATAAAGAACTGCTCTGCTCATGCCAGAGACATATATAAAGAATTCAGACCAATTATTGTTATTTGTTGCTGGTTGTTCGTCCACTTAAGCGAGAAAAATGTCTCTTCTGGAGGGCTCTCGAGAAGAAGACGTGCGAGGCGGCCATTACGGAGAAAACAGACGAAATAGAGTGTGAGCTGTCTTGTTTCTCCTTGCATAGGCCGGACAAGAGTGCATCAGGAGATGGCAGACATGGATGTATCAGGTCGCAGAGCAGGCAGTGGGGTGTATCAAGAGCCCGGAGGAGAAGTTGCTCCAGCGATCGCCGGAGGAGTGTGTCAAGAGGGACTGCACACCGCCTCAGAAGCATCATGCGATGCTTTCGGCGAGTACCCGACCGCGCCCGATGACACCAGTGCTGTGAGTAAATTATCTGGGTACAAGCTAATAGAAGCGAACTCGTATTGGATGCTGCATACAAAAGATTCAGACATTAGAGACTATAGAATATTCATATGGCATTTGGCATACTTGGGAGGGAGTGCAAAGTCGGACCGATTTATTGCAACAGAATTACGAATTACGAACGCACTGGTGCTAGTGTTATACCAGGCCCCCCACCCCCAGTCATGGCCAATTAACTTTAGATATGGTGGTTGCTGATTGCCCTCCACTGCAGCACCAGAGCGGCACTGAGCCTACGCCTGAGGGTCAGGGAAGACACACTTCTACATACTCGGTTGACATATCATTCGATACTGTCCCGGACATTTATTGGAAAAGAATGTTTAACAAATTGGACTGAATTGTTATGTAATTGGTTAACAGTAACTATTGACTCATACTGTTTTAAATTGCATGCAGTTGACCACTTGAATAACTTTTGTTGCGTTGAATTCACCGTTACTTTGCTTTGCTTTAAGGGTGGTTGCCATTGTAAACATACCATTGCCGATAACGCTGTTCAGTTGCAGCCATGCCATGTTTTTTCAGAACTTGTCCTATTTGGCAGCCATCATACGGATTGGAAGTATTTGTTGAAAGGCTTTATATTTGGGATTAATATGATCAATTATGACTGTGGAGCTAATTATCACAGCGCTAATAAGCCTGTTCGCTCTTTGGAGCACTATAACTTTATTTCAGATCACCTATCTTCCAAACTTGATAATGGTTGTATTTCAGAATCCGCGGAAGTTCCATTGTGTACCCATAATATTCTCTGTGTACTGAAATCTTCAGGTACTGGCTTAAGATGTGTGATAGACTGTTCCAAGTGACTGGTTGGTTTAGTGAATGCATATGTCAACAAGGTTTGCTAAATATTTTCCTAGAGGGGCGTCGACGACCTTGTAGATAATATGCTTCCATTGGATTACATTCCTGTGGGGACATAAAAAATGTCTACATAGCATGTCTGTACATCCCATTGATAGAGGGCGGCAGGGGCTGCAGTGGCACTTTGGCAGTGGAATAAAATATTTTGTCGATAACAGAATGTGCATGTGGCTCTCCTCGAGCCCATCTATTTTCAGGAGAATTAGGAATTTCATCATCCATCCATACTAGCTTGGTGACTTCATCATATCCAGCGTGTTATGGACGCATGCTCAAAATCCCAACTAACAATCATTCCGGTGCTCAGACAGTTGGTATTTTTTATTAGCTTTGCTAAAATAACTTCCCCAGCTCAATTCACTTGCTTTCTGGGAATAGATATTGATTCCATCCAAATGCAGTTGCTCTTATGGAATGCATTACATGCCAAGCATTCCCGGAGGATAAGATTAGGAAACTCAAAGCTCATCTGATTTCTTTTTTGAACAGGCGGAAAGCAGCCCATCGAGACTTAGAAAGGTGCGATGGGCGCTTGGCGCACTGCACCCCTGTTTTCAGAGGTGGGCGCTCCTTTTGTAGCAGGGTCTACGATGCTATCAGAACACTAAAGCGCCCGTACTACCAGTTTCGCTTAAAATACAGGGTTTAGGGAGGAAGTAGCCTGGTGGCTTAGTTTTGTTGATCATCTCAACAGCCATCATGCCGAATGTATTTCGTTCTATTCCGATGCGTCCAATCCCAGCTTTGGCGCCGCACATACAGATGACTGGTGTGGTGGGTTTTCAACCCTGATGCTTCTCAGGACTTAATGGCTCAAATCAGTCATCATCATGCCGACACTAACGAGGTGTGCAGTGACTCACACATAAATGTAAGGGAAATGTGGGTGGTCGTTAGTGCCGCTACCCGTTGGGCGGAAAGTTGGAGGGACAAATCTGTAATGTTTGTTACTGATAATACCACTGTTTGTGCTGCCCTATATGATTTTTCATCATACAGGGCAGATAGCACTGACAGTGCCCACCTGCTGACAAATGGCATACTGCAAAAGTATGGCAGACGTGGATGCATCAGGTCACCTACTGACGTAACCTAGTGGAGGAAGTGAGCTGGTGTCACAGGTCACTGCGAGTGGCAGGTCCAGCGACCAGGAGGAGACCAGCAGGATAATGACATGTCAGTCACGTAGGTCCATCGACCAGATGACTTCGGCAGGTGAACCGGTGAAGACTGTCACTGTCACTGGGGTGGGGGGTGGGGGCAGTGCGGGCTGGCCAAGGACAGTGCAGATCGGCCAATGAGTGTGCACATGGGACAGAGCAAAGAAGCATGGGAGGGGGAAGGAGAGTGTAGGGTGCGGGCGGCCAAAAATCATATAGGCCCACAGCCCAGGGAGCCGCGTAGGCCCGGGAAAGGTGAGGAGGCAGGGGAGGATGGTGGTTACTGGTGGAGAGGAGAGTTCCGGCGGGCAGGTGTGTGGCTTCCGGTTGGTGTTAGGCGGCCACTGGGGCAGCAGAGATGAGAGGGGTGGCGAAATGACAGCGGCCGCTGTGACTGTGGCGTAACACCATGTGTGTGTAGCCATGGATGTGGGCGGGCGACTTCCGGTTGTGGGTGTGCGGCTTCCGGTTCGTGGTGGCCGGCCGCTGGTGTGGCGGGGATGACAGTGGCGGCAGGGGAGCTAGGTCTAGTGCCCGGCGGGGGGGGCTGTCCGGTTCGGAGGCGGCCGGCCCGAGGCTTGACTCTGTCGGCAGGATGACAGGAGTGATGGGGGTGACAGGGATGGTGGTGCGGGTCTGATGACAGGGGTGGCATGGGTGACATGGGTGACGGGGGTGACGTGGGTGACGGGGGTGACAGGGGTGGTGGGGGTGTCATGGGGTGGCGGTGCATGTCTGAGGTGGTAGCAGGGGTGACAGGGGTGACAGGGGTGGCGGTGTGGTTCTGAGGCGGTGACTGAGGTAGTAAAGGGGGTGACGGGGTGACAGGGGTGGCGGCGGGGGTGACATGGGGTGGCAGTGCATGTCTGAGCCGGTAACGGGGTTGACAGGGGTGGCAGTTCGGGTCTGAGGTGGTGATGGGGGTGACGGGGGTGACAGGTGTGGCGGTGAACATCAGGGCCACTGAGAACTATGTCAGAAGGTGTGCAGGTGTAGGCGGGACAAGGACAGTGTAGATCGGCCAACGACAGTGCAGATGGGCCAACGAGAGTGTAGAACGGCCAGTGGTGCGAAGAGAGGCCAGGGGAGGCGGAAACCGCATGTAGAAGTGTGTAGGGGCGTGTAGAGGCGAGTTGAAGGCAACTCATGCAGGATAGTGCCAGATTGGATTGGCCAGCGACATCAGGGAGTACCGGTTGGCCGACGACATCAGGGGTGGGGGGAGTACCAGGGGAGGCAGTGGCTGTGATGACGTCACTGATGACGCCGCCATATGCTGTGATGGTTATTCCATCCAGTGTGCGGCGGCCATGTGAAGGGCCCCCCCCCTGGGGGGTGGCGGTGGTGGGGGAGGCCGGCTACGGTCCACCGCTGGAGGGACGGGGCTGTGGTCTCAACAGTGTAGATCGGCCAAGGATAGTATAGATGGATGGGCCAACGATAGTGCAGATCGGCCAATGGTGGTGAAGATAGGCCGCGGGCAGGATAGTGTAGGTCGGCCAGCAATAGTGTAGAAGGGCCAAACAAAATAGAAAAGGCGTGGAGGCAGGAGAGTGTGTGGCGGGGCTCGGAGAGAGTGGCTGGAGGAAGCAGGAGAGCAGGGTTATATGGCAGGGGAGCGCGGGAGGTTATGTAACAGGATAACCGTCGCGAAAGGGGGTCCCCTCTCTGCCGTGAATCAATACTATGTACACATTACAACTAAGGATTTCAACCTGACAATGTAATGTTTTAATGCCCACTTATGTCCTTGTTGTCTCACTGAAGATGTACTTTTGCTGCCGCTGCCGGCATTTTGAATGGGAACGGCCCATGCCGTATGATGAATGCCCCTGCATTTCCATCAGCTTCCTGCGGTGGTGTCCTTGTTCCTCCAATGACCTTGAGGGTAGGTCATATGTGTCGCCTTGACCATCGTCTTGCCTTCTGCTGTCCCTTTTGCTGTATCCTTCACTCGTCGACCCAGCAACTTTTGCCTTTCCACATAGAGCCGTGCTATGCGGTCTTCCTGCTGCAGTCACTCAATGTCTGCCACTATTGCCCTCTCCTGTTTGTCCAGAGAGAGGGTCCCAAACTCTGTTGTGAGGCTCTCATCGTCCGTTTCCTCATCTACTGCCGTATCTTTTTGCACCGTAGGGGGCGTAGCCATGGCCATTTTTTTCTACGCCAATCTTGTCACTCTAGTTTGCATGTTCCGTCACCTGACAGCCTAGGCTTGGTTTTCGGCATTGACTCACAAACGCACAACAATTAGTACTATTACCGTACCATACTATGGCACTAATATTGCTACACCAACCGGTTGAATCCTGGTGTCTGGCATTGCACCGGTGCTGTGCTGTTATGAGACCTCGGCAGGTCTTGACTCGTTGACTTTTTGGATCAAAAAGATCTGTCCCTTATTGGACAATAAACAATATTGTAATGTATATATTAATAATTAACCTCATACCGAAGATGTATACCCGTATATCCATATACTAGCTATGCAAATATTAAATAAAATGCGAATTCACTAGATTTCTCTCACAAATCATATACTTTAATATTCTCTAATATCTAAATATGCAGTAAGAGGTGTGCATATCTGACCATGGTTTGACAGTAATATAACTTGTACTGTACTGTTCCATATCTGACCATGGTTTCACAGATATAGAACTTGTACTGTACTGCTCCATATCTGACCATGGAGCGACAACAATCTTTCAACATAATGTTACTGCACTCACCTGGCCAGGAGGCGCTTTTAACCTCCAGTTGCACTCAGCATTATCTGGGTAGTGCCCCGGGAAGTTTGGTGATACGATCTCTACAGGCCTCCTTAGCTTCAGGATGGAACCTTTGCAAGCTACAAGATGAGATAATGTAACAAAATGACTACAAAGAAGTGTCATTGTCTGATGAATTCTAAATAAATCAAACGCCTACCATTAACTAACTGTACTGGCACTCTGCTGGCCTGACTGGTGTGTGTGGGAGTGTTCTCAACTTTTAGAACAGCTTGTTCTATAATAGGTAATAAGGCAAGCAATCTGCCCTGTCTGTGCAACGATGCAGAACTTGCACAGTACTAAAACTGCATAGTTCAATAAAAGCATCAAACTTTCAAAACCAAAGAACTAGCCTAGATTTGATAGTACATGTCCAACTTGGATATTGATGTGTCGATACATACCTTCCCCATCATTGTACATTGCCCCCCCCCCCACTTTAAATGTAATAAAGTGTGCTTTCTTCCCACTCCTGCCTTGACTTCCTCCTTCGCTGTGCATCATAATGATCAACTTTATGCACTTATCTCAGAAAATGCTAGAACCTAACAACCATTCGGACTATGCAAGTTTACATGAATAGTTGGCCAGAAAAAAAAGGATCTGATCATAACCATGTGTGATTCGCAAAAAAAGGTGAGGAATCCGAGGTGAAGGTAACAGCAGTTTAATAAGTGCCATCTAGCCCTCTAACGTTAGAAGGAAGAAACGTATACAAGAGAAGGGAACATACAGGAACACAGATAAAGGAACAATAAGGAAAGGAAAAGAGCTCTAGGCTAAGTGGGGAGAGCAGTCGGCCCTGATGTCTCGGCAGTTGGAGGAGTGATGCAATTGGCTGCAAGCATGGCTGCGACCAGACGTGATGGCCGAATAAGTAGAGTGTAGTCGCCTGTGTTGGGATATCGGTAGATCTGAACCCATGAGTTTGTGGGTTCGAATCCTGGTTGAGTCAAACCAATTACTTAAACATTGATACTTGTCACTTCCTAGCCTGGCGCTAGGCATTATTAGGATAGGGCAAGGACTGGTTGGCTCAGTGTCAGGATAATGTTACTGAGTGGGATGTTAGGTAATGGTGCTGGCAGCCTGGTTTCCTAGTGGGGCATTGGCATAAAGTCACCATAAGTTTTCACTGTAAGAGGTCGGTACACATCCGGACAGATGTTGCTAGGACATAAAACAACAACAAACAACCAATCATGGCTGTAGATTCTGGTGGGAGGCGATAGGTGGCGCCTAGGGTCAGCAAGGCCTGAGGCGAGAGTCTGGAGGGAGGAAAGTAGAAGAGCCGGGACAGTTCCTTCCCCCACCACACCGTAAATCAAATGCAATATTACGCATTTCGGATAATTTGTCTGTTCTTCTATATATTTGATGTTCCTGATAGAAAAGAGCATTAACCTAGATTACCATGCAGGTAGAATAAACGCACCAGTTGCTATCATTAATTAAGGTTGACCATATATGTTGGTTATTTCATTTACTGTAATTAAAGATCTAATTATTTCAATTGTTCATGTTGGCTGGAACATGCATAATTGACTACTCAAACTCGGATCCTCTGCACCCTGATTCTGGACTCTTTGCACATACTACCTGCCTTATTACTGACACAAACTGATGGACACATGTGCGGCGAGTAACCTATTCGATTTAACCCTGTTATTCTTTAACTCCTTGTTCTTTTGTACTTCTTTGTTGACACTGATGCTGCTCTCTGTAGCATATCATGTGATTCAAAACATATGCCGTCTAGTGGCTCATTTCTCATAACCAAGGCACTTCCTTCTTCAATTTGCATATTTAATGTGATTCATGGAAAATTCTGTTAGTACTGCATAGTTATGACACTAGCGCCCTCCCTTGAGTCATTTGGAACTAAAATTGCCAGTGCGTTACATCCGCTCTTGGCCTATATAAGGCCGTGCTCCGCAGACATTCTCACTTCGACACAGGAGCAGGAAAGGACACAAACCAGGACAGGACCAGTCAATTATATATATAACAACTCTCATTTGCCATTCCGCCCACCACACATATTAAGACTTAGGGCCCCACATCTTAGACGTCACATTGTACAAGAAAGACGTTCTATCATACTGTAACTTAAATTTGTCAGGGAAAATAAATATTAACTTTTAAATTGAGATCAGCTTTGTGTTGTCCACTTATAACAGTAATTCGGGAGTAGGCCGATAGATGTCCATACCGGTCCCAACGGTGCTGTGATATCCCATACACAATCAGTATTATCAGGATAGTTCAATGGGTAGTTAGGAGTTGACAGAATTTCACTATCAGATGTGATGTTGTAGTGATATTCTTCACATAAAGAGTGGGAATGTGCATTAATTAGTTTGTAAATTTACTTTGATCAATAAACAGTAACTCTACTTAGCATCACTATTCCTGGTATGCATTAGTATTGTAGTATTTATTGAAAAGAGCTTGTAACTCCCCATCCTGGAATGACTTTAGATGTTGATAGGAGATAAAACAACAAACAAAGAAACAACCTTTTAACTTACCAGCATTTGGATCAGGCTCGAAAGTTAATCGTATCTGCATGCAAGAAAGGGAACATACAGTTGGCGATTTTTATGATCATTATAACCATAATAAATAAATAATTAAGCAAATATTTATAACCTGGATTCTATATATGCCCTTGTCATGCAAGGTGAGACATAGAGCCGTGCACTTATCTACCACTTAGGCAAACAAAACAAAAATAGTGATTGTCGCCACCTGTGCCTGAAAAATCGCCCGCCCCTTATTTAAAAAAAAATCTATTCTTTTTTTAAACTGTTAAAAATACATCTGGCTAGCATAGAATTTAGATATCACTCAGCAGGATATGAATCAATCTGTATTTTATGTGGGATAAAAGAAAACAATGTGGAAAAAGAGGGTTGCTACTATTAAGTCAAATATTTGACTTCCAAAATTGAAACTTTTAGAACCGTATGATATCTGAGGTATAACTTGTTTGGCAAATATCATTTAGGATGCAGCCAAACACTGATTCTCCATCTGTTACTGATTGTCATAGTTTAATGCTAACTGATGGTCATAGTTGAATGCTAATTCTAATACCACTACTTAGCTAAATTCAGGTCCGCAGTAAGTTACCTTATTAAATCACTTGTAAAGTGTTTATTACATATTCTACTCAGTAACATTATTGTTTCTCTACTTGCCGGGTGTTAGCTATGTGCTAAGGTTAAACTCACTACTGCTTGTTATCCAGGCCCTGAGCACTTGGGTAACTGGTCTATTGCTATAACCTATGCTACTTTAATGGTGGGAGATGTAACATGAGCAGGCTCATGCCCACTCTCTGCCTCACTCGCTCAGATTTGTTAATTTAATAAAGGAGGACGATGACCAAGTCTTTTTTTTAATGACTCACCCTGGATTCAAACTCCCGACCTTACGCACGGGAAGCCAACGCTCTACCGATTCGGTCACCGTGTCCGGTTCCTCAAGCTTAGGGGCCCCGGAATTATTGTTTGTGTTGTGCGCGGGGGGGGGGGGGAGGGTACCGAGTGCAGAAGTCAGTGGTAACCAAGGACGTGAGACAGCAGTGCCACCATATCAACTCCACCGAGTGGAACGGTGGCCTAATCGGTAGAGCACAGGCTTCCGTACGGAAGATCTGGAGTTTGAATCCTGGTCGATTCAAAGCAATCACTTATAAAATTGATACTTCTTGCTTCCTAGCATGGCACTTGGCATTAATACAATATGACAAGGATTAGTCTGCACAGTATCAGGATAATGTGACTGTGTGGGATATTGGGCCATGGTGCTGGTGGGCAGGTCTCCCAGCGGGAGAGCATTATAAAAGTTGCCATGAGTGCGCACAGCCACAAGTTGGTACCCGTCGTGACATGACCTTAGATGTTGCCAGGACATAAACCTCAAACAAACAAACAACCAAATGGCATGACAGGCTGGGGCCATGGGGCTCCAATTGAACAGCTCAGTTAAGCTCAGCACCCGAGCTGTGTGATTACGTCTGCTCATGCAGTGTTTTTGTCCATCCACCAACCCCAAACTAAATGACTCATGATAGCCCTAAGCAGCCTGGTAAAGTTCTAAGAAGAATTGACATTTGCCCAGATGGGGTTTGAACCACCACTCATATGCTCTTTTCTGTCAAATACACAACAATATATATGTGATCTATAGTGCATTTTGCAAGTGTAAAGATACGTAAGGGAATTATTATTATTGCTATACTCCGTAAGACCCAATACGGTAATGGTGGTGCGACCTGTGGCCTCCTCACCTCCACGGGATGTAGACCAGTGTCAGTCACACTGGAGGATTGATATATTATATACATACCAAATTATGATGTCCCGCATCCTAAATTAAGGTTTGTATTATCAGATTATTAAGGATGTGGATATTCTTCTTGCTGCAGTAAATGGAAATCGTGCAGATATCCTGTGAGTTTTGCGTTCATGTTCATAACTAACCCAAATACTGTGAGAGCAATTTGACATAATGGGAATAATATGGGAACAAATTAAAACCAAATTATATGGCATGTTGGCCTATGCTTGATTAATTAATTTCAGCGCTTTCTTTTCAAAACTTCTTCAAGTGGTGTCCTCGTGGAGTGGTTAGAGTATCTGACTTTTTTTCTAGATCAGACTCCTAATATAAAGCTTGATGGTTCAATTTTCCGTGCCATCACCTCTGTCATTTTGGATTTCCACTGCTGTGTATAACTTACAGCGTCATCAAAGGCCAGTTGCTCTTATACAATGTCTATGTGGTGTGGAAGGTTAAAATTCCCTTGGTTCGGTAACAGTGTATACTCACGCTTTCAATTGATCGAATGTCTAATGGTGAAGAAAAGACTATTCCGACCTAACCATGATAGGCAGTATAAATGTTCAATAACAAAGACATATCTGTATATAAGAATCTTACCTTGAATCCAGCAGAAGTTTGTAAACTGTTAGATCTAAACTTCAGCATCATGATTCGTCCAGTTGAGACTATACTGGTGTTACCACACAAGGTCTTTACCGGGGTTCCGTGTGTTTGCACACCATTGTAAATCTTGAGGTTATCAGCATCACATGAAGCTGAGCTTTCAAGGTTGAATGAGGTGAATGTGAGTACAATTCTCTGCAAGACAAAAATAAGACAAACTAGACAGTTAAACCTACTGATGACAATCTCCTGTCCTGAATAGCTCTGAAAGAGCAGTTTGTTTCCAATGTACAAATGCTAAATACTCAAGTTCAGTAATTAGTGACAAAGCTGCCTATGACTATGTAAGTTGGTTGTAAAAGGCCAGTGGTGGTTAGAGTATCTGACTTTTTTTCTAGATCAGACTCCTAATATAGCAGAACACATAATGCATTATATCTGTATCAAGCACGTATAATTGGTGGAGGGGCTTTTCACCGACTTGGTTGATTTATTATTGTGCAAATTGAACCTGTCCGAGTAGGCATTTGGCTTTGCTGTGCCATTAAGCATCTGCGGCGACCGCTGGGACCGAGAATATAACTACAGACCTAGCAGGGAACCCTTCCCTTCACTACCAGTTTAAATTCTGTAAAGGTGGGCGGAGACATATATAAAGAACTGCTCTGCTCATGCCGGAGACATATATAAAGAACTCAGACCAATTATCATTATTTGTTGTCGGTTGTTCGTTCGCTTAAGCGAGACACATTTCTGTTCTGGAGCGACTTTTTCCTCTCGAAAAGAAGTGCAAGGCCGCCATTGCGGAGAAAACAGACAAAATAGAGCAGGAGCGGACACAGCAGGTCGCGGAGCAGGCAGTGGGGGGGGTGTATCAAGAGGCCGGAGGAGAAGTTGCTCCAGCAATCGCCGGAGGAGCGTGTAGAGAACTGGCAGGAGGATCGTGTAATGTAGGGGACGGCGAGCGCCCGAGCGCACCAGACAACACCAGTGCAGGACAAGGAGAAGTCTGGGTACAGCCGGGGGAGGAGCCCATCGAGATCCCGCTGGCACCATAGGAGGCACAACTGGTCCTCCTCCTCTTCAGAGTGCACACATATCAGAGAAAGGAGACTCCGAAGTAAGTGGTCCATTCAGCGATATACCGAGGATAAAATGGTTGTGCGTAAATTATCTGGGTACAAGCGAACAGAAGCAAACTGCTATTGGATGCTGCATACAAAAGATTCAGACATTAGAGACTATAGAAGATTTGTATGGCATTTGGCATACTTGGCAGGGAGAGCGAGGTCGGACCGATTTATTGCAAGAGTCCACATGAATTACGATTTGGGAGTACGTAGGCTAGCAGCTGAGGAGGTGACTCGGCCTTTAACCCCGGGAACTCTGAATTAACACTTTGATATTATGCATTTGATTGCTTTAAAATGAATCGCTCTAGTCAATCCAAGAGGTCAGGAGGATGAAGGCCATACACTAAGGATGGGACAAGGCCTTGCTGCAACTTCAATAGCGACGAGGGTTGTCCCCATGACGAACAGGCTTGCCGTTATGGCCATTGGTGCGGGAAGTGCAGTTCCAAAAGCCACAGGCATGACTGTTGTAAAAAAGAATGATCTAGTGGCAATCTTGAATGCACCGATGCTAGTGTTATACTGGGCTCCGCCCCCAGTCATGGCCAATTAACGGCCAATGAGACGCGGTGGTCGCTGATTGCACTCCACCACAGCACCAGAGCGGCACTGAGCCTACACCTGAGGGTCAGGGAATGCACACTTCTACAGACTCGGTTGACATAGCATTCGATACTGTCCCGGACATGTATTGGCAAGAATGTTAAAAAAATTGGACTGAAGAATGTTTAACAAATTGGACTGAATTCTTATGTAATTGGTTAACTGTAACTATTGACTCGTACTGTTTTAAATTGCATGTAGTTGACCACTTGAATAACTGTTGTTGTGTTGAATTCACCGTTACTTTGCTTTGCTTTAAGGGTGTTTGCCCTTGTAATCATACCATTGAAGATAATGCGGTTCAGTTGCAGCCATGCCACGTTTTTTCAGAACTTGTCCTATTTGGCAGCTGTCATACGGATTGGGAGTATTTGTTGAAAGGCTTTATATTTGGGTTTAATATGATCAATTATGACTGTGGCGCTAATTATCACAGCGCTAATAAGCCCGTTCGCTCTTTGGAGCACTATGACTTTATTTCAGATCAGCTATCTTCCAAACTGTATAATGGTTGTATGTCAGAATCCGCGGAAGTTCCACTGTGTACCCATAATATTTTCTGTGTACTGAAATCTTCAGGTAATGGTTTAAGATGTGTAATAGACTGTTCCATGCCACTTGGCGGTTTGGTGAATCTGTATGTTGACAAGGTTTGCTAGACATTTTCCTATAGGGGCATTGACGCCCTTGTAGATAATATGCTTCCATTGGATTAAAGTGCTGTGGTGGACATAAAAAATGTCTACAGAGCCGTGTCTATGCATGCCATTGATAGAGGGCGACAGGGGCGGCAGTGGAACTTCAGCAGTGGAATAAAATATTTTGTAGATAACAGAATGTGCATGGGGCTCTCCTTGAGCGCATCTATTTTCACGAGAATTAGCAATTTCATCGTTCGTTCATGTAAAAGGCATGGGGTTGATGGGCTAGTAAACTACCTTGATGACTTCACCATATCCGGCATGTCGTGGGATGCATGCTCAAAATCCCAAGCAACAATCATTCGGATGCTCAGACAGTTTGGATTTTGTATTAACTTTGCTAAAATAACTTACCCAGCTCAGTTCACTCGCTTTCTGGGAATAGATATTGATACCGTTCAAATGCAGTTGCACTTGCCGGAGGATAAGATTAGGAAACTCAAAGCTCATCTCATTTCTTTTTTGAACAGGTGGAAAGCGACCCGTCAAGACTTAGAAAGGTTGGATGGGCACTTGGCGCACTGCGCCACAGTTGTCAGAGGCGGGCGCTCCTCTTGTAGATGGGGCTACGATGCTATCAGAACGCTCAAGCGGCCATACTACCAGTTTCGCTAAAATACAGGGTTCAGGGAGGAAGTAGCCTGGTGGCTTAGTTTTGTTGATCGTCTCAAAAGCCATCATGCTGAATGTATTTTGGTCTATTCCGATGCGTCCAATTCCAGCTTCGGCACCACATACACAAATGACTGGTGTGGGGGGTTTTGAACCCCGATGCTTCTCAGGACTTAATGGCTCAAATCAGTCATCATCATGTTGACAAATCTGTAATCTTTGTCACCGATAATACCACTGGATGTGCTGCCCTAGTGACAGGGCACTGTAAGAATAAAAAGATCATGATATGGGTTTGTGAACTATTCTGACTTTGCTCTGTTGCATAGGAACCCAATATGCTGGATGAAAGCTTCGTAGTCGGCTACGGTTAGGCTAGGTATCTCAATTATCCAGCATACGGCAGCCTCAATGAGTTTGTACGCATTTAATTTCTCTAAGGATTTCGACCCGGCAATGTAACGTTTTAATGCCCACTTATGTCTTTGTTGTCTCACTGAAGATGTACTTTTGCTGCCGCTGCCGGCATTTTTAATGGGAACGGCCCATGCCATACGACGAATGCGCCTGCATTTCCGTCAGCTTCCTGCGGTTGTGTCCTTGTTCCTCCAATGACCTTGAGGGGAGGTCATATGTGTCGCCCATGGCCATCATCTTGCCTTCTGCCCTCCCTTTTGCCGTATCCTTCACTCTAAAACATTTCTGGTTGCCCGGCCGTCTGAGCACCGCGAGATATCATAAACTCTCCCCAGTCTGTTCATACCTGATGCCCCTCTTAACAAACTCATAAGGAAGAAAGGGAAGACAACTCACGAAAGATTGACAGTGAAGAAGTAGTACTTTATTGGCATCAACTCCTGTTCACCAACTAGTGACCTATCACCCTGACCCCTTACCTTCTGTCCTCACAGAGTATCATTGCTCTTTAGCATATCTATGACTAAGTGCCTGGAGCCCATTGAACCGGAGTCCTATGGTTGTTGCACACAGCTCAATTTGTATGTATAGGAAAGGTGGAGCATCAGACAGAGTGTCTGGATCCCTGCTCAAGATATAATGTGTCTCACTCAAGAGTCAGGAGTAGTGTGTTGCTGCCCAGTGTGTCTCGAGCAGTGTTCTAGAATAATCAATATCAAAGTGAGGCTAGGGTGATCAGGTGGGGCAAGGGAGTGCAGGAGACTGGGCAGCCCACAGCCAGCCAATCAGGCACCCTCCACATCCTGGGTGGCGACGCCCCCAGGATGGGTGGCTGTCACTCAACCCAGCTGTAGGTGGTGTCCATACTGTATGCAGATGAGGCTAGTGTGCTTTCCCATCGGCCCTGTGGTAACAGGTAGTTGCAGACAGTTACAACATATATATATATTAAAAATGTCCTTTTCCTCCACTTGCACCCTTACTGGTGCATAGAGGGACATTTCACCAACATTAACTGTCTCTTATATAGGAACATCTCTTCACAATCTCGAGCACTATGTACTAACATATACTTCACATAGCTTAATATGTCATACAGTGAGTGGAGAACCCATTGCTTTATTATTACATAACCTTGGTCCCCACTCCGTCGCCCGAGGATAATAAGGCTCTCTGTCAATATATAATTCCAAACCGAAAATCTATATATTTTTACAACTCGGCGACCCAGCAACTTTTGCCTTTCCACATGAAGCCGTGCTTTGTGGTCTTCCTGCTGCAGTGACTCAATGTCTGCCGCTATTGCTCTCTCCTGTTCATCCAGAGAGAGGGTCCCAAACTCTGTCGTGAGGCTCTCGTCGTCCGTTTACTCATGTACTGCAGTATCTTTTTGCGGCATTGGGGGTGGAGCCATGGCCATTTTCTTTGTACACCAATCTTGTCACTCTAGTTTGCACATGGCATATGCTGTCACCTGACAGCCTAGGCTTGGTTTTCGGCATTGACTCACAAATGCACAGCAATTAGGACTATTACCATACCATACAATGGCACTAATAGTGTTACACCAACCGATTGAATCCTGGTGTGTGGCGTTGCACCGGCACTGTGCTGTTATGATACCTCGGCAGGTGTTGACTCATTGACCTTTTGGATCAAAAGGATCCGTCCCTTATTGGACATTATACAATATCATAACGTATTAATAGTAATAATAATAATAATAAACCTCATACCGACAATTTATACCCATATATCCATATACTAGCTATATATATATGAAGTAAAATGCGAATTCACTAGATGTCTCTCCAAATAATATGCTTTAATGTTCTCTAATATCTAAATATGCACTAACTGGTGTGCATATCTGACCATGATTTGACATAAATAGAACTTGTACTGTATCTGACATGGAGCGACAACAATGTTTCGACAGAATGTTGCTGCACTCACCTGGCCAGTAGACGCCATTACCTTCCAGGAGCAATCAGTCAAGATGTTGCTTGGGAATTTTGGCGATCTGAGCACTCCAGGAGTGCGTATCCACCAGGAATAAGGCCTGCACCCTACAAGACGAGATACTGTAGAAAAATGACTACAAAGAAGTGTCATTGTCTGATGAATTCTAAATAAGTCAAATGTCAGTATTTTGACATGTTTGCCAACATTAATTATGCATGTTCTTCAAACTAAAGTAAAGCAGATTATAATGATCAACTTTATGCACTTATTTCAGAAAATGCTAGAACCGAACAACCATTCCTACTATGCAATTTTACCTGAATAGTTGGCCAGAAAAAAAACAAACATTCAGACTATGCAAGTTTACATCAATAGTTGGCCAGGATCTGATCATAACCATGTGTGATTCGCAAAAAAAGGGGAGGAATGCAAGGTGAAGGTAAAAGGAGTTTAATTAATAAGTGCCATCTAGCCCTCTAACGCTAGAAGGAACAAACATATACAAGAGAAGGGAACATACAGGAACACAGGAAAAGGACCAAGAAGGAAAGGAACAAGAGCCCTAGGCTAAGTGGGGACAGAAGTCGGCCCTGATGTCTCAGCAGTTGGAGGAGTGATGTAATGGGGGACATTGCGATTCTGTAGTTCAAACAATTGCCGATGGCGTCGCTACTGAACTAGTGGGCCTGACAGTATGGTCCTGTATACTGACTATTCCTGTGTACTGACATATTGACGGTGTAGTCCTGTCTCCTGGCTGTAGTCTGGTGTACTGACATACTGATGGTGTGGTCCTGTGTACTGACTAGTCTTGTGTACTGACATACTGACGGTGTAGTCCTGTCTCCTGAATGTAGTCTGGTGTACTGACTGTAGTCTGGTGTACTGACTGTAGTCCTGAACGCTAATGAGTCATGTGTACTGACATACTGACAGGAGTGTCCTGTGTACTGACATACTGACAGTATTGTCCTGTGTATTGACATACTGACAGGATTGTCCAGTGTACTGACTAGTCCTGTGTACCTGCTGTAGTATTGTGTACTGACATACTGACGGAATAATTATGTGTACTGACTCTTGTCCTTGAACTGACTAGTCCTCTGTAGTGACATACTGACGGCATAGTCCTGAGTACTGACCATTGTACTGACATACTGATGGTATGGTTATGTGTGCTGACTAGTCTCGTGAACTGACACACATACAGTATGGTTCTGTGTGCTGAATGTAGTCTGCTGTACTGACATACTGATGGCATGGTCCTGAGTACTGACCATAGTCCTGTGCACTGATTAGCCCAGCATACTGGTACTGACACACTGACGGTATGGTCATGTGTACTGACTGTAGTCCTGTGTACTCACTGTAGTCCTGAGTACTGGAGTACTGACAGCATAGTCCTGTGTACTGACTGTATTCCTGTGTACTGACTTTAGTCCTGTGCACTGACTAGTCTAGTGTATTGACATATGGTCCTGAGAACTGACTGTAGCCTGCGTACTGACTTGCGTGACTACAGGACATGATTGACCATTACCGGTGCATCATGACAAAGCCTTGGCCCATGGTATGCAAATGGTCACAGCGGATCTTTGTCCAGTGTACTGACATACTGACAATCTGACAATCTGGTCCTGTGTACTGACTGTAGTCCAGCATACTGACTGTAGTTCCGGTCACTAACATAGTGACAGTATGATCGTGTGTACTGACATAGTAATGGTATGGTCCTGAAAACTGACTGCATATATCTCCATTTAGGTCCACTAGTACCGATGCACCACCTATCGTCGGAAAAAGTAACTATGCTAAATGTCCCCCAGTGGCTGCAAGCGTGGCTGTAACCAGACGTGATGGCCGAATGAGTACAGTGTCCGTCTCCTGTTTTGGGAGATCGGGAGATCTGAACCCATGAGTTTGTGGGTTCGAATCCTGGTCGAGTCAAACCAATTACTTAAAGATTGATACTTCTCACTTCCTAGCCTGGTGCTAGGCATTAATAGGATAGGGCAAGGACAGGTTGGCTCAGTGTCAGGATAATGTGACTCAATGGGATGTCAGGTAATGGTGCTGGCAGTCTGGTTTCCTAGTGGGGCAGTGGTATAAAGTCACCATAAGTGCACACTGAAGAGGTCGGTTCACATCCTGAGAGATGTTGCTAGGACGTAAAACAACGACAAACAACCAAGCGTGGCTGGAGATTCCAGTTGGAGGCGATAGGTGGCGCCTAGGGTCAGCAAGGCCTGAGGCGAGAGTCTGGAAGGAGGAAAGTAGAACAGCCCGGGCAGTTCCTTCCCCCCCCCCCCCCCCCCCCCCCACACCATAATCAAATGCAAGATTACGCATTTTGGATAATTTGTCTGTTCTTCTAGTGGTAGATGGCATGCAGCAGGGTATTTTGGAAACTCAATATAATCGAAAATAACGATGATGATGGTTGAAAACCATGTCGGCAGCAAAGGCCACATTTAAAGTGAAACATTTGTGATATTTATTCACAATGATTCACAATGAAATCACCAGGAATGTGGTAATGCAAACTGTCCTGTATTCTGGTCTTCAATAAAGACACAGGAAGCCGTCTTTGGTTTATAAAGTGCCCCCCCTTTTCTCTTTAACATAGTGTAAAGTCACAACCCCTTTCAGCTGTTGCCACTGGGTTGTGGGTTCACTTTACTGAGTCGTCTCGTGTCTCTATGGATTATGCTCCTGCATAACCCTGCCTATGCTCCTGCTTTGCCTATGCTACTGCATATCCACGTCTGCTGCTGCTGCTTGTTGCCCAATGAGTTCCCCAAGGAATGAACATCACCATCGCCATTTTAGCTTCAGTGTGGAACTGGCTTTCAATGGTTCTACACTCCCCTCATATACCCCCTTCTGTTTACTACTTTGCCTTTGGACTACTGTGTTCTCATGTCCCCTACATGCATCCTTTGGGACGGTCATGTCGTCAGCTCCACCTCATGCATCCCTCAATGTGTTTACACATACTCGAGATAACACCAACCGAGTCGTCCTTCCCTGTATCCTATTTACCAGTAGCTATTCCCATGTATTTCTGACTCTTTCTAATCAGCACAATCATTACAATCAGTACCCACACACCCACATCATCCCCTTCTATGCATCCACCCCAGCCCACACTCCGGCCAACATCCATCCTACCTGAACAGAGTCTTCTAGTTACTTACTCATAACTACATACTGTGGATTTAATGTTAAAAATGAACCAACATGCTTAGGTCTAATCTGTTCCTTAAAATGTTCACAGTGATAGATGAGAAAGTGTTCCACTCATCCACTAGTATTCTAGCTGTCGGGATTGGTAATCACATTTATATTCCTACAAATAAAAGTATCAGACTTCTGTCAAATGACAGCAACAATGATCTCAGATGTAATTTAAAAGTGGTTAAATTTGTATAAAATGACAGCAAAAGTTAACTCACAAAACCTAGGTATGAGGCCATACAGTCCAGTTCTTCTTATAAACACTCAAATATATGGTTGGTTTATGTTGGCATAGAGGTGTCAGATATAGAGATTTCCCCCTATGCATGCACCTAACCAGGCTGAAGCTTAGGCCTACTACTACTAGTTATATTTAATTGGATTGGAACTACATGGATAAAACCTTGTCTAAATCTCTTGGTATGAATCAACTATACATAATATATGGAGATCCTTGTTCCAGGGCTCAATGTTTATCTATATTGATGTACAGTGGAGAAACTTTGAAATTATTAAAACAAACAACCAGAAGAAACAAACACGATGGTGGCCACAGAAAGCTGTAACTTTGACTTAAAGTATAATAATCTACATGATTTCATAAACCATTCATCCTAAATGTATCAGGCTATGATAGATATTATGTATCTGAAGAGTAGGCTATATTTAACAATTTACATTAAAAGATCATGTGCTTCTTTCCATTATCCAGCCTTCTAACACCCTTTCTATGGGGTTGTTTAGTATCCCTGTCACTAGTTGGGCCTTATGGTAATCTTTTTGTTTTTGTGGATCGCGATATATTTTTCGGTATATATCCAACTTTATTGCATTGATATCCCAGATAGAACCTATTTATTCATGAATGTTGTAATGAATAAGCTAACAAAAAGTGAATGTAGCTCCTTATTAGCTGAAGTCATTCAACAACATATCTAGCATTGAATGAGCTTCAAAATTACCTCTTTGTGCAGCATGCCGATTTTGTCTGCTCCTCTGTAAAATATATAAGCAAAATACATTAATCAAATTAAATTAATTCTGAATAGTGCATACCAATTTAAATGTGTGGTGCCTGTATGGCGCAACTAACAAGGATGACACAATTAAACTATGATCATGGCCAATGCTTATGTATGCACTGGCTTAATGGCAACATCTAACGTAGATCGGCTTTTATTCTAGTTGGTTGAGTTATCCCGTATATTTTACTAGTCTTCATGAATACTGCTAAATGCTATATATGAATAACCTACCGACAGACCTTGGAGGTATTCCACAAAGTCATCATCACTGCTTCTAGCCTCATGTAATGGTCTATTGGCACTGTAAATGCAAAATGCATACATTTATTAAATCCATTCAGCACCAGCCTTTCTTTTGTCAGTCTTTCCCCAATGATCAAGACCTGACATCAGTGACTTGAATCAAGTTACTAATACAAAACTCAGAAGATTTAAATCAAATTGGATTAGTGCTGCCCAGCAGTGAAAATACGTGTTAACACATTTATCCGTTATAAGCAGGGTAAATACATTCATCACTAAAAACAAAAGAGGTGCATTCCATTTGGAATGGAGGTGTGTGTTCTTACAAGAGAATAGGTCAATGTGTGAGTGAGTCCATATGTGACGAAGCACTTGTAACAACTCTCCCAAGTGAGATGGACTAGATGGTAGAGTGCTCACTATCTCGGCCGGAGGCCGGGGGATCAATCTCACGGTGCATAAACCAATGAACCAAAAGCTGATCAAATGTATATATTTGTTACTACATATCCCGTCCTGATGTTACCAGGACGTAAAACTCCAACAACCAACCAACAAACATAGCCTAGCATTCATCTTTGTAAGGATGTTTGTTTGTTTGTTGTTGTTTTACGTCCTGGCAATATATAAGGTCATATCAGGATGGGTAACGACTTGTGATAGTGCGCAGTCATGGTGTCTTTATAGTGCTGCCCCTCTGGGAAATCAGGCCGCCATTACATTATACTGACACTGAGTGAACCAGTCCTTGCCCAATCCTAGTAATGCCAAGTGCCAGGCTAGGAAGCGACAAGTATCAATTTTTAAGTCTTTGGTTTGACTCGACCAGGGTTCGAACCCACGATCTCATGGGTTCGGAGCCCCCGATCTCCCAAACAAGGGGACAGACACTCAACTCATTCGGCCACCCCATCTGGTCGTTGTTAGGATATGGCAAGTATTAGGGAAGGAGCTTTTTTGTTTATTCACAATGCCAAATATCAGATTTGTGAGTTTGTCAAATAAATTGTGGGGAATGAGAGTGTGCTCATTCGGGGTCATTGCGGGGCACGCGGACCGGCGCGGCGCCCACCCCCTCACTCACCACCGCCAGGGGGAGGGGTGTGGGGGGGCACAGAGCATGCACACCGATGCTCACACCCTCAGCTGGTCACTCCGCCTCACACATCCGGACTGACCACTACACAATTTTACTTTGGTACCCGGGGCATCTCGCAAACACCAACAAGATATGCCCAGACACGGATCGGCCGGGAAAAAGCAGGGGGCTCCACGACCTGCAAGCAATGTTATGGGGTCCGGGCCCGGGGGATCCTGCTCCATACTTCCGCTCAGGGAGGAGAGCCCCCAGGACAATGGAGGCTCACCGCGGGGAGCGGGATGCTCTGCCATTGACAGTGATGACTCCTACATACTGCCGGGGCAATGCTCCCCGCGGCCGGCCGGGGCGGCCGCGTCCGCACTTGATGTGCGGTCCGTACATGGCGAGGAGGCGGACACCCTCATGGAGCGACGTTTGGCGGAAATGGAAGCTAGATTCGCCGACCAGATCGGGGCCCTCCACGATGCCATACTTCTCATAGCAGAGGCGGCCGGGGGGCAGGACCCACCCCAGATCAACCCGTCGGCGCGCGCACACTGGCTGCCCCCCGCCCAGTGCCTGGCATGGCCCCGCAACAGGCCCAGATCAGGGGAGTCCATATGCGGGCCCCCACATGGGGAGGGGCGACATGGCCAGTCCTGGCATAGCACAGGGCTTGGCACCGGATCCCCTCCTCGCGGTCGCATCCCCAGTCGTCCCGGCAGCCGACGCCCACTGGGACAGGATCGCTCGCTAAGGCCCAGCAAATAGAAGTGCTCAACGATGAGATTGATCGTGACCATGTGCGGTACCGCAGGCTGGAAGGTAGGCGAACCATCTTGCATGACATTTTTGTAGCGAACCCAATATCGAAGCCTTACATGTACCTGGAGCGGGCTGAATGCCAGCCCTCTGCCCAGAAACTGGCCACGCGCTGTACCATGACCGAAAGTACCTCTGTGGCCCTACTCGACGACGAGCCGGTATCCGACCCGCGTGACTACAGGACATGATTGACCATTACCGGTGCATCATGACAAAGCCTTGGCCCATGGTATGCAAATGGTCACAGCGGATCTTTGATCGTATTGAAAAGAACAAGATTACCTGGTCTGATAGGAACGCCATGCTGCATGAGCGGCTAACCTATTACACGGCCGCACCCACCCAGACCCAGACGGACGCACGTGGCGGACGGGAAGAAAACAACAGCAACAACAAACCTGGACTCGCCCGCATCGAGGTGGGAGGGCCATCAGCCATTACCGCCACCTCGCCTCATCGCCATATCGCCGTCTCGCCTCACCGCCACATCTGGAGGTCACGCCATGGCTGTACAACCCGCCAGACGCGCTGCCCATCAGCGTGCCATATCGCTATATCGCCTCACTGCCACATCTGGCGGACAACCCCCAGCTCAACAACCCGACAGATGTGCTGCCTGCTGCCGCCGTCCCCCCCAACCCAACATACGCACCGCCCCCCTGCCATCACACCTGCCCCGGCTAGTGAGTGCCCACGCTGGCAGATGCTCGCGACCCGACGGGTAAGAGCAGCATGGGGAATGCGGGCGCCCGATCGATTGCGGGCAACGGCCCAGCACTAAATGCGGGCAGTGCCACATATGCAGGTGCCATGCAAGTGTTCACCGCGTGGCTCCCGCCAGCTCCACGGGCCAGGAACCACCGCCCGGCGTCGGCAGGGCCGACGCCGGGGCACCCACTAACGGCCCCGGCGCCGCCCGCGGTGGCGGGGAGTCCCATCCCGACTTTGACCAGATCCGGACCCACTGCGCTCAGGACGCCACACCCCTCCCCGGGAGCTGCATCGACCCCACCTCATGGGCATATGCATACGCGGCGCACCACCGTGCCCACTGGCTGCGCGCCACCTCCGCGGTAGATGGCGGCATAGCGAATATATAGGCGGCCGTCTGTGCCACGGGGATGCCCAACCCAGTGTAGGCCCGCATACCGGTAGCAAGTGTCATTAGAGTCGACCGGTGGAGCGCCCTGCTCTCCGGGTCCCCCGACGACAGCCAGCTGGTCGACTTCCTCCGGTTCGGCTTCCCCCTCGGCTACCTCGGCCCCACCTCTGGGACAGGACAGGTCGGGAACCACCCCAGCACCGCCAAACACCTGGAGGCCATGTGGGAATATATCCGCAAGAAGATGGACTGTGGGGCGCTCCACTGCCCCTACCGCGAACCAGCCTTCCAACCATGGGTCCATGCCTCGCCCATGATGACGAGGGAGAAGGCCGACCCCAGTAAGAGGAGGATTATCACTGACCTCTCCTTCTCCGCAAAACATCCGTCAATGCGCACATCATCAAGAACACCGCGTTGGGCCACACCCACGACCATTGCCTCCCCACGGTCGACAGGTTCACACGCGAGCTCCGGGCCAGTGGCCCTAACAGCTTCACATTCACCATGGACATTAGCAGGGCCTACAAGAACTTTAGGTCCTGCCCCCTCGACTCGCCACTCCTCGGGGCCCGCTGGCGAGGTGGCTACTACTGGACACCCCCGTTCCGTTCGGCGCACCTGAGCCCAGCTGCCACATACAGAGGGTAGCGGAGGCAGTAGTTTACATACTACGCGGACGCGGCATAGCCACACAATGTATCTGGATGACCCCATAGTTGTCGCACCCGACCGCCCGACCGCCCTACCGCCAATGCCCACTTCTGCACTGCCCGAGGCTTGTTTGACAAGCTCGGCCTCCCCAAGGCGGCTGAGAAGACCCCGCCACCTGCGGCAGCCGTCCGGTGGCTCGGAATCCTTATACATGCCCCCACCATGACCCTGGCCATGCCCCCGAGAAGGTCGCGGGCACCATGAGGATGGTACACGCCACTGCCGCGAGGGCCCGCATAACCAGGAAGCAGCTCCAGTCCCTGCTCGGAAAGTTTCTTCACCTCTCTAAGTGTGTCCACCCCGCCCGCAGCACAAAAGGTTTGGTGAATGCTGACCTTAGCCCCGACGACCATTTGGTGTTAGCACAGTTGCACACTCACGTTCTGCCTCACCCACACTCCCTTGCCACTGCCGCCTTGGCAACCTCCCCTGCCTCTCCCCCCACCCGCACCCACCCACGCAGCCCTCCTCACACCAGCCCGCCCCCCACTGAGCGCATGTGTGCACACAGCTCCATTCCGCTGCCATCCTCCAACCCACCCCCGCCACCAACATCTGCACTCCCAGCCCCACACAGATTCAGGTTCACCCCATCCCCCCCCACCATCCGGTTTGTGATGTGATATATATGTTCCGGCTACAAATGACAAAGGAAGAGAGAAGATAGTAATGGATTGGCAACTTTATATAACAGTATATCGACCAATGGCTCGGGCAAACCATACCGTAAAAAGGAAAATTATGAAGAGTGGGACGAGTCAAACGCCCAGCAGCTGCTTATATAGGCCAGCACAGGACCGCAGCACATGAAGCAGCACAGCTCCGCATCACAAGAAGCGCAGTAACAGATAGACATGAGAATTCAACAACCGATCAAATAGCAATAATCAATATTAAATAAGAAGCAAAGTTTATTTTCCGCTGCCTATGGACGTATAACGTTTTATACGCCCTATAATTTATTATGTGAGTATAAATGGGTGGAGCAGCTATTCGATATCGTTTTATGTAACTTCATGATATCGTTTTATGTAACGTTTAGGCACAGCCCAGCCAGAGTGTGCCAGGATCACATCGGCTCCGAATTTTAAACTGACCAGGTCACACGCTTCGTGCCGGTAGTGTTTGAGAATGCATACTATGCCCATAGAGTTTTGTTTGGGTTGCGGAGAGACTCACAATGGTGCAAATCAAGACTGCTGCATGAAGAAGAAGAGAGCATGGGAGGGGAACACTAGAATAACTAGGAGTTCATTGGCTCAAATGGCTAAGGCAATGGTAGAGGAGGCGGAATTGGATACGACAATGGAGAAACTATCCTTGTCGGAACAACGGGAAGAGGCGAGAAGAGAGGTGGAGGAATTGAAGTTAGCAATGGAAATAATGGCGCTCAGCGAGGAGAGAGACCGGCTGCTGGCGGCTAAGGAGAAGAAACTACGCGGTGCTAGGAATCTTTTAAGGAATCGCCGGAATGCAAGCAGCGGACAAGTACCAGTGCGACCTCCAAAATGGTGGCCGATGAGCAGACAGTGCAGACAGGGGAGAAGGATTCCAGATACTCAATATATGGCCAGTCAAGCAACAGGTCGAGAGAATGGAGGAGGTGCCACCGGAGGTCGTCAAGCAGTTTGTCGCCCGCTAAGCTAAGAAGTAAGTGGTCATTGAAACGGCACATATCAAAATTAAGCTGCCATGAAATTATTTGTGCCACGGCTGCCTGGGTGTTGGAAATTACAGAAAAGTCACTTCAAGACCATGAGGCTATGTGGGAACACGGTTACTTTCTCTCGCGCCAGATATAATGATTACCAGGACAGTGCTCATGCTGTAAAGGAGGTCCGAACTGCTTGAGATCTGGTTGACAAGTGGTTTTATTATAGGCGACCCAAACTCGCCTCGGTGGACGTTTCCGCCCGTCTTTCCTTCATGCATGCCTCGGTATTGATGTATATGACACACGCAGAAAAAATATGACCTTTGCATCAGGAAGCTGGTGGTTAACTGTGGTTTCGAGGCTTTTTCTAGTGCACACACTGGAAAGAGTGTTCTGCATTACGGTCCTGACAACATTAAAAGGAAGCGTGCATCCTCATCGGCTTACAGTGACAAGAAGCGGGTTAACAGAGGCGCAAAGCAAGCATGGCATGCTATGCATGGAACAGTGAGCAGGGCTGTAGTAGAAAGGAGGAGGAATGTTAATATGAGCACACATGCTCCAAATGTGATGGTAAGGGCCACAAGAGAGTGCCTTGTAAAGAATGAAGTGGCGGTATGGCCGGGCTGGGCAGGCGTCGAACATTCGGTATGGCATGGGTTGAGTTGTCAAACGCACGAAGGGAGAGTGAGGTGTGTACCGGTTACATCATGATGGAGCAGGTTTGTGTTCCGAACAGCTGGCCCTTGAACCAGTACATACATGCTGTGGGTTGTGATGGCATTAGCGGGCCCAGGTGTGAACTACCATTGCCTGATGCAATTGAGCATCGACATGGGACAATCAACCAAGTCAGTCAATGTTAGACTGGAAGGGAGAAATTGAAGGTGACATAATAGACATGACCAAAGTACCCAATGAGGGGTGTGAGGCTGTCGGGAGGCGAATATGGGATGAGGATTCTTGTCAGTGAATATTGGCATGCGGTCGACAAAGACAAGGCAGGGAGAAACCGTAATGGAGAGCACGGATCGCCGACGGCATTGGGTGAAGTGCGGGATCATCGGAGTCAAGTTCCACACGCAGCTGGAGGTTATGGGAGGAGTGTCAGTGGGGGTGGGGATGTGCAACGTGATTACAACTGAGTGTCAGCAGACAGACGGGCATGAGGGAGCATGCACTATCGAAGCGACACGGAGACTTTGTACAGGTTGGTGCAACTTTCGCTCGACGGGGCTGGGAGAACATGCTGTGTGTGTGTTATGAGGATGACAAAGATTGGCACGTCTCGGTTAGGGAGAACGAAGATGGTATTTATGTGACTTTTCGGGTGGACAATAACTGTGTTGGGGGAAACTGACTGTATCTATGACCTATGTGGCATGCGCTGTCAGCCAAAACCTTGTCTTTTTTCGTTGAAGCATTTATCGGACTTTATTGTTAGATGTGCAGGAAGGGAAGGAGTTGGCAGAATCATTAACTATTTGGATGATTTCTGAGTCATCGGTGGCATGGAGAGTGAGACGAGTATTTTTCAACAATGGGTCCTCGCTATAGTGCATAGATTGGGATTTGTTTTAACTTATAAAAAATTAGTTTCACCTTCGAAGAAAATACGCTTTTTAGGCATTGACGTAAATTCAGATACACTGGAACTGACCCTTCCGGATGATACATTAGCTAAGTTACGTGAGTTGCTAAGGCTATTTCAGGGCCGGAAGACAGCGACCCGTAAGGATTTAGAGAGATTAGCTGGCCACTTGGCACATTGCGCAAAAGTCATTAGGGAAGGACAAACAGTCACTCGATGTGTATATGACTTAATAGGAACGCGCGGGAGCCCTATTACCGTGCTCACTTAAATGCATGCTTTAGGGATGACATCAATTGGTGGGCCACCTTCGCAGTGAGATTTAATGGGAAGGCATGCATGTTAGGGAAATTTGCATTGACCCGCTCTATGTATAGCGATGCCTCGAATTGGGGTTTGGGGCCACCCATGGGAGTGACTGGATAGTCACATCATGGTGAGTATGATGAGGTGCTAAGAAAGGAGATGGGGCACCACCACATATCGGTGCTGATTGGAGTAAATAGGGAGCATATAAACGTCAAGGAGATGAGGGCGGTATTGGAGGGACCAGGCTGCTGTGCCCAGGGATGGAAGGGCGTTGAGATTATATTTATAACCGACATTGCGGTTGTACAGGCTTCACTGAATCTGGGCAGGTCTAGGTCAGTCGAGATTATGGGGATGTTGCGTATATTGCTTTGGTTGTCTGTACAACATAATTTCACGTTCCTATCAATGTACATAAACACAACAGTTAATGTGGGGTGTGATGCGCTAAGTAGACTGGATGCTCAGTCGAGTATGGCTAGGATAGGATCTGTGGATGATGTGCACATCTCTTTGATGGCCCATTGTTCTGTCATTCCAGAACTGGAGGTACTGAGGACAGAGCAGCGGGTGTATGAGAAGCAATTCTACTCACAAAACTCTATTACAATGAAATCCGTGCAGATACGAAAATACTTTGAATTGTCGACAAATTCGCGGAGGATCGGGTGCCTCTCCCAGGTTTGTCGGAGCTTGTGGCGTTGTACACTGCCTGTCTTGCTAGGACTCTGACATACCGTTCGCTGGTTAACTACTTATCAGGTTTGAACTTTTTCCTTACCAGAATGGCTACACAGCTATTAGATATGATGATTATGTGGTTCAGGCAACGATCAAGGGCATTAGATGCCATAAGGGTGACACACCGCACCGGGCTCCGCCAATTCTGCCTGGAATGCTTTTAAGAACTTTTGCTTTAGTAACTTTGAACGTGGGTCATGTTTATTAGAGGGATGCGATACTTTGCTCATTTAGGGTTTACTTAGGAAGTCACAAGTAACCGAATCAGGCTCAGCATCCGACGCACAAAAACAATACAGTTCTCTGAGTGGGTACTGGAGGTACCAGTGGATCGATGTACAAATATTGCATTGTGTGCGGTCTATTGGACGATTCACCATTTTAAGGAGTTGCCTGCAGGTTACGATGAATGTGGCTTTTAGGATACCTGGAGTGGGTTGCAGTTTTTATACCATGCCTTATAAGGCCTAACAGGGGATCTCACTCCTTGAGACGAAGGAGTGATGTCGGGTGCCACAATTGAGGAGATTAAAGTCAGGGGGGACTGGGCATCTGAAACTGTCTATGCTTATTTAAAAATGGCGTTGCAGACTAGGATTTTGAATGATGTTGGGGTGGCTACAAGCATAGTGTCAATAGAGGCTCTGACTGAGGAGTGTTGGGGGCCAGGGCCGGTTTAGCCAGCTGTGGTTTGGCTGTTTATTGCTCGGCCATAGGGCCTCCTGAAATAAAGGTAGGCTTCCACCACTCCTCATCTCATTTCTCTTTCCTTGCCCCCCCTTAGTCGTAGCCAACTTTATAACAATAATAAAGGTGCCAGACCACCTCCAGACCCATCTGTGTCTGCTCCAGCAGCCTCACACAGCTACACACCGCCCCAACCCGCCCCGCATCACACCCCTGCCATCTGCAATTTTGCTGCTACAGTTTCACGGATTCTTGACACTGCTGATGATATTGATGGTGCTTTGACATATGATGATAGACAGATTGCCGATAACGACCTCAACGCCATTGTTAATGATGAAAGTGCCACCCACACGGACCCTCCCTACAACCTGCCTGCTATCAACTGACTCTCATGAAGATTTGGCCGTGTGTCGCCACCCATGTGTGAACCGACGAAGTATATATGAACATATACATGAAGGTGCGGGCATCCGGGCTCCCCACCTACCTCGCAGCAAGGATCCCCCGTCCCCTCCGGCCTCATCATGCACAGATGGAAGGAGCTTCCCGCAGGCTTCCACGACCAGCAGCTACTCGAATATTTGGAATGTGGGTAGCCAGCAGACTTCATTGGGGACCGACCACCCTTACCCTCGATTACCAACCATAAAGCGGTCCTAGCACAACTATGTCGAAAAGGAATCCTTCGGCCCCTTCGATGATCCCCATTTGCACCCTGGGCCCACAAGCCCGATGATGATCCACTTGAAAAAGAACACGGAGGAGATGCAGGTCATCATCGATTTAAGCTACCTGAGGGGGGCGAGTGTTAATGCAGGCATCCACAAAGGACAGTACCAGAGAAGGTCCTCCACATACATGCTGACATCATGGTGTTCTTTGTGGCGGAGTGGTTAGAGTCTCTGACTTTTTTCTAGGTCAGACTCCTAATATGAAGGTCAGTGGTTCGATTCCCTGTGCCCCCCACCTCTGCCAATTTAGATTTCCACCGCTGTGTATAACTTACAGCGTCATCAAAGGCCAGTTGCTCTCATACCATGTCTATATGGTGAGAGAGGTTAAAAATCCCTTGGGTCGGTAAAAGTGTAGGCTTGGGCTTTCTATCGACAAACTGTCTAATGGTGAAAACAAGCCTATTCAGGCTTATCCATGATAGGCAGTATAAATCTTCAAAAAATAAATAAAAATCACACGTCATGGCAGTGCCTGCTCCATCTGATCCGCCAACTTGGCCAAAGCATACCGCCAACACTGAGCTTGCCCGCTCTCCATCCCTTTATATAGCATAGTGCTGCATGACAAGACCTACTTCGACATTGTGCCGCCATTCGGGTGCCACACCTCCTCCCTAGTGTGTGCCTGAACAATAAATGCCATGGTACACCTCCTCAAGGCCCGTGGACAGCATGAGCTCTTCCCCACCAAGTGCGTCCCACCCACCAAGAGCCTCGAGTGGCTGGGCTACACCATATCAGCCGAGCAGATGGTGATCCGCATACCTGATATCAAGCTTACAGAGGTTCTCTCAGAGTACAAACTCTGGATGGTCGGCCGCTGTGCATCCAGGAAGGACTTCCAGCACCTCATCGGCCGACTACAGTGTGTCGCCCACTGTGTCGGACCGGCCAGGTGCTTTATGTCTCGGATCCTGGCAGCGCTCCAGTCCCCAGTCCCCATCGACCTAGTTCTGGACATCACGAGTATCATACCACCTCCTTCCCCCAATGGGAATCGAGCATTCCTTGTCCTACAAATAGGAATCCAGCATTCCTGGTCTCCATGGATACCAGTGGTGTGCCCACCACCAGTAGCTGTATAGGCCCTTGGCCACCACCAACCTTGACCTTTTGAGTGTGGTGACACCTACCCCAGCAGAAGGGCTAGGCCCTGAGTGCAATCACACCCACACCTGCCAGCACCACTATGTCTATTTAGATCCCACTCAGGCACCACTAAGCCATATATATATATATATATATTATATATATGCACATGGTCACATACACCGGTTAGTAATAGAACATTTGCATTCCCCCTGCCGAATATCGGAATATTTTACAGGAATAAAGCCAACTTATACCACTTCTGTTTCATCATGAATTATATAACACACTGTTTAGCAAAACAATTAAATACAAATGTAATGCACATTGGTGGCATTGTGCTGCAACTCACAAAGATGGAGGCAAAGTAATTGGTAGATTTTCTTTATTCTCACTTTTAATCTAACTTTTGAGATATTTGAAGTATAAACACATAGCAATAATGTTGGCAAACATGGTAAAACCCTGAGACCATAGGCTTCTGCAGTAACAGGTTCTATTAAGTTGTGTTCCCTTCTGCGTGATGACAAAGGTTCTTAAACACAACAATATCTAAGTTATATAGTATGTAGAATACAATCTAGATATTTGTTTTGGTCTTGAATTTTTCTTTGGTTTCATCGGATTATACAGCTTTAAGCTTGGGAAGACAATTTGAGGTTTTTCTAATTCAATACATGACACCTGTTTCACCCCAGCAGGTATACAATTATATCCAACAATACTTGGCGTAGATCAAAACTGTTAATTTTGGTGTTCAACATTTTATTTTATTTCTATTTTCAATCCATTTTCCAATGGGAAAAGACTTTCACCAGGACACTGTTCTTCTGGCCTTAAGAATTATGGTGCACATGAACTGAAGAGATGGTATGAACAATATAGACAAAACCAGATAGCTATCAGGATTTAGAAATATTATGAGGTGAAACATTGTCCATGATGTCCTCAACATGGGTAATTGATATCGTGAGACTGTGTATATTCCATTGATCAGCGACTTTGGCGCCACCTATATTTTTCATTCTGAACTAGCAAAAATGGTCGCCGATTGACGCGCCATCTACTGTAAATTCGGAGCAAACCTATGACGCACTTGCAAAGTCTAGACACTTCGACCTTAGCTTTTCAATCGATCGGACCTGCTTCTCCCTGTGGATTTGGACTTTACGACAAAAATGCCGGCGGCAAAGAACAACAAGTCAAAGCGACGCAGCACAGCTAACCATGACGTACAAACTATCTCCATCAGCAGGAAGAAAGCGAAGGCTGGGCCGAAGTCAGTGGCTAAAAACATCGATACGACGCCGATGATTCAATCTCGTTCAAGCCGAGCTAAGGAGCGGCGCGAGGCACGGCGACTCGACAGAGACAACCAACTAACCACCGACGAGGACGGCCCTGATGAGGCTGGACTAACCGTGGCTCTGGCTACAATACAAAAACAAATGGCGGACCTTAACGCTGGCATAAATTTGAGGATCGACGAGCTCCAGAAGGCTGCTGAGAGGCGAAAATCCAGATCCCTCACTCCACGACGGAGGGGTGATGACATCATGCCGTGTGCCGGCGGCCTTGACACCTTGCTCGCTGATTCGGTAAGGGCCAGCTCCTTTGAACCGCCAAGGCGTCGTTCCGCCTCGTCCCACTGCTCTGAGACGTCGCACGATCCTGCCTACCGTCGTCGTCGACACTCTCCTCGACACCGTGAGTTCGAATCTTATTCCTTTCTCGGTGACGGGCGCCGCGCGTGTGTCGAGCCTGGACCACGTCATAGCTTCGACGTAATGTCCCCCGCCTACGGTCGTGACGATGACAGGGAGGACGCTGTCAATGAGCTTCTAGTGGCCGCGGGATCTGTGCTTGGCAAGAAAAGAGGTAATAAAATCCTTGCCCCACATCGTTATGTTATACGCGGTAGTAAGAATGACCGTATCGGTATGGAGGAGGCCACATGGTCTGAGTATTGTGCGGCCCTATGTCGAATGTGTAAAGATAAAAAACTGCCCGCAGACTGGTCCCACTCTGTGTTTGAACATATGCACCAGCTCCTAACCATGGCTGGGAACTGGGACTGGCATTCTTGCCGTCAGTGGTCAGAGTCTGTTTTTATTACGACCGCTGACGGCCGCCTCCCTCGGGGCTGGGCTGATGCCTATGCTATCAAGGATGTCCAGCGGGACGTCTGTACGCTAGGAACCCGACTCGACAGGTCGAGGCTGGCCCGTGGAGCCCGTCGACCCGACCTGCCCGCAGCAGCTGCAGGTTCAGCCAGCTCTCAATATGCTGGCAGGACGGGTGACTACACGCGCCCGGAATACAACAAGGATGTCGATGGGAAGCCATACCTCCCCTGGAACCTTGGAGGTGACTGTGGCTTCACAACCTCCCATGGCCTGCAGCCGGATAGGCGCTGCCACCTTTGCGCATGGAATGCAAACAAGAACAAGAAAGCTAACCCCCATCAGGAGAAGGTCTGTCAGAATAAAAGGAGATTCCAGGACCGGGTTAGTTCGACTGATAAGCCTCACGATAAGGATTTTCACTAAGTGGACGAGTTGAACGCGCTTGCTTCGTCCACACTGCTCCTGTTATCGCGGGCGGTGCCTTGCATCATTCTGGGGACCGACACCCTGGCCCTGATAAGGCTTTTTTGGGTCATGGGAAACCTCTGCACCCTGGCGGCTCAAATAGTAATCAAACTGTTGTGCATGCTGTGCTATCAGCTGCTGATACTGGACTTGATTTAGCTGCTGGGAGTGTGACTTGGGGCGAACCCTCCCTTCCCACTGAGTCTGATCGACGGGTCCCTGAGTCACGACATCTGGCCCATGATTCTCTTACGGGTGGTGGTCGCGGGGGTGATGAGACGCTCCTGCTCCGAGAACAGTTGACTGCTGGATATCAACAATCGACATGTGACACTCGCGCTGCCGCTATTCCATTAATCAGTAACCGACACCCCCCAAACACGGTTGTTGCTGACCAGTTGGGGGTGCATTGTGATGATGAACTGCCTGATAGACTTTTGGTGGTCGAGCACACTGATACTGATGATGTCGAATACGTCCTCATGAACATCGAGGACGACCAACTGCCTCCTTATAACCCACCACACATACCCGTTACCTACAGACATATCCTCGATGAGATCTGGCCTCACCCAGTTGACAACATCTGGGCTAGACATCTCAAATATCTCGACATCTACATGCATGTTAGGGCTGGCGCCCTCCCAAACTATATCGGCCCCAGGATCCCCATCCCTTCAGGCTTGAACATTGGAGTCTGGAGAGATCTCCTGGCTGACTATCACGACAAGCAGCTCATTGACTTTTTAGAATATGGTTGGCCGGTTGATTACACTGCTGACCGCCCACCAATCGCCTCAGTCGAAAATCATTACACCGATCCTGACAATCAGGCCTGCATGCAGGACTATATCGACACAGAGCTTATGCATGGTGCTATCATTGGCCCCTTTGATGTTCCCCCATTTCGGCCTTGGACGCAGGTCAGTCCCATGATGACCCGTCTGAAGCGTGGGACTGGTAAACGCAGGGTCATTGTTGACCTCAGCTACCCGCCAGGCGTCAGTGTCAACTCAGGTATTCGGAAGCTCCAGTACCAGGGACACCCCATGACTTACAAGCTTCCAGGCATAACTGACCTGGCAGACAAGGTCACCCGCCTTGGAAAGGGAGCGTTCATCTGGTGTGTCGACTTGGCAAGGGCATACCGACAACTTAGGACTTGCCCGCTATCAGTCCCTCTCCTTGGCATAACTCTACATAATAAGATCTACCTCGACTTGGCCCCTCCTTTCGGCTGCCGCACTTCTTCAATGGCCTGCGCGCGTACCACAAACGCACTGGTCTACCTCATGAGAACCCGTGGTCACCATGTTCTCTGTTACCTGGACGACTTTGTGGGCGCAGCAAAAACACTACCCGAGGCAGACCGTGCCTACCACGACATAGTTGGTCTGGCGGCTCAGCTTGGTCTGGACCTTGCCCTGCAAAAATGCCTGCCGCCCAGAACTGAGCATGAGTGGCTCGGTTTCCTGGTCTCTACTGACAATATGACCGTCACAATACCACCTGACAGGCTCCAAGACGTCGTCAGAGAGTGTGAAGCCTGGAGGACCAGAGTCTTGGCATCACGAAAGGACCTACAGCATTTGGTTGGGCGTTTGCAGCACGTCGCAAAATGTGTTGGCCCGGCGAGGAGGTTCATGTCCAGAATCTTGGCCGCCCTCAGGAACGCACCATACAGGGGCAAGCACCTAGTGCCCCCGGAACTCGGACTTGATGTTGCTTGGTTCACACGATATGCTGCCCACTCCAACGGCGTGGTCCTCCTTCCCCCCGCTGAACGTGAACCTTGGGTCATTGAGTGTGATTCATCGCTTCGTGCTGGTGGCGCCCACTCTCCCACTCACTTCTTCGCTCAGGAATACTCACAGCAAATCCGAGACAGGAACTACAACATCGCACAACTCGAGGCTCTGAACCTCGTTGCTGCACTCAAGAGCCTCTCGCCTCACCGGGCTCATCAATACACAATCGTCATCAATACCGACAACACCACATCTCAGCAGGTTCTCAGCACTGGTGCTGGTCGCGACCCCGTGATCTGTGCTTGCGCCCGCGAGCTCTGGCTTTACGCCGCACGGAGGAGCACTGACATTCTGGTTTGCCACAAACCGAGCAAAGACATTGTCCTTGCAGATGCACTGAGCCGCATGTGCTTCGACCCCCGTGCTAAGGAGCTGGCGGAGAACCTCGCCGCTGAAGGTGGCCTGAAGCCACTCACTGCCAACCATGACAACGCACTAACTCTCAATCTGTAACCTGGGTTCGCCTATAATTTTTTGCCTCTCTCTCCAGGTTACTCACAGTGCCATCACCAGCGGCTCCTCGATGCTATAGCAGCAGAACTGGCGTTGGGACCTGGAAAAACAAGGCGGCCCAGGCGAGAGAGTACTATACATACATGACTGACCATGACGCGGATGAACTCAAACCATCTCAGTACCACATCATGTCTTACATAATCCATCTCCAGGATCGTCTCGTATCCCCGGGTGCCATTCTAAGCTACATCAGTGGTGCGCGCACTCGGGTACTGACATTCGATGGGAGAACCTCCTCCTTTGACACTTACCTCGTGGGCCTCCTCAAAAGAGGCGTTCGTCGTGCATCATGCCACGTCCCTGTTCAAGCACCACCCATGACTCCGCAGGATGTTCAGAATGTCGTTCGTTTCTTCTGGACGGTCGGCCCAAACGGCCGCGTGCTGTTGGCCGCCACCCTCATCGCATACTTCACGCTGCTCAGGCAGTCAAACCTGTTCCCGAGACTCGGCAGGTACGACCCAGGCCACTCACTTCGGGCCAAGGATTTGAAGCAAACACCAATGGGCATCAATGTCCGTGTCAGGTCGTCCAAGACGCAACTCACATCATCGTCTCGCAGAGACATCTTCATACCAGCAATACCCGGCTCGCCCTTCTGCCCACTACATGCCTGGAGGGACTACGTGTCCAGGACACCGCCACATCCGGACGGACCGGCTTTCATCACAGCCGATGGTGCAACGATACGTGCCTCAGCATTCATTGCAGCCGTACGACTCGCCCTCTCGGCCACGGGTCACCCAGCACCTGCGGCCATCACACTACACAGCATGCGACGCGGTGGCGCACAGGCCTGCGCACTACGAGGCTCATCACTACGCAACATCAGACAACTGGGTCACTGGACCTCCGATGCAGTCCATGACTATGTTCCGAGACAATCCGTTTCTTCGGCTCCCAGAACACTTACTAACTATTTTGGTTAAGTGCCTGTAATCCTCGAACTTATCAACATGTCTATCTTTAAATCTTAATGTAACAAGCTAAACTAGTAAGAATAAATGCCACTATATGTACAGCTGTCTCGCGTTCGTTCAATTGTCCATGATGTCCTCAACATGGGTAATTGATATCGTGAGACTGTGTATATTCCATTGATCAGCGACTTTGGCGCCACCTATATTTTTCATTGAACTAGCAAAAATGGTCGCCGATTGACGCGCCATCTACTGTAAATTCGGAGCAAACCTATGACGCACTTGCAAAGTCTAGACACTTCGACCTTAGCTTTTCAATCGATCGGACCTGCTTCTCCCTGTGGATTTGCCGTCCCACCCACCCAACTAATGACATAAATCGATAGGGTTAAGTGCCTGTAATCCTCGAACTTATCAACATGTCTATCTTTAAATCTTAATGTAACAAGCTAAGCTAGTAAGAATAAATGCCACTATATGTACAGCTGTCTCGCGTTCGTTCAATTACCTAGCTTTGGAAAATGTGGCATTTGGAATATCAACTTCATTTAATAATTTGTGTTCCTACGAATAGTCATGTTCAATGGATGTGAAGCTATTTGTAGCATTTTACTTGAGAATTCTTTCCAACAACATAATTCAGAGGATTGAATATGTGAAATAACTTACGGAGATGCACTCACTAAACTCCATGTCAACAGGACGCACAGAAAAAGTTTCCAATCCATCTGAAACATGACATGCATAAAGTGCGATTAGAATACAAGCAAATAAATACCTTGCATAGATTACATTTAATGCATTTGCTTCTCTAATATATCACCCATGAGATGCTACTTTTGCTACAATTATAACATTTTAAGTCATTAGTTTGACATGGCTGGTGTTTGACTCCAGGGTTCAGACTGCACGAGAAGTGGTACTTAACTGTTAACCGATATTAATAGACACATGCACGCTTTCATATTATGACAGGCGGATGACATCACAGAATGATAACAAAATCTATTTTCAATCAATTGTGTATACAGTAAAACCTCTCTAAATCGACCAACCATGGGACCGACTTTAAATTGTTCATTTAGGGAGGTGGTTGGTTTATGAAGTTTTGGTAATCATCACATTGATATTGTATAGGGGATCATTTGGGACCCAAAGAAAGTGATGAATCTAGGGGAATGGTCAATCTGTGGAGGTGGTCTGTTCGAGAGGTTTTACTGTAGTTTGTATAAACTGTTTTGATTGACATCAAATCATCAGATGTAGTACGACCACCCATGATATGAACATGATGTTTGCTTCCAAATTGTTCTAGATCTCATTTCTTTAATGTGCAGCGCTTGCCAAATTAGCAGTGTTGAGCGGGTAACTGGTGGCTAGGGTGACATGTAGTGGGACTTGGGAGGGGTTAGTCACCAGACGTCATGGTGCTGTGGGTAATGGGGTGGAAAGAATGTGTGTGTTCGCAGTGACATTGGAGAGGGATGGCCTAGGGGTGAAGCATTAAGCTAAGATTCCATATACGCAGTATGTGGTATGCAGTATGCGGTGTGCGGTATGAGAATGTGGCAAAACATAGAAAAGCATGTAAATACACAGTAGTGCTTCCATATGTCCAGATGCAGATGTGAATGCATCGCTCCATGGATCGATCGGTGAAAATGTGAATGCGCATACTGCTTCATTTGCCATAGAACAGGAACTTTGATTTTCCTTCACAAATGTGGAGCAAGAAAGACCAACAATAGCATGCTGCATGCCACATCATTTTCTCAGTGATGAATGGAGATGGGAGTCACCAGCCGGGTAGTGCCGATGGAGCCCGAGAGGGGTCGCCACCAGGCTCCGGCCGCGATACTAGCAATATGGTGATATTTCTACAAATCTACACTTTGGTAATTCTTATGCATCACATACATGCACATTATATAACTGTAGTATGCACATTTATATGATATATAATCTATTATATACATATAAACGCTCAGAGAATTATTTATTATTTATTAGTGTCGATTCTACTCGACTGAATATTGGCCAATCTCCTAAGGCCGCTGTCCCCTGCTGCGTTGCTCCGGCGCTCGATCCGGCCCGATCTGGTTTGAATCGTCACTTGCCTCCCGTTTTTTGCTTTTGTATTAGGTAGGGCATTTATCGCTCAGCCCGGAGTCGAATAAACAAACCAACCCAATCTGCTGTCTCTCTCTTCAATTCGTAGGGGAGGCTTATACATATATATATATATGTATATGTGTATATATGTAGATATACTCCAGTGTGATGGTAATATCAATAATATCAGTAATATCAAGTAATATCAATTGTTTGTTTGTTGTTTTACATCCTAGCAACATCTAACATCATATCAGGATGGGTACCCACATGTGACAGTGTGCACTCATCGCAACTTTATAGTGCTGCTCCACTGGAAGACCAGGCCGCCAGCACAATGACCTGATATCCCACTCAGTCACATTTATCCTGACACTGAGCCAAACAGTCCTTGCCCTATCCTAATAATGCCGAGCGCCAGTCTAGGAAGCAACAAGTATACATTTTTTAGTCATTGGTTTGACTCGACCAAGGTTCAAACCCACAACCCCATGATCTACCTCGTGTGTTCATACCCTGAGCCCGTCCCGGGCCAGGAATCAGCACCCGCATGATGGTTCCTGGTATGTGCATTTTGACACCCTAGTCATGCTGGGTACGGCTCTGTTATTGTTTATTTCTGGCATCCGTCTGTTCTTCTCGAATGTTTTCACATTTGTGGGGATGCGTGAATGTGGAATACAACAATAAGTGATTAATAAAATAATTGCCAATTGTTTTACGTCTATTGAACTCATATTAGCCCTAATACGTCATCAGTCGACAACGATGGGTAGTCCAAATAGACGTACAACAAATTGACAAATAAATAACAGGTTTCAACTCCCCGACACCCATATTCATGGTTTTATCAAGCCAAATAATTCCACAAACAGGGAACCGCTTTGGTAACACCACAAACGGGTTGAGTGGAACAAATACTTTTGGAATCAAAATATTTCAATAAATTAAAAATATAATCCTAAATGCGAGTAGAGCCCCTATTCGCTCATTTGTACATAAAGACGATCCTAAAAATGTCTTCATCATATTATTAATTATAAAGGATGTTTTTACTTAGCACCATTCCAATACACTCGATTGGGAGTGTTCTAAATAGGGCGCCTGCGGCAGGCAGCCCCGTCACCATGGAGATCTAGGGTTCTTCGGGACCTCATTCAGCATCGTATCCAGGGCAGCTTGCAGTTTCCCGTCAAGACGGAAGCTTGCCATTGGTCGACAGCTCATCGGAACACGCTGGCACGCCACTTCATCTGGCGAGCGCGCACCTTGTGTCAGTCATCGCCTGGTGTTTACTGGGAGACGACCCCCTCCAGGCTTTCTTCAAATTTTTGTTGGTGTGGTTGTCGGTTCTGGCCCCTGCCTATAGAGCAAGGGGTGCCCGCTTATAGTGGGATAGAGTTCAGTGAACGAGGATCCACATCCACGCCTATTTTGGTTCAGTTTACTGGGTTTGTTAAATTCATAAAAGTAGCAGGGGACTACGCTGTGCCTGGTCGCAATTACGCGACTGGGCCCAGAGGTGGCCACCTCTATGATGGGCAATCCAGGCTCAGAGCCGGATGACGACCAGGTAACGGTCTTAGTTCTCTGCAGGAGAACGGGTAATGTCCGGCGGATGCGTGTCATCGACTGGAATTTGATTCCGGCAGCGCGCCGTGTGGACGATACTTTGTCCCTCTATGAGGGTGCAGATTCCGAGGCCTTGGCCTCGGAATCTCCTTTACTTAGCACTGGACCCCCATCATGGGCTGACAGTTGCATTACTCCTCACGTCATCCCCATGGAGACAGAGGAAGCCTTTACTGTCATCCTTTAGGAAGATATGAGCTTACCGCTTCATCTCCAGGTAAGTCATCTAATACATCTGATAGACTTTGTAGTGAGCAGCCATCAGCATTGCCAACTCCTCGCAAAAAGGAGATGCGGCTGGCCGCAAATAGTTGTTTCAGGTCACCGACCGGGCCGCTTCCTAGACGATCACCTCAGAAAAAGACGGTCGTCGAGAAACTCTTCAAGGAGTCAGCACCTGTTCAGGAAACGGTGGCCGAGGAGTACGTTTGGGATGAGGAGGATACCGCTTCTTTCGATCCCACCAACAATCCAGGCTGCTGAGTTAGGTTTAGTGCATGAATCTGTAATGGGAGAGAGATACTTCAATCCCAAGCGTCTGCCACGAAGGTTAGCAATGTATATGCTACCCAATACGCCCAAGGGTCGTAATAAGTTGCATCTTCCCCCTATCAATAATGATAAAATGGGGGACTCTGATGAAGAAGACTGGGTTGATGAACATCAAACCGGCCTTCAGCCTTATGTTGACCAAATAGCTAGTATTGTTTGTGCTAAAATAGGTTTAAATAGGTCTGAATACCAGGCCGATGATATTGCACATTAAAGTTTGTTAGACATACTTTTAGGCCTAATGACCAATGTGCATTCTGTATGTATTTTGTGTTACGCGGTACAGCCATACCCGAAAATTTGAAAAATCCTAAGCGTCGCTTTAACTGTTGGGATGTTCTTGCTGGGCACATTTGTGAGGAGCATTTGTATACTGTAGCCAGGTGGTCATGTGACAACCACAAGTTTCAACCTTGTTCTTATGCTAAGGATCTGTCCAGTGTCTCTAGTGCTAAACTACTAGCTAGCCTGCCAGCTGAGCTCCGACCTACCCAGGTCACATCAGCTGGCGATCATCTTGCGGCTCCGGGAGGCGTGGCTATACCACCCGCTCCTCCATTGCTGCCTACGCCTTGATGGCTACCAGGGAGCTACAAGACAGCTCCCCTGGCGGCATACGTCTCGCCTAGAGGATCCTTTAAGGGGAAGACCCTTACCCCAGAGGGAAAGTCGGTGGTGGCTAAGCCAGCTACACCATCGACTGAGGAACCTGAGGACTTAACGGAGGGCGCCCCTGAGAAGTGTGGTGAGTGAGCGTGGGTCGAGTGGGCGGCCAGAGGGCATCATGAAGGCAGGTCCGTCAGGGGGAGCCGGGCACTGGGCGAGGGCCTGGTGCCAGGCCACGACGGGGCAGAGGTCGGAACCCTGCGGGCGGGAATGATTGAGGTCCTTATGTGGATCCGAAGCCCCCCGGGGGCGGGGCGAATGTCGTCTCGGGTGATGGTGTGGGGGCCGCCCCACCCCTCGGGGCTTGGGGCGAGGAGGTTTGACTGCCTCAACATGCCAAAGTACCTGAAGAGGAAGGCGGCCCGAGGCATGAGTGAGGCGGGCCCCGGCCGAGCAAGGTGCGTGATGACGAGGGCGAGGTGATCAGGGGTCATGGGCGGCACCTGGCATGGGACATGGGTGGCGGTGCACTCGCCGCTGTGGCTGACGTCTTTGGTGAGGCGGAGGTCGAAGGCCGAGGTGAGGCCCCCTGCCTCAACCCAGGAGCATGCCCCCGAGAGCATGTTCTTGATGGAGGCGTGGGCGAGGGCGCAGCCATAGAGGGAGGTGGCATAGGGAAGCAAGCCCGGAAAGCTGGGGAATACCCTCGGGCGTAGCACTTTTCGCTGTAGTAGGCCCCCCCACCCGAGAAGCAGGAGTCGCACTCGATCACGTGGCGACAAACCTCCGGGGCCCGGAGGAGGTGGAGGTCGTCACCGTCGAGGGTGAGTTAGGCAGCTCTGAAGCAGCTGTGCAGCGCCCCGAGGAGCCGGGTCATGAATTTCCGGGCGGGCAGCATATAGCTGCTCACGTGGTTGAGGCGCCCAGGGAGGCTCTGGAGCTCGCATCTGCCAAGGGCGGAGCGGGCAATTTGCGTCTCGCGGTCGAGGATGAGATCCTCGACCTTGTCGGGGGCGATCCAGATGGTCATCGCCTCGCTGTCCAAGGTGAAGCAGAGCCAGGTAAGGCGGACAGCAGGAGGATGACACTTTCCGGGGGCGACGTCAGGCCCGAGGCCGGCAGCGAGGGCGAGGAAGGCATCAAAGGCCTGGCATGCCCTCAGGTAGGAGCCCTCGCACCCGACGAATTCGCCGATGCAGACAAGGGGTTGTGCAGGAGGATCCAGGCGACTGCCGCGGTGACCCACACGCACGCCGCGCCCGAGGAGCGGCAACCAAAGGTGAGGGCGAGGTCGATATAGGTGAGCGTGTCAAGTGAGTTGCCATAGAGGGGACAGGAGATGGGACCGCACGAAGCTGGTGGTACACCCGGGAGATGTCGGCCATCCAGGTGTAGGCCCCCGGGCCCTCGCTGATGAGTCGGCGGCCTACATCGGCGATGCAGGGAAGCTTGTAGGAGTGAGGCTTCCCCAGGTACGCCCGGCGGGGGATGCCAGCGTTGACGCTTACACTCGGGGGAAGGAGAGGTCTACAATGACTCCCCTCTTGCCCGGGTCGCACTTGGGGCGGGTCATCATGGGGGAGACCTGTGTCCAAGGGGTGAAGGGAGGGACAGTGAAGGGGCCCGCGAGGGCGCCGCGGGCGAGCTCCGTCCGGATGAAGTCATGTATGTGGAGGAGGTTGTCGGGGGCCTCGCGGTGGTTGGAGAAGGTAGGTCGGAGGGGGGTAGAGGCAGAGAAGTTCGAGGGGAAGTCAAACTCGAGGAAGTCGAGGAGGGCGTGGTCAGGGTAGTTGCGGAGGCGAGCTTGCCAGGTGGGGATGTGTAGGCCAGAGGGGAGAGGGATGCAGGCGGCCAACAAATTGGGGAGGCCTGCTTCCCGAAGGGCTGCGTATCTGCGTATGCAGTGGTGAAGGTGGGGTACCGCTCGCACACCTCGCCGAATGTGTGGGGCCAAATGGAGAAGAAGGTGGGGCACTACTGGGCGGGGGAAGGGCCGCAAGAGGGGGCGGCAGGGAGGGTGTCTTGGATGTGGTGATCCATGACATCTGTGACGGGCTCGCCGAGGGTGTCGGTGATGGCGGGGGGGGGGGGGCGAAATCTTGCGGCTAGGGTGGTCGGGGGGGAGGGGTGGGGGGGGGGGGGAGTGGGTCGTGGGGAGGCCGGGGAGGGAGACGAGGTAAGCGGTGTCACCGGGGGAGGGGCGCGCCGGCCGCTGGCGGCGGCGAGGCCGGTGAACTATTATAATACAGTATAACCCCGTTAAACCAAACTTGAAGGGACCCTACAAATTTGTTTGGATTAACCGATCATTGGTTTAACCGAGCTTTGACTTTGACTTGGCTTTGGCAAAAACGGGGGTGCATTATGAATGTACAATGTATGTGGACACTATGATTATTGTTTGTTATGTATATACAGTTTAACCCCATTAAAGCAACCTCGGTTAAATCAAACGATCGGTTAATCCAAACTTTTTTTCGGCGACCTGGCAAAATACTACCATTTATCATATAAAAAAAGTCTCAGATGACCTTAAAACCACATGAACGTTTGGTTTAACTTTACCGGAAGTGGCCTGGGGGCTGACAATTGTGTTTGGATTAACCAATAATTTAGATTAACCAACTTTGGTTTAACCAACTTGTTCATATGATAAATGGTAGTATTTTGCCGAGCTTGGTTTAATGGGGTTGTACTGTATTTCCAACATTGCTTTTACACAGAAAGTAAGAGCACACAACCAATCAACTAAATGTAAAATGAAACCGATGAATGTACACAGCTAACGATCATAAAAAAAATGGATCAAAGGAAAACTAAATTCAATGGAATCATTAAAAAAGTAAATTCCTATGGCACAATTATTTGTTAATAGTGTAGGAGTCGGCACTGACCTCTCAGGCAAATAAGCACATAGACAGGTAGGCATGGGTAGTGAATTGATATCAGGGAGTCTAGGTGGTGTAATGGTTAGCACACTGGCCTGGAATGCAAGAGATGTGGGTTTGAGTCCCGCTCTAGGCGCATCACCCCAATGACACTGGTTGCCATGACCATGATCCTGTACAAGCTATGCGCTGTATCATTGTTGAAAATACCCTGTGTTTGAATGTGTAAGTGCATTGCCTGTATGTATGTAATTGTAAGCATTAAAAGACTTACAATTCCAGGGGAACGAGTGTAGTAGTCGCCACTGACCTCTCAGGCAAGTAACCACATAGACAGGTAGGCGTGGGTAGTGTGATGATATCAGGGAGCCTAGGTGGTGTAATGGTTAGCACACTGACCCGGAATACAAAGAAAAGATTTGAGTCCTGCTTTAGGCGCAATATTTCCCATTTACATCACGCCCACAACAAAACTAAAGTACAGCTGAGTAAATATAAGGATCAACTTAATATTGCTAATTATAAGGATCAACTTAATATTGTTATCTAACACAAAAAAAGGCAGAAAACCAAAAGCATCGGACTCCGCAATTTAAGTGACTTCCAGTGATGAAAATGGGAAAAATGGGAGGATTCGAACCCACACCTCATGCATTCTGGACTAGTGTGCTAACCACTACACTACCTAGGCTCCCGGATATCATCACCCTCTCCATGCCCACCTGTCTATGTTGCTCCTTGCCTGCAATGCAGACTACTACTACACGGGCCCCCCTGCAATTGTAATTCTTTTAAATGCTTTACATCCAAAAGTTGTTTAATGCTTACAATTACATGTTGTATAAGAATTATACGAGTATAATAACCCGGAATATCCCTCCTCTCCCTCATCGGTTACTCGACCCCAGGGACTGTTGGAGCCTCTCATAGTCATCTACTACTCCATCCCCCCTCCTCAGCTCAGTGGGGGCGCCCCCCCTCGCCCTCCCTCACACTGTAACCACCACTCACTGAAGCACTACACTGTTCATGAATGAGAGGCGTGCAAACTCAATGCGTACGCCATCATAGCAGCCACCGCTGAATGGGCGTTAGATATAGAGGGACTGACTGTAAAAGACTATAGGACCCTTCTTGAGCACACTAACTTTATTGCTGTATATGCCATTGACAATGATTTTAAGGATGTGGCGCACATAGCCTATGACAACTCAGTGCGTAAGAAAGCTGCAATATACGGTTTCTCTGCCTTCTTAGAGGCATACAATGGTAGCAGTGTTATCCACTATGGCACGCAACACCTGAGGTATAAGAAGGCGAGAGGTGGCGGCTCTATCTATAGCATATGTAGCGTACGCCTGGCGTGCATGTAACGTATTTGAGGGTATTCCTAGTGTATTCTCAGCATGTACAAAGTGTATATTCAGCGTATGCCCAGCGTATGCTCTCGGTATATAAAGGTGCCACAAGGGAGGGAGGGACTGCGCGTATATGGCGTAAGTGTAGCATATCCGTAGCGTATGACGCATATGATGGCGTATGCGCCAACAACTGATACGTACTCACACGCTACTCATACGCTACTCACAGGCTACGCATACACTCTTATCAGTGCACAAAGGTCAACATATGTCACCATATGTCGTTCAGCAACCGTTTTCGTTTTTGTGCGTTACGTTATCTATAGGCCGCCGGCATATGCTGTAATGTGACATGCCCATTATACTAATAACGTTAGTGGCAATGTACTGGGTATTAGACAATGAACTTGCATATATACACACAAGGAAGGTTGAACGACCATGCAGTGCATAGCTTGTACAGGATTCTGGTCATGGCACCAGTGCCTTGGAGGGCTGATGACAAGAAAATGGGGAATATTGTGCCTAGAGCAGGATTTGAACCCACCCCGCTTGCATTCAAGACTAGTGTGCTAACCAATACACTACCTAGGCTGCCTGATGTCATCATCCGCTACCTGCCCACCTGTCTATGTGGCTCCTTGCCTGAGAAGTCAGCGCAGACTACTGCAGTAGTGACGAGAGGGTGCTCTCCTTTGAATCACAGCTAAACCCTATGAAGGGGTTTCAAAACACACAAACTACACAGTGCCATATCTGCTCATTATGTGATGTTGGCTCAGTTATTTAGCCGGCCCTTTTCTAAAGCCCTTGTACACAATGACCCGCTGTAGGCAGACGGTATCATTCAACATGGGGCTTTACACGCAGTGCTTTTTGAACGTCAGGTGAAGTTACGATGTAGCATTGCGCCATGTTATGTGTGTACTGTCAGCTCTTGTACAACAATGTGCGATGATGAGTCTGTACTGTCAGATCTTGTATAACAGTGCACAATGTTGTGCATGCACTATCAGCTATTGTATAACAGTGCACCATGTTGTGCGTGCACTAGCAGCTCTTGTATAACAGTGCACGTTGTTGTGTGTGTACTGTCAGCTCGTGTATACCAGTGTACCATGTTGTGTGTACTGCCATTTATTGTATAACAGTGCACCATGTTGTGGGTGTATTGTCAGCTCTTGTATAACAGTGCAACATGTTGTATGTGTAATGTCATCTCTTGTATAACAATGCACCATGGTGTAGGTGCACTGTCAGCTCTTGTATAACAATGCACCATGTTTAATATGTATTGTCAGCTCTTGTATAACAGTGCACAATGTTGTGTGTGTACTGTCATATATTGTATAACAGTGCACCATTGTGTGGGTGTATCGTCAGCTCTTGTATAACAGTGCACCATGGTGGGTGTACTGTCATCTCTTGTATAACAATGCACCGTGTTGTATGTGCACTGTCAGCTTGTGTATCAGGTTGTGTAGCAGTGCATCAGGTTGTGTGTTTACTGTCAGCTCTTTTATAACAATGCACCGCGTTGTATGTGCACTGTCACATCTTGTATAACAGTGCACCATGGTATGTGTGTACTGTCATCTCTTGTATAACAGTGAACCATGTTGTGTGTGTACTTTCAGCTCTTGTAGAACAATGCACCCTGGTGTATATGTACTGTCAGCTCTTGTATAACAGTACACCATGGTGTGTGTACTGTCAACTCTTGTATAACAGTGCACCTGTTTGAGTATGTACTGTCAGCTATTGTATAACACTGTGCCGTGTTGTGTGTGTAGTCATCTCTTGTATAGCAGTGCACCATGTTGTATGTGTACTGTCAGCTCTTGTATAACAATGCACCATTGGGTGTGTGTACTGTCATCTCTTGTATACCAGTGCACCATGTTGGGGTGTACTGTCAGCTCTTGTATATCAGTGCACCATGGTGTGTGTACTGGCATATATTGTATAGCATTGCAACATGTTGTGGGTGTACTCTCAGCTATTGTATAACAGTGCACCATGTTGTGTGTGCACTGTCAGTTCTTATATATCTGTGCACCATGGTGTGGGTGCACTGTCATCTCTTGTATAACAGCGCACCATGTTGTGTTTGTATTCATCTCTCGCATATCAGTTCACCATGTTATGTGTGTACTGCCATGATTTGTATAACAGTGCACCATGATGTGTGTACTGTCATCTCTTGGATAGCAATGCATCATGTTGTATTTGTAGTCAACCCTTGTATAGCAGTGCACCATGTTTGGTGTGTACTGTCATCTCTTGAATAACAGTGCATACTCTTTTCGTGTGCACTGTCATCTCTTGCATAATAGTGCACCATGCTGTGTGTGCACTTTCAGCTATTGTATAGCAGTGTCCCACGTTGTATGTGCACTGCCAGCTCTTGTATAACAGTGCACCATGGTGTATGTGCACTGTCAGCTCTTCTATAACAGTGCACCATGTGTTATGTGCGCTGTCACATCTTGTATACTAATGCACCATATTGTGTGTGTACTGTCAGCTCTTTTATAGCAGTGCACCATGTTGTCTGTGCACTGTCACATATTGTCTAAGAGTGCACCATGATGTGTGTACTGACATCTCTTGTATAACAATCCCCCGTGATCTGTGCATACTGGCATCTCGTGTATAACAGTGCATCATGTTGTGTGTATACTACCTCCCAAGAATGATCTCCACTGCAAACCTTAATTGATAATACTACAAAAAATGATGTGAGCTCGACCGAGGCGACACCCAACAACAGCTGACACCTCCTGGCCCTCCTTACCATAATAATCCTTATTCTGCTGAATATTATTAGCAGAATTATATAGCTCAGACTCAGAATAATGTGACTGAGTGGGATATCGGGTCATGGTGCCGGCGGCCTGCTTGTCCCAACAAGGCAGCACTATAAAGTCACCATAACTGGTGCACTGGCACAAGTCGGTATCCTCCCTAATATGACCTTAGATTTTGCCAGGACCTAACACTCCAACAACCAACAGCCAATGAGTTGCAATTAGCGACCTGGGCACCACAAAGCCATGGAGCATTTGAAGATGTGCACGACTCACTAGTATTGGCGAGTTGGTAGAACGGTCCCACGGAGAGAATTTGCCGAGTGGCGGACGATGAGTTAAAAAAACACACCGAGCTGTAGGAGGGGGACTCTGTTTTGATAACAAACGCATTGACGGTGTGTCTGGGACTGGAGACAGGATTAAGCTTCAGGACTTTGTGACGGTCAATACACGGACGTGTCTGGGAGGAGGGGAGAGGAGGAGGGGGGAGTGGAGAGGAAGGGGAGGGGAGGCGGAATGGGATGGAACGCCACATACGGACGTGTCTGGGAGAGGGGAGGGACGAGAGGTAGGGTGGGTAATGGGGGGAGGGGGAACGGCAACATACGGTCGTGTCTGGGAGGAGGGAGGGAGGAAGGGAGGGGGAATGGGGATGGGGGAACGGGGCACATATGGACGTGTCTGGGAGAAGGGGAGGGGAGGAGGGGAGGGAGGAATGGGGGAGGGGGAACGGGGGAACAGTACGGACGTTCTTGGGAGAGGGAGGGGAGGAGGTGAGGGGGAATGGGGAAGGGGAACGGGGCAAACATACGGACGGTGCCTGGGAGGAGGGGAGGGGGAGGGGAGGGAGGAATGGGGAGGGGAGAACGGGGGAACATACGACGTGTCTGGGAGGAGGTAGGGGAGGGAGGAGGGAGGGGGGAATGTGGATGGGGGAACGGGGCACATGCGGACGTGTCTGGGAGGAGGGGGAGGGAGGAGGGGAGGGGGAATGGGGGAAGGGAAAAAACGGGGGCAACAGATGGACGTGTCTGGGAGGAGGGGAGGGGAAGAAGGGGGGAGAGAGGAGAGGGGAGGGAAGGGGGGAATGGGCATGGGGAACGGGGCAACATACGGACGTGTCTGGGAGTAAGGGAGGGGGAGGAGGGGGGAGGAGAGAGAGGGGAGGAGGGGAGGGGGGAATGGGGATGGGGGAACGGGGCAACATACTGACGTGTCTGGGAGGAGGGGAGGGGAGGAGGGGGAGGAGGGGGAGGAGAGGGATACAGGAGGAGGGGGCAGAGGGAATGATGGGAAAGGGGGATGGGGGAGGACGGAGTGGAGGCGAGTGGGGGATGGGGGATGAGATGGGGAAGGGGGAGGTGTAGGGGGGGAGGGTAGTATGCACAGTCAGAAGGTGTATGACTGGCATGAAAGGTACCAATGACAGACAGCTAATAAACATACAGGTTTAGATCGACCCATTGGCAATTTCAGACACCTATTAACATACACCCTCTCACCCTTACACAGATGGGTGTAAGGGTGAGAGGGGTGGGGCGGGCTGAGGTCGGGGGTTGGGTGCTTGCCACACAGGGGGTCAGAGGAAACTCTGGGAAAGTGTGATATTTTCTTTCCAGTTTCTCTTGGTTTGTTGGTGTTTTACTTGTTTTAATTCAAACACAGTTTTTAAGTTATCTCCCAGTGTGCTTGATGGTAGTGCCTGGTATTGACAGTGGTTGGTATAGAAGTGAGTACTGCTTTTATAGTTACTGACACTGGTAGTGGGAAGTTGAGCGACTGTGCTAATAACATACAACTGGTAACAACATACTACTGTAGTAGTCTGAACATGAGCTCTACTATCACGCGGTAGCAGCGGAGACTACGACGCCACCAGCGCAGAACCACTACACTGCGCTAGGTGGCGGCACGGGTCACCACCGGTCAGACCCCAACTGGGCTGACCTCTACTGCGTGTGGTTGACCCACCCCCCCACACACACATATAGAGTCGATGTGGGATCTGGCGAGTCAGGGGGCGGGTCAGACAACTACTGACGCCACGGAGAGCAGAGGGTTCAATAAACCAGGTGAAGCGTACACTGAATTGAATCTTGGTGTTCTTTCGTGTGAGAAAGGGTGAGTCGGAGGGCCGTGGGCCATTACACTACTAATAACAGGCAACGACTGACAATGGTCAACTACTAACATACACTTTCTAAAAACAGACAACAAGCAACAACAGACAACTACTACCAGACACTTACTAACAACAGACAACTACTAAGATCCGCTTACCAACAACAGACACGTGACAACAGACAACTACTAACATACACTTACTAACAACATACAACAAGTAACAATAGACAACAACTAACATGCACTTACTAACAACATACAACTATTAACATGCACTTACCAACAAACATACAACTGACAACAGACAACTATTAAATGCACTTACTAACAACAGCCACCACATAACAACAGACAACAACTAACATGCACTTAGTAACAACATACAACTACTAACATGGACTTACCAACAACAGACACCTATTAACATACAGTTACTAACAACAGACAACAACTAATATACACTTAGTAACAACAGCTAACTGATACCATACAGCTGCTAACATACATTTACTAACACGAGACAATGCCAGACAACTACTAACATACACTTAGTAACACCAGACAACAACTACTAACATACACTTACTAACAACAAACGATTACTAACATACACTTAGTAACAACAGCCAACTGATAACAGGCAACTATTAACATACATTTACTAACAACAGACAACATCAGACAACCACAAACATACACTTGCTAACAACATACAACACCTACTAACAGCCACTTACTAACAACAGACACCAGCTTACAATGGGCAACTACTAACATGTACTTACTAACAACAGGCAACAACTGACAACATATACCTACTAACATACACTAACAACATACACCAATGGACACCTACTAAGATACACTTACTAACAACATACATCAACTAACAACGGGCAACTACTAACACACAGTAACACCAGACAACAACTGACAACATACAACAAATAGCATACATTTACTAACACCAGGCAACTGCTAACATATACTAACAACATACAGCAACTGACAACATAAACCTACTAACATACACTTAGTAACAACATACATCAACTAACAACAGGCACCTACTAACACACTAACACCAGACACCAACTGACACCATACAACAAATAACATACACTTACTAACAACATGCACCTCCTAACATATACTAACAACATACAACACATGACAACATATACCTACTAACGTACACTTACTAACAACATACATCAACTAACAACACCCACCTACTAACATACACTTACTAACAACACACTCCAACTGACAGCACTTAGTAACATACACTTACTAACATGCAGCACATGATAACAGGCAACTACTAATAGGCACATACTAAAAAGAGACAACTACCAATGACTTACAACTACCAACAACAGACAACTACCAATACCATACAACTAGCAATGACACACACTTAGCAATGACAGACACCTACCAACAACATACAACTAGCAACGACATACACCTACCACTGACATACACCTACCAATGAGAGACAACTACCAATGACAGACAACTACCAATGCCATACAACTACCAATGACCAACAACACACCCAACACCGACAGAAAGGTACCAATGACAGACAGCTACCAACAACAGACAACTACCAATGACAGGCAACTACCAATGACATACAACTACCAATGAGAGACACCTACCAATGACAGACAACTACCAATGACATACCGCTACCAACGACATACAGCTACCAATGACATACACCTACCAACGACAGACATCTACCAAAAACAGACAGCTACCAACAACATACACTATCAACAACATACAAATAACAACAACATACAACTACCAACAACATACATGTCAGAAGGTGTATGACTGGCATGATAAACAATATGTATGGTATTGCGCATCTAAGTAGATAGACCCAGACAGAATGCATTGCATCGGGTTACAAGTCGAGAAATTTGAGTGGGGGGCTGAGTGCCAAAAGGCCTGGAGAGAGCTGAAACAGCTTTTTTTGGACTGTGTGGTACTCAAATTTCCAGATCCCACAAAATCCTACAAGCTCTATTCTGACGCCTCAGATTACAGCATAGGGGCAATACTGGTGCAGGAAGATGGGAATGGGATAGAGAGGCCAGTGCACCTGATTAGTGGAAGGTTAAATCCAGCACAGCTGAACTACCCCACCATTGGGAAGGAGGCATATGCAATGATCTTTGCACTCATAAAGTTGAGGCCATATCTATATGGCCCAGACAATAGAAAGAGGGTAGTAAACCGAGATCAAGTGAAATTGGCTGATGGGGAGATGGAGTGGGATTTAATCAATTCCAGACTAACCCGCGGACATACAAAGAAGCAGCAGTTACAGCAGAGGGAGACTCTCAGCCACAGACACAACACAAGTAGTGAAGAAATTGGGGTTGGTGAAAATTGTCAGTTGTCCACAGGGCAATTTCAAGGGCAATTACCAGGTCTACTGAACTATAGTGGTGAGGGCGCAAAGGCTGGGTGGCTAAACACACACACAATGGGGACTCATGGCAAGTCTCATCTGCAGGTCGAAAATAGAGGGCTTGAAAGCACAGAACCTGCCACCTACCAAGGTAACCATAAAAGGTCTGGAAACACAGAACAAGCAGAGCACAATGGGGACCAGGATAGTGCAGGGGAAAATGGAGGCCATAAAAGGCAGTGTAGGTTTGTTGAACGTGGTGTAAATGGCGAGGGGAGTGAGTCTAAAAGGGGTGACAAGAGTGTTGTGTGGACAAAAGGTGTGAATGGAGAATGTAATAATAGGGTGACTGACAGGGATGCACCTGGCGGTACTTGTGTGTCTCTTCCTCATTTTGTTCCCCAGCAACACAGGCAGGTGGTGTGGCATGACGGGCCTATTCCTGTACTGACCATCGACCCCGGGCCCAATCCTGTAATTGAACATGGCCTGGGGATGGAAGTCGACCCATCACGCGGATGTAAGAGACCACCCACCACACGCCCTCGCCCTACATGGCGGGCAATGATGTAACTGGGGAGACGCCGGAGGAGGTAAGGGAGGCGTGGCAGGAAATACGGCGGGAGATGACCGCATCGCCCACCCACACGCCACCCACACACCATCCACACACCCAGCAGTCCACTTCGCCTGATGCAACACAGCTGGTGACTTCGCCTGACACGACGTGGGAGCGAGGGTATTGCCAGACTGCAACCGGGGCGATCAAACGCCCACCAACGCCTTCTGACAGCTACAACATGAGGGTGTTCCGTTCACACACCTGCGAGAAGACTAGACTGCTCGAAGCCATCCCAGACCCACAGGAACAGCAAGTAGCCAAACATGCCTGCATTGCGTGTGTGGAGGTGTTCTGTGGAGGTTTCAGGAGGGAGCAGTAGACTGTGGTGTGGTGTCCAGGACCTGCAGTGTTGCTGGGATGTGCAAGCAGAGTAAGCCGATGACCGGATACGGACGGTAAGACACAGCACAAACATTGTGTGATTTTCCCTCCTGATACGGACGTGTGGGACGGAGTTGTGTGTATTATATGTAATTCAGGGTTTTTAGTGCCTGCGGTGTGGTTAGGATGGGAAACCACCACGAATCAACGGACCGACCGAGTGAGAGAGGTAGGCAAACATGGGTGGCCTGTCCTGACAAGGGAAGGTTGAGAAAAATTGTTTTCTTTATTTTGTGTTGGTGGTTTAGAGCACCCGAGGCATGGTTAGGATGAAAAACCCCAAAAAGGAGCCAACAACCTACCGGGTGATAGACAGTGCACAAACATTGAGTGAGTCCCTACCAATGCGGAAGTAGTTGAATATTGGTGAAGATTAGGTTATGTGAATGACAGCAGAGGTGATAATTTCCACAGACATTAGGTGCTGATACATATTTACACAAACATTGTGTGGAAGTCAGCACTGGGGGAAATCATTTTCACAAACATCAACCACTGATAGGATAAGTATACAGACATTGGTGTAGGTTGCTACTAAAGACAGTGAAGTAGTACAGCAACAGTGGCCATTGATAACAGCCGGCTGTGAGTGGGTCTTCGGGAAGCTGGAGAAGTGTCCGCTAGTGCACTGGACCAGGCACGCCTGACGATGGCATGGGACGTGAACTGAGGTGAGGGGTGTGATAAGGAAGTGTAATGGAACAATAATTCTTAGGTGAAGATTCATTGGGAGTTTGTGCTGGAAGCTACGGCTTGTTTTTAAGACGGAAATTGAGTTGTTATTGCTTCGGGAACCTCCGGGGTGCAAGTAGGTTGCATTCAGGAGTTGTTCAGTTGATTGCAGCAACAATTTTGAGACGACGTTAGTGTTCGTCGGATAGAGTGGTGTTGGGGCGGATAGGCAGATCTGCCCAGTTGCGCTGTTCATATAGTGCTGCGGGACGCGATTTCCGGAAACTTATCGCCCAGAAACTGCATTGTGTGTGATGCTTGGCAACACGGGTAATTTGACATTCGATCGCCGCCATAGCTCCTTAGCCTTAAGCATAATACTGGTGCTGCCACCTATCTACTTATGGCGGTACTTCTTTCTCATTACTACGCCAGCGCCGTCTGGTTCTTGTATTGATACGTAATACTTCGAGAATGCTGACTCTGCCTTACCGACCTGCCATCTGCGGTCGATAGCTCGAACTAACTCAAAGGTGCCTATATAAGGACCGTCTCAGCGGCAGAGAGCTCACTTCGACACGGCCACAGGAGGACACTGACTGGCTCTGAACTGCCATCCCGCCCACCCCTGCTAAGACTATATAGGGCATAGGGTTAAAGCTTGTTGACCTCTTTGTGCATACATCATTGATTATCTCCCTGTGCTTATTCTATTGAACTTAACACGTGCTTACTAAAATTGGCATGTGCTTACTACTTGACTCATTATCGAAGAAAAATAAATCCAACTTCAAACTCATATGCGGTGTTGGGTGTCTAATTGTTATATCCAGGTCAATTTCTACCATGTGGTCATTGTACTGGCACATAGGCGTCATCTGGTGCTGCCTGCCTCTGGGCAGCAGCACCGATCTATTTAAGAAAGATGGTGTCCTAGTTAGGGGCCAAGGAGAAGTGAGGACAGTGTCTGCTGTGTGGCAGGTGGTGGTACTGATCACACCCCCAAACCGACCACCAGTGAAGCACTGGTGCTCACAAGTACGGGACCATGTGGACAAATTGACTATGAACAAGTGGTATGTTAATATTCATCATTGGGAAATGAAACTCAGTGTCCTGCAGGCCAGGTTAGGGCAAGAGCCTGCTGAGGTTCCGCAGGTGTCTACTAAACGGCCTAAGAGGGGACTGGTTAATGCAGTAGGGGTGGCGGCATCATGGCTGTTTGGTACGGTAAGCCAGGCACAGCTAAACAAAGTGCAGCAGGCTATTACCACCCACAGTCTACAGACACAAGCCCTGAAGCATAACCAAGAGCACATGCTTTCCATTATGAATAGAACCCAAAATATTCAGCTGCAATTAGCGGAGCATTTTTCTGTAGTGTAATCAATGATAGCCTTAGCACAGGACGAAGCAGAGGAGATGACGGAAATCTCCAATGAGTTACTGCTGCTCCAGCGAGTGAGGCTGGCAGTGGAGGAGTTGGAGAGTGTGGTGGACGACTACGTATCAAAGTGTGTGTTGCACCATCAGATGGTGATGCAGCTGGAGCACGGCATGTTGACAGAGGTATTACTGATGCCAGCTCAGCTGGCACTCGTAATAAAGGATGCGGGCTTTCGCGGTCTCGATCTGCATTGGTACTACTCACACGCAAGGGTAAAACCGGTGTGGGGTGCGGACGCATCGATCGACTTTCGCCTGGGACTACAGATGGTGAGTCGGGAGACGTATGCAGCATACCACTTGACATATCTGCTGGTGCTACTAGACAATGAAGATTCAAGGACCGTGGTGGGGAAATATGTGGTAGCGGTAAGCACGAGAAGGAAGGCAAGCTTATATCCTGAAGATTGCATGGGCAGCCTGCCCATGGTGTGCTATCCTGCCATGGAGATGATGACTACCAGACCTGCGAAGACTGCAAGACGGGAAGACTGCAAGCTGCGGATCACGAAGATCCAAAAGACTATGTCTGCCACCATTGTGGCACCTGTGGAGGGCATGGGTGGTGTGAACATTGCACCTCATTAACCTCATATCGATGTGACAATTCGTTGTGCCGGAAAGCCTCAGGTTAACAAGAGGATCACCGACCCAACAGTGGTGCAGGTGCTGGAGAAATGCATGGTGGAGGGCAAAGGTTGGCTTTTGCGAACACTGACAGTTAAACATGAGACGGTGAACATACGATGGATGCCATGAAGGCTGGACCTACCGGCCTTGAATGTCTCATGGCCTCCTGCTCTCCACCGAGTGATGAAGGAGCAGCTCGAGTGGCTGCCAGAGTTGCAGGTTCCCCTGATGTATATGGACGGTCTAGTACAGGTGCTGGATGATTACGTCCGTGTTGAACATTTTAGTATACTGTGATATTGTTTGTTGGCAGTCGCAGGTATAATTGTGTTGTGTGGTACGATGTATTGTTATTACAGATGCCAAGCTTGTTGTACCAGATGTGGATGCCCAAGGAAGAGGCAAGGGATGGTACCGGTGGGTAGGGAGGCGGTGGTCTGCGAATCCAAAGCCCTGCCCCCTCCCTCCCAGTTACCAGTCCATAGAGACACCATCGTGCGGTATAAGGCACAGGGCTCGGTATTGGAGCTGGCCGCACTGCCGTATATGGTGTAAGATGTTGCTAGCATCTTTATTTCAGTGCCTGTGGTGTCGGAACCGAAAATTGTGGGGATGAGCAGGGACGCTGTATAACGTCATGTAGTATGTCAAAGTTTCCGAGCTGTATACTAGGGGTAGTGTATTCCGCATATTGTAGGCACTTCTCGTGCATCAGAACCAAATTTAGGGGGATGAGCAGGGACGTTGTATAAATTTCAAGACGGGATGATGTTTTCTCATTTGGCAGAAGTAACCGGTCGGGATTGACCGAGGTGAATTAATGGAGTGAGAGTCGCTCGGAACCGCTGGAGTTTGCCATCATAGGATTTCTAGTCACCTGCTCCTAGCCCTTCCCAAGCCTTTCGGTCTGGCGACGGGTAGCTAACTCGGGATCCTGGTAGTGCTCAGGGGATTTGTGAATAACGGGAAATTAGGCTCCCCGCCCAACCCACAATGAACAAGTAAGGGGGGGAGGATTTAATTAGACATTAGATGCCTATCGGATTCCTGTTTGTTAGAATACAAGTATAGGGGGGAAGCTAATTATAGCAATTTGTCTTTCCTGGGATTCCTGCTTGTGAAGGACCCGCAGTAGCAAAGTAAGGGGGAGAGGATTTAATTAAACATTATGCACCTCTCTGATTCCTGCTTGCATGAAACTGGTGTGGATATACCCATGGGAAGGTCTTAGTGGCCACCTGACCCATCGGGCTCAAAAATGAGCTATAGACGAGTTTGCGCCTCGGGCTGCTCACGTAATCAAACCGGGCAATGCATTCTGGCAGAGACGAGTCCATGTGTACGATGGTGGAAATGCGAGAGAAAGACAAACTAAGTGTAGGAGGGAGGAGTTTGCGTGTGCGATAGGAAAAGACGAGAGAAAGACGACCTAGTGTAGGGCGGACGGTTTGGTGACCCGCTCTGTGTTCACCGCCTCCCTCCATGTACATGTACATGTAGGTTAGTGTGTGGCAGGGACATGATCCGAGCACCAGTCAGAATTTTGTTGTGTTAAACCAAGGAGGTGGTTTTTGGTAAATCCAATAAGGTGCAGGCGCTGATTGTGGTGCACGTGTTATCACGATTGGACCGCAGATCCTCAGCTTGGCTTCCGAACGTCCAGTCGGTGGTAAGCGGTGCTGGACAGACTACAGAGATGCGTGGGCTCACGACGGTGTGCACACCACTGGTGTGGGCATCGGCGGTGGGGTGCCACAGTAGGTGTTAATGATATGATTATTTGATTGACGGGGTCAATGAGATGCGAGGGTCACTATTGTGACGGGACCATTGGTTGGTCAAGGATTGACGGGGTCAATGATTGTGAGGGTCACTGGAGTGATGGGACCAGTGGTTGGTTAGGGCATCCATTGATGGAAGAAATGATTGGGTTCATTTGATGGATTCGAGTCATGTGATTGAGTTGAGTCATCTGATTGATTCAGGTCATTTGATTGATGTGGATCGGTGGACCGATCGGGTCGATGATTGATTTGATAATCTGACACAGTAGTCTAAACCTTGTTGAGTGTATCAATCACTACTGTGTAATATTGATCTGATTATCTTGTGCAAGATCTAACCTGTCATGGTTCCCTGCTTGTGTTGCTATTCTGTCCTGCTTACCCTATTTTTTAAACTAATTCTTTTTATATCATGAGTTTTAAAGGGGGCCTGGGCGCACAAGAGAATTAGCAGGCACAACCTGGACAGTGACAGGATGATAAAAATACATCTTTTTAAATATAAATGTAATATAGATTATGGGGGGAGTAGAACTAGTATAGCTAAGTAGTAAGATAGCCGGTTCAAAGCCACCATCTACATTGGGACCGCCATTCTAATATAGATTTTTGGGGCTGTTCTTGTTTAAACAATTACTGTAATCAAATATATAGGAATGGTCCTCAAGGTGGTGGAGAACTGGAGGAAGACAGACAACTTGAAGAAAAACGATATAAGTCAACATGAGAACTAACTTGAAAGGGAGAGAAGCCTTACAAAGCTATGTATCCTTATGCACAATTCCTAGACCTGCCTGCAGCGAATAGCAATGTGTTTCTAGCTAGCTGCAAGGCAAACATGTCATCAATCTAGGTGAAGAAAGAGTCTTTAAATGAGTTGCACAAAAACGACCTCTCCCAGCCTCTATGTAGTTGGTGTATAGAATGTTTTTTTGCTGGGAGAGAGTTCATACCCCACAAGTGGAGCCCCCTCAACAGAAAGAAGCAGGGAACTGCTCAGTCCGCCCCCCGCCGCCCCCCATCTCAGGAGAACCGTTAGCGGGGCGCTCTTCCTTCTACGCGGAGCGGCTCCTCTTCAAGCTTCCTCAGTCCGTCCTTCTTGTGCCCGCGTCGCCTGGCCAGTAGATCACAGACGGTATTACTCCGTGGACACGTCAAGCATCAAGCAGCCACACCCAGGACCTGCCACGCTCAGTGAACCACTCCGGTGCAGAGTGCATGAAAGTAGAAGGGCGGTGTTACTTATAACAATTGAGAAAGTCTCCGCAGATACAACGTTTAGGTATGCAATACATTTCATAAGAAGCACTGGGCGCCAGCAAGAACCCGGCCTCCTACAAAGTAAACTACACCCCATGTGCATCCTCCCCTGCCGTAACAGGAGCCGATGCACACGCTGTCAATCATGTTCTGCCAGAAGCGCTTACTATAGTAGTAATTTTGAAATTAAAGAATGCAGCATAAAATAAGAGCCAGGGCGACACTGCATAGGAAAATCTTTTAGTGTGAAATGTACAGTGTCAACCCATCAACTCCCACACCATTGACCACCTCGTTCCACTGAATAAATTTAGAATATAATGTTTCCTAATAGTGTGGAAAAAGGAAGTCAAAACGGGGTGAAAGTTGAGGAATATCTAGAAATAATTAATCTAATATATATATATAAAAAAATTATTCCGACCCTTACTGCAGAAAAATAGGCAGAACACAAGAAGCTAGATCCTCCAATCGGGAGAAAGCTAAGCTCTTCACCACAACATATATTATCAACAATCGTACTGCAAAAAAAGAAAATATTGGAATAGAGCAGTACGAAATGCTAAATACATCATGGTTATCAATGTAAAAATAGCACCGTAGTACTAAAAAGGTATATACAATATTATATTAGTATCAATATATATATATATATATACAAGGCGGTATCCACCTCCTTAAGGGAGATGAACTATCAGACAAAAAAAATTATTTTATATATTATTAATGTGTATATATAAAAAGAAAAAAATAATTAATAACCGTCACAAGGGTGCTGGTCTTTCAATTACCCCCGACGTGGAACCCGGAATCCCTCGGACAGAGCTAGCGACGATCACCTGCGCGAGCAGTCAACCACCACTAAACTAACTGCCACCTGTCATCCGAGACATCACGTTATCCAGAATCCCTCGGACAGAGGAGAGCGACGCCCAACTGTGCCAACAGTTAAACGTCGTCCACCACCCCATCACTTGTCATCTGAATATCGACGTGACGTCCAAAATCCCTCTGACGGGACAGGACGACGACTAATCGCCATCCACCTTCCCATCACCTATCATCTGAACGTCCCCGTCAGCGTCAGCAGGCACCCTTGCCGCATGCTCCAGCAGCGCCCGATGTGCCACAGCCGCATCAGCCACCAAGCTGGCCGGCAGGCCGTGCAGCCTGCCCTCGACGCTGAAGTCAGAGAGATCCAAAGCACGCAATGAACCATCCCAGCTCCGGAAGTCAGAGCGAAACGCGGCAGAAAAAGTCATGTCAATGTCATCAATGACTGACACCTGCCGTGCCCTCTGCTCGCACGATGCCTCCAACTTTCGTTTGACAATCTTTTTGTCCACAACGATTTTGTCGAAGTCTGCACCGCGCCTACCCCCAGCCTGGCGCGCCAGAACATCCTGTGTCTGCACTACGACCGCGTCAAAGACCCCTATGAAGGCTTTAACCAGGCCGGCGACCGACTCAGTGATCTTGGCCATCACGTCCAAGTGGTTGGCCTCGCAGAGACGCGCCGTGATGCCATCCAGCGCAAGGGCGACACAGTGATCGACCAATGGGGCCGCAGCCACCACCAGTCACACAGGTACCACCCCAGCAGAAGGAATGACAACAGGAGCAATCACCACTGTTCTCACAACTGGGCTTGCAGATGCTGTCACCATCAACTGAGAGGCAGATCACACAGCCGCCAACACACGTCACCGCGGAACCTGACCCAACGACACCGGTTGGGACACCGATGCCACTGGCACCGTCGACACGGTCGCCGGGGCATGCACTACCACCACACTCAGAGTGTCGGGTGTCAGCACAGCCACCAGCTTCCGATGCTTACGACGGCGCACGCCCCTTGATCCACCCTCCTCCGGATCAATAGTCGCGACTGGCAACTCAGGCCAGTCTTTCAACCCCTGCTGGGCAGCAGAAGGAGGGGGTGTAGGTGGCGGCAGGGGAGGCAAAGCTGACCTGTCCGACCCCTGGTTCCGCTGCAGCTGGATAGCAGAGCCATCGCGCAACGGTACCAGGGATGAGGACCTCTTACCTCTCCCCTTGCCTTTCCCCTGGACCGACCTAACATCCCGGCCAGAGCTCGAAGAGGCCACAGGAGCTGCTCGCCCCTGCTGGTCCCTCCTCATGGCAACAGCACCATGACCCCTGCCCCGCTTCGCCGAAGATGCGCCGCCACCGGTGTAGAACCGCTCACGACGTACCTCCGCCGACCCAGGAACATATATAAACAGGGCAATCAACCTGTGCTGCTTGGGCAGCACCAGGGTTTCCCTGCTATAATGGAAGTCTGTGCGCTGCTTCATCGTGAAGGACACAGCTCTCTTCGACATGGACTGAGGATTCCACTGAATCGCACTGAGCCCCTTCACGACGTCATCCAACATGCGTCCGTGGCCCTCCATGAGATGCTTGATCATCACACCGCGGCGAGCAGTCACAAAGTACTGTCCCGTCGCCTTAAGCGTTGGACAGCCTTCACAACCACTCACCACGTTGAATGGTCTGCTGCACCTCCAGAGAGGGGCGGTGTGCAAGTGGCTCTCACAAATGTGTCGAGCCAACTGTACCCACCGCAGAAACAGCTTTGGGACCGGTCTCCGCCCCACAGGGTTCAGCTCACAGAACAGACAAGTCTGTCCTGGGCGAAAAACACGGCGGACGTACCCCAGGCATGCCAGTTCCTGTTTCGTGTAACCGTCCCCCCTCATTGGATCCTTCAACGCTCCAAATATCTCACATAAATGGATGTTGTACCACTCCAACGCAGTGCGGGGACGGCTGTCAGCCTCGGTCCAGCCCTCATCATTGGAGACCTCATAACCTCCGTGCACATCATAAGGCCGCATGATCCGCTGGTACCCGTTCTCCCAGATCACATAATCTCTGAGACTACGTGGCTCCTCGTGAGGGTCATTCCAAAGCTGCGACAAGGTAGTCTCTGTCAAACCGGCCACGTTTCCCAAAAGAAACCGCGCCAGCTTAACAGGTCCACCCCTACGCGACCTGACGATCCACTCAGATGATGGAGTGAGGTCCTCAGCGATCTCATACCCAAGCTCCACCCCAAACGTACCACTGGCCTGCCAACACACAAGCATGTAGGCCATCCGACCCGTTCTCCGATCGTCCCCCCCCCTGCTCTTGTTCAGAGCAGGGAGCGGCCGATCTCGACGGACATGCAGTATCAGAACTGCCACCAGTGGGGACGTCCCCCTACTGACCATCCATTGTCGTGAGGTGCCGGCGCCAGACTCCCTAGGGTTCTAGCGCCTACATCCTCAGAGCCTGCGGACGGTAGCATAGTAGGTCGGACAGCAACTGCAGTCGGCAGTACCACCTGGCAAGAACCCGATGAACTCCCGCTGACAGGCTGCGCCATCCTCACATCAGCTGGGCTGAGCGAGAACGGATCCGTGCGGGACGAACAAACCGACTCCCTCAATGCCTTCTCGCGCAGCTGCCACTCCCGAAAGTGTGACAACTCGTCAGCATTAACCATTGTCTGAGCATTTGAGATAATGGAAGCTATGCATTGACTGTAGGCCTCAGGAGAACGTAATGACAGGCTAGCTACTCCAGGAGGAGAAACCAGCCCAGCCGCCGTAACCCGCTGAGGGCCCCTCATGACCGTCAACACGGGCGACAATAGGGGACTAGACAGCTGCGGGGAGACTGTAGCAACTACCGCCCAATAGCCTAATGGTCCCTATTCAGGATAAACCTGTCTCGTCGCCCCCCTCGGCCTCATCAAAGAGTATACCGAGAGCACTCACGGCCTCAGCTCCCCCTAATGGAGTGCTGGGCGAATCTAGAACATCATCTGACATGGTCCACATGCAACGAACTGCCATGGCAGCTCAAGTCGCGTGTCCCCCACGACAGACAATCGCCATACACGCTGTGTCAAGTCTGCACGATAAACGCACAGACCAACCCGGTCGCGGCCGGCCTTGCTATATTCTTGTCATAGTTTGTCACAGTAAACAAGTACAATAAGGAATACCCGAATGGAGATCCTAATCATCCTGTAAATCCTAATCATCTTGAAAGTCATTCACGGTACAAGCCAATGCAGATATTAGCGTCTTATTAAAGCGCTCCACCATACCATCCGACTGTGGACAGTCCGGCTTCGTAAGCGTTTTTCTAATGCCCAATAAGCGCAACATGGACTGAAACAGTGTGGACTCAAATTCCCGTCCCTGATCCGAATGGATCCGCATCAGGGCACCGAATATTAATACCCAGTTATCCACCAACGCCTGTGCTGCAGTGGGTGCAGTGTGATATTTTAAGGGGAACACTTGCACATACTTTGGACTACCATCATCACCACATTCCCCCTAGACATCATCTTAAACCCGGACACAAAGTCACACACTAGACAGCGCCACCAATGCCCAGACAATTCCTGAGTCAACGGTAGCTTAGCAATCCCTTCACTAGGCTTAACCACCTGACACTTATGGCAAGTGCGTACCCACCGCCTAATATCAGAAGTCATGCCAGGCCAATAGAGCCGCCAAGCTAAACATTTGGTGGAGCGAACATGCCCAAAGTGCATAGCTGTAGAATGCTCATGACAAAACAACAACACATCATCCTGCAATGCAAACGGCACAACAATCTGCAGGCGACTGCGTAGGTCTTCACCCACTACCTTCCACCTGCAGAGTACACCTTCACACAGTTCCAGCAGATCCCATTGATTTATAATCATATGAGTCTCTGCATTCTCCACCGCCAGCTCCACCGCCAGCTCATCACGCAAAGGCTTTCAGTGGCCTTCCTCCAACCACTTGATCACACACAGTATGGAGGGATCTTGGCGCTGCGCCAGGCGAACCTCTGATAACGTCCAAAGCTCATCATCATCTATATCCGCCAGACGCATCGCAGAAATTGCTGCGAGCACACAATTATGCGCGCCACAGTCCATGCAATCACCCCGGCCGCACTTACAAACCGGGATTCTACTCAGACTATCTGCGTTGATATGATCCACTCCCTTTCTGTACCCAATATGCTCATTCATCACACCATACTCAGATAAAGTGACCAACCAACACCCCATCATCCCCTCCGCCTCCTTGAAATTCAACAACCAACGAAGAGAATGATGATCTGTCCGGATAATAAAATCAAATCCTACCAAGAAATGTTTCCACTTCTTGCTATACACGACGATAGCCATCAACTCACGCTTCGTCATGCAATAATTCCGCTGTGCTTTATTAAGTTTATTACTTGCAAAAGACAATGGGACCTCTACCCCATCCTGAACCTGACTGACTCAACACGCCCGAGATTGCAAACCCCGATGCATCAGTGTCCAGAATTAACTGCCCCCCCCCCCGCCCGTGGATATCGCAGCACTGGGGTCTGAGTAAAGGCACGTTTCAAGCCCAGAAATGCCGCTTCCTGAGCGTCGCCCCACACAAATGTTATTTTCCTCCCGGTAATGACCAAGTCCTGCAGAGGAACAGCCAACCGCGCAAAATCAGCGATGAAATCGCGGTAATATGACAGAAACCCAAGGAATGATCTCACCTCCTTCATATCCTCAGTCCTGGGCCACCCCGCAATTGCAGAGAGCTTTTCCGGGTCTACGTTAATCCCCTTCGCAGAAACAACCCGACCCAGGTACTGCATCTCATGCTTAAAAAGCCTACACTTTGAAGCCTTGAGTCTCAGCCCATAGGAACGCAAACGATCAAACACTGCTTGAAGCCGATCCTGACATTCGGTTAGTGTCCAACCAAAGACAATGATATCATCCAAATACACCAGGCAGATCTTCCACTGAAGACCAGCCAGCATATCCGTCATCTTTTTGAATGTGGCTGGAGCATTACACAGTCCAAACGGCATCACGTTCCACTCGAACAAGCCTAGGTCCGTACTAAAAGCAGTCTTAGCAATGTCCCCCGGATCCATCGCTACCTGATGATAACCAGATTGCAGATCCAGAGTGCAAAACCACTCATTACCTCCCAAACTTTCAAGCGACTCATCTATGCATGGTAATGGGTAAGCATTTTTCCATGTCACAGTATTGAGTTTTTTATAGTCAATGCAAAAACAGATCGAACCGTCCTTCTTCTTGACTAAATGGACAGGAGAACATCATGGAGAGTCACTACTCCTAATCACCCCACTATCTAGCAGCTTATGCAAGTCCGTCTCCAGTGCATCTTTTTTAGAATGCACAAAATGCCGATAGGGAATCCTAAAAGCAGCGGGATCGCTGACATCAATGCCATGCGTCACCACCTCCGTCCAGCCTAACGTCTCACCAGGAACCGCGAAAACCTGAATATTTCTACCCAGAAATTCCACAACCTGAGAGTGCCACCAAGGACCTCAGGTACCCCAGGAGGTGCCACGCAGTCCTCCATAGTACCAAAGGTAACCGTATCAGATACGTTCCCCACCGCCGCAATGCCCCCTTCCCCTCTACTACTCACAACACTAGAGGGGCAATCCAACTCCGCCACCAGCGCGACACGCAGCTCCGGCCAACCACTGCCTCAATTACCTTGTAAGTGCGAACAGCTGACTGCACAACACCGCCCCGCGCCAACTCCGCCCACTGGGTCAACTGCGGCAACAGCTGACTCAGTGACCTCGTTGCTGCGAGCAATGTTCACACCGGATTGTTTACCTAACTCAACTCTGGCGTATTCGCAATGAACCTCACCAAAGTCAGTAGCCTGACCAATCAACCCGATGGCCGTACCCTTATGTAGTCTAACCTTATAACGATTTGGATTAAACAAAGGCACTACTGAATCAACAGGACTCCACACTAGTGTATTCTGACCTCTCAATCCCAGCTCATGCAATTCTGAGACTAATGGTTCAAATAGGCTCTGGTGATCACCGTCAACCCCTACAGCTGTAATTTTAACATCACAACCGGTCATCGGAGCAATGCAAATATCTTGCGCAACCACAGACACAGTCTGACTATCGCAATCCAATTCACACTGCACCGTTACTTGATACGGATATTGAAGATATAGGCTGGCAGCCTGGCGCAGCTCGCAACCATAATACAACAAATTCTGCACCCAAAATACCATCTTCTGAAATATCGGAAACAGTAGGAGCATAATGAAATATTTTCCCCCCGATCTCCAGAAATAGTATGGCTTGGCCGTACTGCTTGAGTGGCGCACCGGTGACAGTGACGGGCTTCACGCTATTATCGAAAAACACCTTATCACCATCCAACTAATCAAAGAATTTCCGTTCAACACATGTGACCGCAGCCCCATTGTCTATTAAAAAATACCCGATAATCCCTCTAACGCACACTCTCACATACCACCGTTTTCCATCCAAAATCCAGAAAGTGGAATCCATGAACAGGCGCTTACCACAAGGGTGAGACAGGTTGCACCCCTGACGCTGTACTATAAACTGCATACAGTCATCCAAAGGTGCTGAAGCCAAAGCAGAAATGCAACATGCTATCTGCTCCATGCCATCCCACAATACCGACTCCACTGGGATAGAATCACCAGGGGCGATCACCGGCGGTCCTGCGCTGGCATCAGACTGCACACCGGCTTCCTTGACAGTTAACACCGCATCCGTTTTGGCGGTACCCGGGCTTGCCAATTGGGTTGAGCCTAAGCCCAAACGGTCCAACCCTAGGCATTTAAATTAGGCTTAGCCTTCACGTCCCTGTCTTTACAGAGACGCGCCAACCTAGCCCGATCAACACCTGAGTTGTCCCTACCCTCGCGATGACTGGCCATCACAGCCTCCTCGAGAGTATGCTTTACCCCAGTACATTGTATAGGCCAATCACCAAAAGCAAAGCAATGACCATACTCGTGATCACGAGCACGCAAATCTTTCCTAGCTACGCGCCTGCGCGCAGATAGCCCAGATGAACCAGGCCCACCCATAGCTACCTGCACAGCAGATTTCTGCTCCCCTATCACATAACGCACCCAACCTTGGGCCAGCGCCTTAGTGATAGGCGGCGACTGATAACCCCCCCCAGAGCCCACACGGAAATTGCCACCCTCACGATAGCCACCGCTTGAGGAACCCCGGAAGGTATTACCACCACGATAGCTCCCCCCAGAACTCCCCCGAGAGTAACTACCGCCACCATTATGGCGAGGATCCTGTGGCACGTTATACGCAGCCACCTCAACCTCGAACTCACTATCTGACTCATCTGATAGCCGAATAGCCTCCACTGCAGTTGACCGCCCAGCACGCAGTGCCTTGGTGCAGTAATCGTCAACTACCTCAAACATTTCCTCCAGAGATGATTTACCGGGCCGCCAACGGTCATGGGCGGCACGCTGCTCCCCCGGATCAACGAGTGAGCACACAAAACGCTTGACTATCTTAGTCTTGATTGCACGCTCATTCATCCCAGTATCTCTCGCAGCCTCCCGCCCATCAACCTGCAGTTGCAGACCGTACGCACGGTATGATCCATCATGGGCAGTTTGGACGCGCTTCTTCCACTGATACCAGCGCACCATGGGGTCCACTGGACGGAACTTATATGAGATGATAGGAAGCAACTCCCTCATCATCGTCAACCCATGACGCCTCCACGCGTCCACGCAGTCCTGTGCCGGCCCATTCCTCAGCAGAGGTAACAGCTGAATGAGAGCTACCCTCTCATCCCACATGTTGGACTGCATATCGAATGCATATCCAATGTAAAATCCCGCCACCAAGTATTCCACTCCTGTTTAATACCTGTGAATGGCTTAGGACGCAATGTCAGAATACGCGCAGAACCTGCCACAGGATACCTCAAAACATTCTCATCCAGGTCTAACGTATCCCGATTACACGACTCCCATCTGGCCCCACCCCCAATCAAAGCAGGCTACCGAATAACATCCATTATTGCTGGATGATTCCGGAACAACCACATCTCTTCCACTGAGTACTGGCGACCCACCGGCAGACCAGGCAACGATGCGATGGGTACCGCGTCACCGCCCAAACCCCCTGGGTCAGGAATCCTCTCACTCCTTCCCGAGAAGTAACATCCCCAGAAAAGGGCACTGGCTCCCTAGGACCCCCATATCCACCACCGCCCCCCTTAGAAGGCGCCGGCAAATGCGGTGAGCTACCCGCGGAAGCCGGGCATGCACTATGCACCGGGTACTGCATCTCGCGGCTATCTAACCCCGTAGACTCAGTAACCCTCGCACAACTATCACCAAGCCCTAAACCGTGTTGAAACGCCAGTTTCTCAGCCTGAAAAGCTGCGCGCTCACCTGCAAGGGCCTCCAGAGCAGAATCAATGCCAGACCTCTCGGCACCTAGCAATTGCTCACATCTCTGATTCTCGCCTTGCAACCGAACATTCAGCGCCTCACGCATGGATAAATCCTCCGTCTGTCTCATGAAAGCAGCCCGCTGCTCCTCAACCAAAATTCGGTTAGAATTTACCTCCTCTGCGTAGATGCGCCGTGTCACGTTTAGATCAGCTAAATCGAGCACGAAAGATGCAGCATTGGAGACTCTCAAATCATCCAATGCATGTCTCTCCTCCGCCATCCTGTCAAATTGGACCCGCTTCCAAGCTCGCAGATGGCGAATACGCATCGATTCCTGATGCTCTACCTCCAACTGCGACCCAGAAAACGTATGACCCATAACCAAATCATGCTCCAACGTAAACGTCAACGAGTCATCAGCTATGAGCCCTGTCTCCAAAGCCGGGGAAATCTACCTACGACAGGGAACATGGGGACCACTGCACTCAGCTCCCATCCCCACAGAACGGACAGCTGAACTCCCCCATGGCGAATACTCCAGCGGCACTTCTCACACAGGACTCCCGCGTATGCCCAGACCTAAATCATCACAATACACGATCGAACTGCTACCCTCATGTACACCCGCCCCCGACTCAGTATTGATCGAGAGAGACCGTATAGTATCAAGAGCGAAGCCCACTTTCATTGCACTCCCAGTAATGCCCTCCCCAGTACTATCGTCAAATGAGAGAACATTTCGCGCTGCATTTGAAGCCGCAACATTTTTCAACGTTGCGCCACTTCCACCAGAACGAGTGCCCAACTGCGCATCATGCCCACCGCCCTGTATCGCCACCAGTGTAAACAACGGCGCAATATCCGCCGGCAGACTGCCATTCAGCTGTGCTAACTGCGTCCAATAGCTATCAACACTTGCAATGCCTTCAGCACCCCTAGGCGACTCCACCGGCGCTAGCGCGGGAGTGGCTACACCCCCCTCCCCCCCGACCTACTGACACCTGGCGGCGCTCCCCTATGACGCCGGCACCTGCATTAGGAATAAACCTATCAACAACATCCCCCACAGGCAAATAATGAGCGTGGTGCGGTGTACTCACCACAGAAGCGTCCACGCCCGTCGTCGATCCTTACCCGTCGGGACGCCTTGTACCATCAATTTGGTACCGGGCCCACTATGCAGTTGACCTGCCGTCATCCCCTCCATAATAAAAAATTACGAAAGAGAACCTATCTTCGGAGTCCATGGCCCAGGTCCAAGACTCACCCCTTACGCAGAAGGCGAGCTGCTTCACGGCACCCATGTAATGGCCCACGGCCCTCCGACTCCGACTCTCACGGTCACTCACGGAAGAACACCAAGATCCAATTAGAGTACGCTTCAACTTGGTTTATTGAACCATCTGCTCTCCGCGGATCAGTAGTTGTCTGACCCATCCCCAGACTCGCCACATCCCACATCGACTCTATAGGTGTGTGTGGGGGGTGGGGGTGTGAGGGGGGTTGGGGGGGGTCAGCCACCTGCAGTAGAGGGCAGCCCAGTTGGGGTCTACCTGGTGGCTACCCGTGCCGCCACCTGGCGCAGTATAGTGGTACTGCACGGGTGCACGGCGTAGTCTCCGCTGCTACCACATGGTAGTAGAGCCCATGTACAGACTACTACAATATTCACATAATAAATTATATGCTACATATATTCACACATGCCATGGCACTTGGCACCGAACGAATCCAGACACTGTGCCATACTTCGGATTTGGTCAGGCTTGATGGAAGCAGGTTATCAAATCACGCTGACAACATGTGTACAACGATGAAGTACCATAGGCAGGGCCATAGCTAGGAACCTTTGTTTGGATGTACCAGATAAATTATTGGAATGAACAAATGCAAAAGGTCCGGGAGCGGGATGTATAAAAGACCCCTTGCTGCTTATCAGACAGAGTTGCCTATGTGGCGGCAGTGGGTTTCCTGTAATGTTTGTTTGTTGTTGTTTTATGTCCTAGCAACATTGCATATCATATCAGGACGGGTACCGACTTGTGACGGTGCACACTCATGGCCACTTTATAGTGCTGCTCCACTGGGAAACCAGGCTGCCAGCACCATGACCTGATATCCCATTCAGTCACATTATCCTGACACTGAGCCAATCAGTCCTTGCCCTATCCTAATAATGCTGAGCACCAGACTAATAAGCGACAAGTATAAATCTTTATGTCATTGGTTTGACTCGATCAGGATTCAAACTCATGGGTTTGGATCTCCCGATCTTCCAAAACAGGAGACACCCCCACCCCCTGTCTGGTATGGTAGTGGTTTCCTCCAAAGAAATATGTCAGAATGACCATATGTTTGACATCCAATAGCAAATGATGAAATCCAATGTGCTTTAAAGGCATCGTTAAATAAACAAACTTTCCTTTTTTGCCAAAGGCCCGAGGGATGGTGATATCTCCCGCCCCCCAAATAAATATTTTTAATCTAGAGGCTCCGAAATGTCATTTCCAGCTATGTCAGAAATGTTATATGGCGGGTTTTCTTTGGGGGTGAGGGTGGGGGTAGGGCAGAGAACCTAGTCCTTACCCCCCTCCCCTCTAGCTTCGGCCCTGATAAGTTCACAAAAAGCAGCTGCAGTAGGCGACAGACACCACCAAAATCAACAAAATAACCAAAAATAAAATATAATTATGAACATGTTTACAGCGAAACTGCGCAGATTATGTATGTGTAAATATATAGTAAGGTTATACAAAACTTACCTCGGTACATATGATGGATAACTGTTGTTTTTCCAACGTACAAGTCTCGGATAGTCTTGGATCAGCTCCATTTTTAGGTAGGTGGATTAGACTACGTAAGCCCAAATAAATAGCCCTGAGCTCTAGTACATTTATGTGATCGGAAATTTTATAAGAAAATAAAAATACAAAAAAACCAAGACCCGTGGGTAGACAAGACCTGCTAACACTCATCACAACCAAAAGTAAACTGGGTGATAAAGCAAAACGCACAGAAACAATAGAAGACAAACTGGCCTACCGCATCGCCAGAAACAACTCTCTCAAAGCTGTGAGAACAGCAAAATATAAATACATAATAAAGCAGGACAAAGACTGGGGAAGCAACACAAACAAATTCTGGGAAAATGTAACCCTATTATTCCCCAAAAATAACAAAGAAAAGCATACAAACTTCCAAGATAACGAAGGGGCAATGCTCACAGACAAAGATGCAGCAAACAAACTGAACAGACACTTTGCCACAATAGTGCAAAAGCTGTCAGAAAATTCAAAAAAAGATGGGAAAACAGATCAGGAACTGTGGAGAATGAAATCCCCACCTGCAAAACAGATATGATCGAAGTAAACAAATTAATAAATGACATAGACACCAATACACCAAGTGGAATAGATGAAATACCAACCAAAATACTGAAAGAGGCACTCCAAGCCATCCCAGCCACCATAGTAGACCTATTCAACATCTCCTTTGAGCAGGGGCATTTTATCTCAGCCTGGAAAATGGCAACCATCACCCCCATTCACAAAGCTGGAGACAAGCAAAACATGGGAAACTACAGGCCAATATAAAATCTTCAAACCCCAGGCAAGTTCATTGAAAAAGTGTTACATAGACACATCAATGAACACCTGAAAACAAACGATATACTAAACGAAAGACAAGGGGGTTTCAGGAAACTGCACTACACATCAAAATCAATAGCTATCCTAACAAATGACATAATGGCATCAATGAACCAATAACAATTAGTTGGAGCTGCCTTCATTGATTTCAGCAAAGCATTTGACCCAGTAGACCATCAAATACTACTGGAAAAACAAAAAACCATGGGCATAAAATCCAACACTATGGATTGGATAAGATGCTACCTGAACAACAGGCAACAAAAAACAAAAATAAACAATAGACTATCAGACAACCAACCTGTCACATGTGGTGTACCCGAAGGGTAAGTGTTAGGGCCACTACTCTTTATAATCTATATAAACGATCTTGAAAAATGGTGGCAAACTGAATGCCTCCAACTATATGCAGATGACACAGTCATATACGCAAATGGCATCACAGAAGAGGAGGTAATAACTAAACTAAATAAACTCCTGCTAAAACTAGATGAGTTGTGTGAGCCAACAAAATAAGCATCAACACAAGCAAATCAAAAACAGTACTCTTGTCATGGGGGTGATGAAAATGGGAAATATTGCGCCTAGAGCGGGACTCGAACCCACATCTCTTTGCATTCCGGGCCAGTGTGTGCAGCTCCTGCTAACCATTTTACCATTACACCACCTTGGCTCCCTGATATCAACACACTCCCCACACCTACCTGTCTATGTGGTTACTTGCCTGAGAGGTCAGTGCAGACCACTACACTCGTCCCCCTGGAATTGTAAGTCTTGTAATGCTTACAATTACATACATACAGGCAATGCACTTACACATACATACACAGGGTAGGTTCAACAACCATACAGCGCAACGCTTGTACAGGATCCTGATCACGGCAACCAGTGTCGTGGGGGTGATGAAAATGGGAAATACTGCGCCTAGAGCGGGACTCGAACCCACATCTCTTTGCATTCCGGGCCAGTGTGCTAACCATTACAACACCTAGGCTCCTAGATGCCATTACCACCTAGGCTCCCTGTGTCAACACACTACCCATGCCTACTGTCTATGTGGCTCCTTGCCTGAGAGGTCAGTGCAGACCACTACACTCGTCCCCCTGAAATTGTAAGTCTTTTAATGCTTACAATTACATTCATACAGGCAATGCAACACACTTACATACACAGGGTAGGTTCAACAACTATACAGCGTGTAGCTTGTACAGGATCATGGTCACGGCAACCAGTGTCATGGGGTGATGAAAATGGGAAATATTGCGCCTAGAGCGGGACTCGAACCCACATCTCTTTGCATTCCGGGCCAGTGTGCTAACCATTACACCACCTAGGCTCCCTGATATCAACACACTCCCCACGCCTACCTGTCTATGTGGTTACTTGCCTGAGAGGTCAGTGCAGACCACTACACTCTTCTCACATAAACAAATGCCAGAAAGAAAACTACACTGTAAATTAGGAAACCAAACACTAGAAAATGTAGACCATTACAAATACCTAGGCCTTGAGTTGGACAGCCAACTAAATTACAACCTATGTATAAATAAAATTATACAAACAGTAAACGACAAACTGTGGCTATTTGCAAAGCTAAGTGACTACATGACACAAGAAATGTCAATAAAAATCTTCAAGGGCATGGTGCTCCCCTATTTTGACTATGGAGATGTAAACTACATGGGTGCGAGAACAGAACTACTAAAAACACTGCAAACACTGCAGAACAGAGCCCTAACAATCTGTCTAAGAGTAGACAAGATGCAGCCCACCTATGACATACACAAAAGAACCAAAGTGAAATTACTAGAAAATAGGAGAATAATTCATTTGAAAACATTAGCATATAGCTATAGTCAAAACATTAAACTTCTAACAAAACCACAAAGGGCTACTAGAGCAAATAATGCGCCACTACTAAAGCAGACCAGAAGTCAAATAAAAGCTCATGAGAGAAGCACGCTGGAAATGGCTGCCAAGGTGTGGAATGCCCAAACGGTAAAGGAACAACAAATTCCTGACCTAAAAACTTACAAAAAATATCTGTGCAAAATAAGGCTAGGAAACCCCCATTAAGCTGCACTGCAAAGGGGCATGTGATATGTCACGGCCCACCAGTGGGACGCCCAATGGAAGGTAACCATGCCAAAAGTAGCCAGATAACACACCACACAACTATGTACAAGCCTATGATATGTAAATAGGAGTAGGCTAGTCTGGTAGTAAGAGTAGAAAAAATAAATAGCAAATACATATTACCAAGAAAACAGTTACCGAAATAGCATAGCTTATTATCCATGCAACCATTAGGATGTCTTGCTACTGAAATGCAGGCAATCAAATACCTTATCAGCAGCCACTGTGTGGTAAGATAACACCAACACTACAACTGGCCAGCATTGAAAACAAGCCTGGGTACCCGGGTTTATATGCTATGGACAGTATAAATACAGCCTCAATAAACAAAATATAAAAAATATAAATCTTCCATCCACCGACCACCAGTCGCTTGTTGCTCTCTATGAGCCCCCCATCCTTCTAGGGACACGTCCGTTGTATTGGGTTCATCCATTCTAATGGGGTTTGGCGAGTCATTAATGTGTGACAGCCACCACATAATATCTTGCAAACCCTCTGATGAGATGGTCATGGGCCTCTCAAATTTCCCTTTAGTGTGAGCCAACGGCCTCTCAAATTTCCCTTTAGTGCAAGCCAATGCTAAATTCTTATATATTTCTAGTGATTTAATACGGGCCTTGCCATACAGAATAGCAGGGGCATAGGCTATCATGATAGCTATTAATATTGCAACCTGTCTTATCTTTGGACTCTGTAAGTGTAACAATTATACTACGGAACTCGGAGGTACGCCTAACACATTTGCGGAATCTCAAGGAAACCCAGGAATATATCCTAACGATGTAAGTGGCTCCTGCCAACCATCTCTCCATTTGGCAATGGGCGGCATTACAAAGAACAATGGCGGCATTGTTCTAACGATGTTATGACACATTGTAATTAACCTGTAAATCAGTTAATATTCAATAACAAGTTCTAAAGACTTGATGCATGTGAATGCTAACATTAACTATACCAACGTATCCATTTAAAAACGATACTAACCTGGTTGGTTTAGTAGTTAATGTAGAAAAACTGCCGGAGCTACTCAACAAACGTCCTTCTCGTTGTGAGTAGATTATGCTAATTGCTGGACCCGAATGTGCTTCCTTCTCCCTGGACTACGAGTAGCCAGAGCGTAGTACCGATCTCGAGGTAAACAACATATATATACCCACTGGCTAGGCATACAAATAATACATTACACAATAGCACCCGTCCCTGCTGTATATATCAGAATATTTTACAAGGTGACACATGGGAGACGCCAGATTATCACTGAGATAATCGATGTCTGCCCACCATGGCAGACACACCAGTTTACGTGGCATCGCGCATGCGTCACAGAAGTGGCCAGGTGGCGCATGCATGTATAATCAGCTTCTCCCTGGTAGGACTCCCATCAAATGTATATATTGACAAGGCTCACAACAGTGGGTTAAAGTTGCATAGTCCGATGGCGTTTGAAGTTGTGCCATATTTTTTAGATAAATATATCAAACTGATCACTAGCCTGGAGTAATTTTGATGAAAACCTGCTAATTTCGGACAATTTGAGCTGAAAGTAGGTACCAGCAGCGCCCATTAAAAATCCAGGAATGGTGCTTTTTTCATCAATATTCACATGCTTGTAACTATTTCTGTATGTATATGATTTAGATGAAATTACATATCCTAGAACATCAATATATATTCTATCCGATGGTGTTGTTGGATAGAATATAGAGTAAGTTTGTATTTAAGTAAACTCCATTTGTATGATGAGTGTATTTAGTGAATATTCCTTCATTACTGATGTAAATGAAAATGACTGCGACAACAGGGTATTTTAATGGGCTCGCGCTTCCTTGCACTACCTCGTAGAAAGTCAAGGATGGTATCAGAAGAAGCGCAATGACCTCAGCTTTCTAACCATATAGGTTTGCCTGGGTCAAAAATGTCAATTTCTGCAAATTAAATCATTTAGAAAATTTAAAGCCCATCTAGTGAATTTAAAAATATGTTAAACCTAGTAAGATTTGAATGGATAGATCGACAATTTAATTACCTTTCCAATGATACCAATCTTACTATAGTGCCAGGTAGTCCAAGGAGCCGCAGGCAGAATATTGACACCAACCTGTTTGGGCCTTTGCTGACCATACTAGTTTCACAATGATGACACCCATGTAGAAACATGTATTTGACATTGATGTCTATTGACTTATATCGCAAGATATATAATCTAATATTGTACCAAGTTTGGGGAAGATCCAACCATTGCTTTAGGTACAGTGAATATTTAAAGATTTATTTTAATCAATATTGTTGGTTTCAGACACTTTTAATCTGTATTTGCAATAAAAATACAGCTTTTCATATTTTTAGTTAAAATATTTGGTATAGCTAATATGCATTAGTTCCATCTGATATGTGTGCAACATTTGAAGGAGATGCAACTATTAGATGAGCCACAGTGAGTGTTCAGAGCTTGATGAACAAATTTATATTTTTTATTTTGTACACTTTTCTTTTATATATGCAATCAAAATGCACATTCTGTATTTCTAGATAGAATATTAAAACGAGTATATGTATTACCTCCAGATGATATGCACTGTCAATTTATAGGATGATACACCAATTGGCTAAGCTACAATCAACATTTAAAAATTTATCAAATTAATATATTTGGTTTTCTGACAATTTATGTTCATATGTTCAATCACCATTCAATATTTTCCATATTTGTGTATATAATATTGAGATACATAGTATATATTAGTCTCAGGGAATGGGTATTGTAATACTGTGCCAAATATGAGGAAGATTCAAGAGCTGCAATGAGCTTTCAACGATAGGAAAATTGAACAAATTTCACTTACAGATGCTGTTTACATGCAAACAATTGTACATGTTAAATTTAACATGGGAAATTCATGGGCAGGGATGAGACAGCGACACTGGGCTAGCAGGCGCAAGCCTCCTCCACCACCACCATCCCGGGTTCGAACCCAGGACCCCACCACGATGGGCACCGCCCTGCTCCCCACACCCCTCCTCCCCTCACCTCCGGCCAACCTCCATATTGGACTCGCCCCAGTCGGTGACCCAACGGGCACTGAGCTGCTCGCCACTCAGCGACCACCCACCATCCAGTCAACCACGCCTTAAATTTACTCAGCAACGCCACTAAGGCATGCCACGAAACGTAACAAAACGCAACTAAACAAAACGTCAAGACACACCAAGATGCCAGCCACAAGGAAGTCAAACCGCAACGTGCAACCAAAACGTCTGAACACTCAACCAAAACAATGGGGATGACCGAGAGGAGCCGCAAACATAAACACTGCAGTGAGTCACCCGACATTGATCACACCGACTCGCGGCGCCAAGCGAAGGCAGAGCACGGAGGAAGTCATTGACGGACAGAACATAGAGATAGACCCCCCCAATAGAAGACACGATGCTACAAGCAATCCAAAACGTCATGTCCGCACAGATAAGGGATCTAAAGGACGATCTCATGACTCGGATGGAAGCGTTGGAAACATGGGCAGAGACGGGGAGGCATGCAGACAGCGTGACCCAGTTAGGTAGCGTCACCACGCCCTGCGAAAGTTTTGCCGGGAACACAGCCAGCGTGGCCGCCACATCCACAACGGCTAGACCACTGAGCATGCCAATGGGAGCCACCCACATGAGCATGACGCAGCCGACGGCAAACATGATCCAGATGTACACCGACGCAACAAGCAGGCAACCTTTCCCCGTGATGCAGTTCACCCAGCCTTTCAACAACGACCAAGCCACGAACAACTACACCGCAGGCCAACAACACATGCAGCAGAACAACCAAAGTAACGACGAGAGGACCGAAGCGATCAATGAACTGCTAGCAGCCGCGGGGACAGCGATCGGCAAAAAGAGAGGTCAAGTCAGCTTGCTACCCCATACTTACGTGATCAGAGGTGAAAAGAAAGAGAAAGTAGGACTGGGCGAGGCGACATGGGCTGAATACATAGCAGCGCTCTCCAGAATGGCAAGCGAAATAACCACACTGAACAGCTGGAGACAGCCGATAGCTAGACACATACACCAGCTAGCTAACATGGCCACAACGTGGGAGTGGGACACATGTCAAAGCTGGTCGGAGCTTGTGTTCTCTATGATCGAAGACGGGCGGCTGCCACATGCATGGACGGACAGCTACGCTATAAAATACGTGCAATGAGACGCCATCGCAGTAGGCTCAAGGCTTGGAGCAGACAGAACATGCAACCACCACTATAACCATTACCAATCAGCGGTTAGCAGCAACCCACAACCCCAGACAACGACAACCCAATATGAATATAGAAACGACTTTAATCGCGAGGTGGATGGAAAACCGTGCAACATATGGAACTGGGGAACCGAGTGCACATTTCCAGCATCACACATGCCAGACAGGAAGGCGCATGTCTGTGCATGGTGCGCTAATAAATACAGATGGGCAAACGGACACAAGGAAATGAACTGACTCAATTAAAAACGTTTCCTGGAGAGGAAGCCACTGCAGCAAGCCCAGAAGAACGTAGCGAACACAGTCACACCGACACAACAGCAACCACAGGGTTTTTAGACACTGGCTCCTCAAAGGAAGCAGCCGATGCGGAGGAGCCAGTAAACTACGGACGAAGCCAAGGCAAACAAAAAATGGCGTGGGATAGAACAAATCACGAGGAAAACAAGGGAGCAAGAACCCTCCCCCACACGACATAACTACCATCGCGACCAAATTACACGCAAGAACTCGGTCACTACCCTACAACTTAAGAAGCACCACAGAAAGATACAGAACAGAGAGGATGCTGCCAATGATACACACGGTAAAACCCAGGAGGCGGGCCTCCATAGCAACCGCCGCTGACAGAAAAGACAAGATGGCGACCGACGCCACTGGTTCCCGCCAAATCGCAGAGCGAGGGAAACCAGACACCAATGAGAACGCAGGATGGATGCCACGTGCCACCAAAGCCACCCAACCTAAAAACCATGCCCACAACATATATGACCAAGGAAGAAAAAATGTCCCCGAACGCAACAATGACCAAGACAAGGACAAGAACACAAACCCCAAACAAAAAGACGACACCAGGCAGGACGGAGATGAAACAAGGGGCACCCGCCATAGTGAAACGACAGACGGCGCCACCACAGAGGGCGACGCGGCTACCCAGCAGGCGGCTGACGCTGGCCACAGCCACCAGACACCAGACGGGGAGGACGCACACAGCCACAGTAGAGTACTCAACCACAAGAAACAGAGGAACAGAAATAACAATGGGAACGCCACACAACCGAGCACAACAGGAGCAGAAACGAATGGGGACGTGAGATACGGCACGACTACCGACGATGAGACATGGGACGCGGCAGCATTTAACCTCCCCCCTCCGAACCCACACCAATACAGAACGACCGTCAACGAGATATGGCCATACCCAAAGCTGGATATATGGGAAGCACACAAGACATACAGGGACACGTACAACACAATAAGAGACACGGCATGGAGGAGCATGCAGACAGAATATCACAATAATATAATAGTGGACTACTTGGAGTTCGGATGGCCGGTGGGCCACACCACATGACAGCCGCCAAAACCAACATCAACGAACCACGCCAGAGAAAAACATCAACTCGAGGCTATCAGAGACTACATCCAGAGTGAGATAGGGCATGGTGCAATCATCGGTCCGTTCAACGAGCCACCATTTGGCCCATGGAGCCAGATCAGCCCACTCATGACAAGGCAAAAGAAAAACTCTACCAAAATACGCATGATAGTGGACCTCACATGGCCAAGAGGAAACAGTGTCAATGCCGGGATAAGAAGGGGCTACTACCAGGGTGCACCATCAACCTACACCCTACCAAACGTAATGGATGCGGCCGACGAGGTGGCGAGGATTGGCCAAGATGCATATATATAGACAGCCGACCTCGCAAGGGCATACCGACAGCTGAGGACGTGCCCATTGTCAACACCACTGCTAGGCATATCGCTGGAAGGAAAGTACTATGTCGACACAGCACCACCATTCTGCTGCAGGACATCATCCCTCGCATGTGCATGCACCACAGGGGCGCTGGTGTACCTCCTAAGGAAAAACGGCCATTTCGTCCATTGCTACCTGGACGATTTCGCCGGGGTGGCCCCCACAAAAGAAGACGCACAGGCAGCCTACGATGATGTCAAAGCATTAGCTGATAGGCTAGGCCTCGAACTGGCTCCGACCAAATGTACGCCACCAACAAAGACACTCGAATGGCTGGGCTTCAAGATATCCTCCGAGGATATGCGAGTCATGATACCCAACGATAAGATGGACAACTTAATGGAAGAATACGCATTATGGATGAGCAGGGCCACCACCACACGCAGGGAGATACAGAGGCTCGCAGGAAAACTCCACCACATCGCTCGATGCGTGGAGCCAGCACGAAGATTCATGTCAAGAATATTCGAAGCCCTCAGAGAAGCCCGCTATACGGGCAGGCAGCCGGTCACCATCGGTCTCAGGGCAGACATCAAATGGTTCTTAGCTCTTGCCCGAAGGTCAACCGGGTCATCCTACTGCAGAAAGAAAAACAGAAAGAATGGCTCATAGAATGCGACTCTTCACTCCGCGGAGCAGGAGCCTACTCCCAAAGAGGTTCTACGGACACGAGTACGAGGAGACCATCGCGAAGTCCACCAACATTGCCCACCTCGAAGCCGTGAACTTGATAGTCGCCATCAAAACACTCACCCCAGAACAACCAGAGGACTACAACATCGTCGTCAACACGGACAATGAAGCCAGCCAAAAAGTCCTCTCCTCCGGAGCAGGCAGTGACATGGTTTTGACGGCCTGCCCCAGGGAGATCTGGCTGTTCGCTGCAACCAAGTCTTGCCAGATCGAAATACGGCACAAAGCTGGCGCCCTGAGCAGACGCGCATTCGATAAAGGTGCAAGCCTCATAGCCCAGTCCGCTTGTAACGAGTTGGGCCTCACTGAAATTCATGCATCTTTCAATAACATCTTAACCGAGGGACTATAGGGTAACCTGGTAAGCTCGCTAAAATTGCACCTCTCTTCCCAGGTTACCCGGACGAGACGCACCGAAAGATCCTACGAGTGTACCTTGCTGGAAGAACAAAGCCGCACAATTCAAGAAATACATCAACTTTGCGGCGGCAAATGGCGTCAACCCAGCATACCAGGGCAGTACGACATCCTCGCATATATATCCCACCTGCACGAGACCCTGGCATCGCCAGGTTTGGCACTGAACTACATAGGCGGTGCGACAACGAGCGTCCAGCTCCTGGGAGGGAGCCCAAACCAGTTTGACACTTACCAGACCGGACTCATGAAAAGGGGGATCCAGAGGGCATCCCAACACATCCCGAGGCCGGCCCCCCCCCCTAACACCAACTGACCTCGTCAATAATCATGCGAACAATGGGATCTACAATGTTAATGCTAATCACTTAATGTGCTATGAGTCGGCTATGGTGCCAGAATAGTGTCCCTGCTGATGGGTCCCAGCGGAGGTTCGGCGGCAATTGTTTGTGCCTGGTTTCCCGCCCTCAATGGGGGAAGGCGATGCTCGTCCCCACCCAGACAAAGACCGATGACCAGGCCAGCATTAACCCGAATCCTACAACCAATTAATGGTAGGGTTCGGGCGGTGTCGATGGGCGGATAGGCGCGGACCGCGCCTGAGGACCAGGCCCCCAGTGCCATGATGTCGGGCACCGGTCGCCCTTCAGCCTGGCATGCCTGCGCCCCTCCCCTCCGGAGGCTATGGAGGGTGTACCCCTCGGTGTTGGGCACGCCGATGCCCGTAAGAGGCATTTTTAGGGCCCTCTGTAGGCATGCTGGTGGGAGAGGACCGCCCGCCTGTAGGAGGAAAGCGGGGCCGGCTGGTGGTGGGCTTTGCCTGTCCCGGAGCCTGAGCCAGGCCGCAAGGGGGCAAAGTCCAGAGCCCGGCAGGGCCGGGATAAGGATGGTGAAGGGTTGCCCCACCTTCCATCGCATCTTGGTGGTGTTCACTATTACCCTCAAACCCCTTGGGTCCATCTGGATGTCCCGTGCCCGGAGAGTATGTCTGTCGCCTCCCGGCCCGGGTGTGGTTAGGATGTTCCCCTGCCTGAGAAGTGTCGCCTATCCGAGGAGGAGAGCTGCAACCATGACGTCTGTGCCCTGGCCCGTGCCACGCAGGTAACAAACAACCCCAGCGAGGTCGGTTGGTGTTAGGGGGGGTGCCGGCCTCGGGATGTGTTGGGATGCCCTCTGTATCCCCCTTTTCATGAGTCCGGTCTGGTAAGTGTCGAACTGGTTTGGGCTCCCTTTTTGGATGCAAATATCTTTTGATTCTCTGCAGATAGAGGTCTGGAAAAAAATAGGCTATTACACTGTGAATATGTGAACTATTTTGCATTTAATCAGTATTGTTGCAGTTTTTCAAGAAAATACCATGCTTTGAAAATGGCTATTTGGCCAAATGAGAAAGATTTTTTTGTTACGAATTGCACTTTTTGACATCGTCTTATTAAAAATCTGCTTGACGAACTGATTTAACAATTGGCAGTTTAAATTCATTCATATATGTACAATGGAAATTGGTTAGCAGAAAACACCTGACATGGTTCCACTTTTTATTATACTTGGTCAAATTCCAATTTTAATTGGAAATTAATACATTTTTATATATTAATTCTTTAAAATTGATTATCTCAAAAACAATAATATATATAGCCTAACTCTTTGGATTTGGGTTTGTAAATTCAACGTCTACAGGAAGGAATAACAATTCACCCTATTCACACCGCGGCCATGTTGAAACCAGACCGAGGGCAATTACGCATCAGCGAGGCGGCGCTCTGCGTGTGTGTATGGAAACTGCAGGGAATATTTCTCCGCCGATCAATAGCTCTTGAAATCACTCAAATTTGCGGATATTCATTTTTGAAAATACTATTTTCATCTATTGGCCAATTTTCATGAAGATTTGGGGATGATCGGATCTATTTTGAGGATAAACAGCAGGCAATGTCACTCTGCTGTGAATTAGCCTGTAGTTCTCCTATTGTAAGTACAGGCTAATTCTACTTGGGCGCCTATCTTTCATTATATTCAAATTAGCACAATTGACACAACTCTTTTTTTAAATATATATATTTAACACTGTTAAAGGTGTTAAGTGAATTAAGCAGTACAAGTTTCACCTGAATAAGTCATACAAGATAAGCTTGAAGTACAAAATCTGGGGTCATATCTTTTCTTGTTGAAATGTGAATAACTTCCTTAATATTGACTTTTATGTAAATTGAACAAGGTTCCTCTAGTCTATTCTTTAAAAAAGTACAAAATCTGGGTCTTGGGTCACTGCTTTGATCACTTTTACTATAAAGGGGCCAAAATGGTACAAATCTCCATAACCTTGATATTTACTTTAGAAATATTATATCGCTATAATGATTAAGTTCCATTCAATCTCTTCCCATTGATATACGCCCACTGAGAAAAAATGCATTCTAAAAATGCCAGAATGAGTCAACAAGTAGGACCTACCATCAAATTTTACTGCTTTACTTCTATCATCATTCGTAAGGGAGGGACTGTCGCTGGAAGTTAGATAGTTTTTGTTGTTGCTAAAACAGTTTATTAATCAGAAACTGCTGCTATTATGGGTATGGTGTATGTGATGGGGGTGGGTGAGAGATTGAAACCTGCCACCTCCACCCAGGTTGGTTGCCACAAACGGGTTTCTCAAATAAAACCCTCAGGGTGGCACTCTTGTGTGTTGTACTTAGTCCATATATATATATTCAATTTTAGACTTTATTTCAGACTTAGCATCATGGCATTTACATAAATTGGTCAACACTAATAAATGTGAATAACATAGAAGTAATACTATGAATACTACAATACCATTATCAAAATGTTGGTCCACGTACAGTAGTTTGTACCAATGCCTCCATATGGCAGAGGTAAATCTTAGATCACTCTCTCCTATTTACACAAATTCCAGTATTTCACAAGTCTAATAATAAATTTGAATATCATATTCCTGCTAACAGCCTGGAAGGCTGGCACATCAATATTTGCAAATATCTCACTACCACTGTGATACCTAGATAGACAGAGTAATAACCTCATAATGTCATTATATGCAACATTCAGTTCTCTTATGTTATACATTCTATAGTTCCACCGAATCTGGGCAGCATACAAGGGAGTACAGAAATGGCTGGACTGTCAGAACCAGTGTGGTCGAAGTGCATAAGGAAAATTCCAAAAATGATGTACAGTGATGTAGAGAATTTTGTCAGGTCTGTGGCAAAGGTCCTACAGAACACCCTGACAAAAGGATATACGTTTTTTGCTGAGGCATATGTACACAATGTTGAAGGTGAGTCTGCATAGTTACAGTAGTATCATGTAGTTATCAGCATAACATGGTTAAACTACTAGTCTTAAGCCCCATTTACACACAGGACGTAAGTCGCCTCAACTAAGTCAAATCAGGTCATGTGTGTGAATGCTCTGCTTAGGCAAATTAGGGCCAAGTCGATGTTAACTAGTTCATCTCATTTAGACCGCTCCACGAAGGCCTGTGTGCGAACGGTGCTACAGTAATTACAAATTAATATGCGTTGTTGTTTATTTATTACAGTGGTGTGTGTCTATGTGGTATAGACACATTAAATGAATGTGTAATTTATATTGTCCCACAGAATGCACTGACAAAGGAATATAAATGTGATTCATACAGTTAGCCATGAACATCAGATGCATGTTAACAGCGATGAGGATGATATTATGGGATATTCATGATTGGACATCCCTGGTCTGTACAGTAATAAAACCTTCATTTCTTTTGTCAGGAATTTTATTCCACATGCCACAAATATATAATTGTGAGCGCTTTTAATCCAATAACTGTCTGTTGACACATAACTGATTTATGCTTTTACAGGTAAATGCGATGGTCTGAATAGAAACCAAACAGTCCTCACCGTGAATATGGCCTATGCTTCTGACACAACTTAAAGCAACCACCAATCAATAATCTGTACAGTGGGGATTCTTCTTGTGGTGTTGTAGTGAAAACTACCACAGAAGGATGCCTCGTCAGAGTGGACTGCTACCATTCCATGCAGAAAAATGCTGAGCCACACCACTTGCAGGTAAATGGGCAAAAGGATACATGATTGTCATTTGCTTGATAACAGGAATTTATGATGGATGCTTGTGCAGTATTTCTGATACAATGTGATGTACGAAAAATACAGTTAAACACATTAATGTATTTTTCTACTTTTTCGTTATAGGTATGCCTGGTAGCTGGCCCCTCCACTCCTGTCACTGACCACCAATGCAGCTGTGTTGCAGGCAAAGGAGTCACCCAGTTGGTCTCCTGTACCAAGTGGCACACTATGTATTGCTAGACCTGTCTGTTGTGCCCCCTGGTGTTTCTAAGACTGCACAACCACAACAGTGGCACATACCTCGTGCATGTGGCATACATCCAGATGATATAAAAAAACTACAGATGAGACATGTCTGTGGTTCGGGAGGAAGGGGTTCGATCAACCCTTTACCGGGCTATTCCGACTCCACTAAAAGACGTATCCTTTGCTAAGGACTTTGTGAACCTCCTTGCCACCTACGAAAACTTGCAGGACCTTCAGTTATTAAGTATGTTGCCATGTGATATTGAGGACATAGAACTAGTCGATTCTGCATATGGCTCTGTTCCAAAAGGGAGCATGCTGTCTTATCAGCAGAGACCTCAACTAGCATCATGTTATACTGATGGTGTTGATGCACCCTTTTACGCTAACTTCCCCCTTCCTTTACTGCAGTGCACATATGAACATGTACCAACTCTGGCAGAGTTACCTATTCTAAAAGGAATGTGCACATCTCTCACTGACAGTGTGGAGATTGAGTTGGCCACAAGAAAGCAGTCGGAGTGTGAGAGATGGCACCAGGTGAGGAGGGACAGGGTAACTGCATCTCAATTTAAATATGTATGTTCCCGTAGAGAGAATTTTGACGTCTTAGTTTCACGATTACGGTGCAAGCGACAGGTGCAGACGAAGGCAATGTGTTACGGGCTTGCTAGTGAGGACTCTGCCATTGAGCAGTATGTCACCAGTACAGCATGCCACATATGTTCATGTGATTTTGTTGTAAATCCCTCTGCTGTTCACCTTGGTTGTACACCCGATAGAAAGGTCTATGACCCCAGTGAGGACTTCCTATTTGGTTTATTAGAAGTGAAATGCCCCCAAATAGAATCATTTAGTGAAACAAAATGCCTCAAGTTAATTAATGGCACAACATCATTGAAGCGAAACCATGCATATTATTATCAGATGAAGGGACAAATGGCAATAACTGGATGCGCATGGTGTGATTTTATGGTTTGGTGCATAAATGACTACCACATTGAGAGGGTATATTTTGATGCCCACATGTTTGAAGAACATATATTGAAACTAGATATGTTCTATTTTCAACACTACTTGCCACAGGTTGTCTCTGATGCAGCTGAATAATTGTAAATAAACACAGGTACCGACCGTGTTCACCTGGATATGGGATGTTTCATGGTAAATGGGGCCAATGTATTTTCTAGTGTGCAATGGTCAAACAAAATTATTGAATGAGTAGAGGAATTATTTTGTTTATAGAACTGGTGTTCTTACACTTTGGAGGGATAGATTTGATAAAAGGCCGATCTAACATGGCATAATAAAAAGAACCACAACATATTCATTCCAAAATGTTGGTGTTTTAAGGCTATGCAAATGTTACATGGAGAATGTGGACTTTTCTACAGTTCACTGGACCTTTACACTGCATAGAGCATTACTTGTTAGTCAATGAAATAATAATGGGACACTCCCACCTGCAAAAAATGCGCATCATGGATGCAAATCATATTAGCTTTTCCTGTAATTCCAGTCATTAAACTGGTTCTCGACGTAACTGTTGTGTTCCCTGCTTGCTTTGTCAGGGAATATGCTATTCTGTGAATAGCAGAGCTTAGGACGATACACAATATTCATTTTTGACCCACATGTCACACTTTGGCCCCATTAACCATGAAACGACCCATATATGAACAAAGTTAGTGTGCATTCAGTTTACTGCATGTCTCTTTCACTGTAGTCATGGCTTTAATACAAAGGGTCCCTGAAATTTGTCATATAACAGCATACTGCCCAAATCTGATTTATCGAACCGACAATACTAATAGGAATTACCCCATCAAAAACATGGTATTCTTGCACTCTTCTGATGGCCCTTTCAACATGGATTCTTAGACGGGCAATACTCTGCGTTGCTACCACTTTGGCTGAACTAAAGCTCTTCCATTTGCTTGTTAAGAAAGCGGGAATGACCAAAGTGGCACCTACATCTTTCAGTTCCTTCTCAATTGTGAAACCTTTGTCCACCATGACACTGTTGCCACTCTCGGAGTTCCAATATACCAGAGCACTTTGTAATTTCTTTATCAGAAATACTACCTGTGTATAACTTACTGACAAACGACACTCCACCTGTTGGTGTTATTCCTATCAAACCCTTCAGTGTTGTCCCTTTGTAGCTTGAGTACATCTGCGAGTTAACAAAGAGAGATGATGGTGTCTGAGTTTTAAGTTCTGTACAGTCAAGTATTACTCGGATGTTTGGGAACAGGGCAAAACATTCTGGCATTGATTGCTGAATTTGCCTTTTGGATGGCCAAATGGGAACTGTCCCAAACACAAAATACGAGTAGTTGGCCCAAGTTATGAGAATTCTGCTGACGGTGGACTGGGACAAATGGAATCTAACAGCCAAATCCTGTTCCCTAAAGCCTTGCCTCACAAAACACAGAAACATGAAAAATTGATCGAACTGTTCTACCTTCAATGCATTCAAATGCATCGAGCTACTAAGACCCCTTCGCCTGCACTGAATCTGGGTCCAAGTTATCAGCTTCTCAGCAGTTGGTGCCAGCGCAAGATATATTGCATGAAACACAATGTAACATTTAAAACCTGTGTAAAAACGCATCAGCTCTGGGTTTTTACTAAACATCTGGAGCCCAAAGCTTTCAATTTCAAACATAGCAATCTTTGCCTCCAATAGCTTGATGTGTTCTCTTGCCGCTTTCAGCTGGTCCAGATCTGAGTCGGTAGAGGGGACATGGTAGTCATGGTCATGTGTCACTTTCTGTTGATCGTCACAGTGCACTTCTGGCAGACCAGCATGAACAGCACTTGCACAAGCAGCAGTTATTTGATCACTGAAAGCAAACAATTATCACATTCCTAAAGATAGAAAAGACCAGAGTATTGTTTTACTGTATTAATATAATGCCAATGAAAAAACATAAAACAGTTCATTGTTTTTTTCTTCAACAGTTAACAATTCATTCAGATATATCATTTTTACCTTTCCATGTCGAGTTTCCTTCTCTTCACAACACCTTCACGTTTAATTGGTGGGGGAGTGCCCTTGTTCCAGACAAACACTGCCGGAATTGCACCCTGCTTTAGTGCCCAGTCACCAGCTAAGGTCTTTCTGATATCACTTGACGTGAAATGCTTGCTGCAGACCACAGTTGACTTCTGGTTTATCTGAAATAGATGATTATTATTATAATAGTGGTACGCAATATTACAAACACAATAAATTAGATTATAACATGTTTGCAATTCACGACATCGATCCATTACCTTGTTACCATGGTGACCAGCATCACAAGCAGTAGTGATCCAAACATTGTGATTTAATGACTAATAATTTGGGGTATTTTTGTTGTTGTGTGTGTGTACATTAGTTGTTTAAGCAGGGGAAATTTCAGTCGCAGATGACTGGTCTTCCTCATTCCACTGCTCCTTGCCCTATCCTAGTAATGCGAGTGTCTGGCTAGGAAGCGACAAGTATCACTTTTTAAGTAATTGGTTTGACTTCACCGAGATTCCAACCCACGATCTACCAACATGGGGGATGGATGCTCTAACTCATTCGGCCATCCCGTCTAGTTAAGCCTATCACAGTAAAATTTAAATAACCCACATCTACCAATGTTTATTGTATATAATGTAGACAGAAAGGGCACATTGAGGATAATAATGCCTGAAAATTATTTTGGGCCGGTGCATTTCTGTGCCATTTCAAACTAGTTCAAAATTGGGGATTTTTTACCAGATCTTATCACTTGCCAAATTGAGCTTTGAAGCATTTGTTTACTATTTCTTTAAACCCTTCCCAATCTTATGGGAGTCTGAGAAATATAGCAGTGATAAGACTGACCTAAAGGTCAGGGAAATATAAGAATATTTCAACCTGGGGGCCAATTTAATTTTGCAAGGCCACCTCCAAAAGTGCTCCAAAGCTAGATTTAATAAATTACAGGTTTGGTTGTAATGCTCGCATTGCGGTTGATTTGTGGTGAGGGAGGAGGAGCCCCCCCCCCTCTCCCTCCTCCCTCTGCCGCCGCTCTGACGCAACCCCCCCTTATAAACCGGCCGCCTAGCTGCTCTCAGCTGTAATAAGTATTACGACACAAAACGACTACACCCAGCGAAGGCTAGTTCCAACTGGTTTATTTCTCGTCATCTCCCTACGTCATCCATGACATCACGTCACGTGGAGGGGGTATTCCAGTCGCCACGCGTATACATTATATTACATCTCCCCCTTTTTTTTTTCTTTTTTTTTGTTTAGCGTCATGGTGGTTCAATTACAGTGTAACAGTGCAACAGTGTAATACAGTCTAATAGTTTGTACTCACATATCGTCATAATCTTATTTTCTAACATTGTATTGTGTTGATGATCGTGTTACTTTATTTTTTTTTTTTTTATATATTTTTTGTTTAGGGACAATGTCTTAGCTCTAACTACTTTTACTTGTTCGCTGGAGGCTACTGTGGTATAAACCTTTCCACTGGGCGCAACCTTCGACCATACCGAGTGATGTAAGGTGTTGTGACCGGGGAGTTATTATCGTGTGATTGTTTTGAAGGTAGTTGCGGTGGTGTTGATGTCATGGTGTATGTCGCTTGATTTGCTTGGTAACTTGGTACTTTGAATATATATTTCCGATTCCTTCTTAATACATTATTTTCTGCATTTTTGATTTTATAATCTCGAGGGCCGGGTGTGTTTGTTTGTACTATTATTCCAGGTTTCCATTTTCCTTGATGATCAATGTATTGGACATGGTCTTTTTTGTTTAATTTTGCATGTTGTACACCTGCATGTTTGTCATGATATTTACTTTGCGACTGCTGAGCTTTGTTGAATTGTTTTATTTTAGGTGTGGGGATCTCTGGTTTTAATTGTTTTTTTGTTGTAGGCAACCTGCATTTTAGTCTCCTGTTGAAAAGCAGTTGTGCTGGGGAGGCACCTATGGTGGTGAGGGGTGTGTTTCGGTAGTTTAGCAGTGCAATATTATAATCTTTGTTGTCATTTGTTGCCTTTTTTATAATATGTTTAATTGTTTGCACGTACCTCTCGGCCAGGCCATTGCTCTGCGCGTGCAGGGGGTTACAGAATACCGTTTGGAATCCAAACTCTTTTGCAAACTCTTTGTATGCTGCGCTTTGGAATTGAGGACCACAGTTTCTGGTATACCGAATCGGCAAAATATTTGTTTCAATACTACAATTGTGGCTGTACTTGTTGTCTCTCTTAATTCTACCACTTCGGGATATTTGGAGTAGTAGTCTACTACTACTAGAAAATTTGTATTGTGTATTTGAAACAGATCAATACCTACTTTTTGAAAAGGTAATTGGGGTATTTGATGTGAGATCATTGGTTCGGAGTGTAGTTTGTTTCGTAATGATTGACAATTTGAACAGCGAGCAACTATGTCTTCGATTTGTTTTGACATACCTGGCCAGAACACGTTGCCACGGGCCAACTCCTTACATTTTATGATGCCCAAGTGCGATTCATGTATCAAGGTTAGCATTTTGTGTTGCAACTTAGAGGGTATTACTATTTGGTTATCTCTAAGTACCACATTATCCACGTACGTTAAACTGTCTCTAAATGTGTAAAAGGGTTTTGGTAATAGGTGTATTTGCCCTTTGTCAGTGGGCCAACCTTGCTGTATCAATTTAATGACTTCATGTAATGTCTCATCTATTTTAGTTTCAGTTTCAATTCTTTGAAGGATATGTGGCGCCACATCGATCTGTGCGACAGCTAGGCTTGAGTCGAACAGATTATTCGGCTGGATGGTTGTAGAGTGGGCTCGGGATAATGCATCTGCAAAGTACATATCGGTACCTTTAATATACATTAATGTAAAATTGTAGTTCTGCAAACGGAGTCTCATCCTTTGCATTCTAGCCGATAGCATATGTATCGGCTTGTCCATTATTGCTACCAGGGGCTTGTGGTCAGTTTGTTGGTTTTAATACCAAACGGTAAGCGAGTGAATCGGTACCGGCCCCACGGCGGATTAAAAGCGCATAGTTTGCTACTACTTTTGTCTAATTCGATTTTGCCAGTAGCCACTGTTGGCGTCAATAACTGAAAAGAATTTTGCATCTGATGTTTTAGCTATGACTTCTTCTATAGTTCTTGTTGGATATGGACTATTACGAATTGCTTTATTTAATTTGGTGGGGTCCAAACATACGCAAATTTTATTAGGCTTTTTTACTACAGTTATAGAACTAACCCATGGGGTGGGCTCCGTTTCTTCAACTATTACTCCTAGCCTGACCATCTTTTTTAATTCATTTTTTACTTGATCGGCTATTGCATGAGGTATTCTCCTGGGTGGGTCTATACATGGTGTTACATTTTCATCAGTTTGAATGATTGCGTTGCTTTTGATTTTCCCTAATCCTTCGAAAATGTCATAATATTTGTTTACCAGCAACTGCGCACTTGGGTCGTCTGCCTGCACAGTGATTGGTGCCGCATCGGGAGGTGACATCGCCGCCGTTACTGTTGATACCGTGTTGATGCATCGTATTAGGCCTAGGTCTGCGCATGCATCGCTCCCTAGTATCGGGCAGCCTGTACTTATAACCTGGTAGCGTAGTCGTCTGCCATTCATGACGATGTTGGCTTCTCCCTCAGAACGAATTCTCTCCCCCGAGAATGTTATCAACGTGCATCTTGTAGGGTGAAGGGGCACATTGCTTAGCTTGTCATATACCTCCTTTGGAATTATGTTGGCTTGGGACCCTATGTCCAACTTGAATCTCACTTTCTCATTGTTGAGGAATATGGTAGCGTACCAAAGGGAGGTGCTGTCACTGTCATGTTGAGAGAGGCACCCAATGAATAAGTCGTTATCCATGTCGTATTTACTGTCCATGTCGGGTGGAGTCGGGTTGTTATCATCCACTTGGATGACATTGAGACTTGCGTAGTTTGGTCGCTTTGTTTTACACACTTTGGAGAAGTGTCCCAGCAAGTGACATTTCGAACATTGTTTACCTTTTGCCGGGCACTGTCCGGGGGTATGCGCGTATCCACACCTACCGCACTGTGTTTGTGTGCTCGCAGGCTTCGATTGACTGCGCCAACCTGTCCAGGGTGGCGTTTGGTGTGTCGCCGGAGCGGCTGTCCATGGCCTCACGGTGACAGCGTCAACGTGGTCGATTTCTGCTGTCAGTGTCGCTTCTGACAGTAGTGTTGCCTTGTGTTCACTTAAGCGACAGGTTTCTATACACTGTTCGAGTGTTAAGTTAGCCGTATGTAGCAAACGGTCTCTCAGTCTATCCTCTTTGATGCTGCAAACTAATCGGTCGCACAACATGGAGTCAGTCAGTTCTCCATAGTTACAATGTGCTACCCGATATTGCAGTTCGCGGATGTAGGCATCCATTGATTCGGTTGATTGTTGTAGTGAGTTGAACTTATAGCGTATGACCGTGATATTTGTTTTTCCTTTACAGTACGTGCGGAATGCATCAACTAGAGGTTGTATCTTGTCGATGATGCTGGTATCACTCTTTAGTGTCCTGTAAACCTTTTGTGCCTCAGCACCGGATACGTGCAGAAATACTGCGCACTGTACCTTTTCAGTCTTTGCGTGAATCCCTGCAGCAGCAGCGTAAAACCCATATGAGTCGTGCCATAGTTCCCAATTTAGCGACATGTTGTCCTCCAGATTCAATGGTCCAGGAGGCTTTAATCCAGTGAGCGCCATTCCGAGTTCTTTGTATCTGACACCATGTAATAAGTGTTACGACACAAAACGACTACACATGGCAAAGGCTAGTTCCAACTGGTTTATTTCTCGTCATCTCCCTACTGTCATCCATGACGTCACGTCACGTGGGGGGGTATTCCAGTCGCCACGCGTATACATATATTACATCAGCCACTCGCCTCTCATCACTCTACTGGAGCATTCTCTCTTTTTCTTTTGGCTCTCTCCTCCCCGCCTCCGCGACGCCTTGCACGCCTACACGCCTCCGCGACTTCACTTCCACAGCATCATGCCTGCCGCAGCACGAGGACGAGGCCACCCCGCCGGCCGCCACGGGGTGTGCCGGGGGAGGAGCGCATCCACCTCCTCACACGATGCCACCTCCGCGACATCGGCCGCCCCCAGCCTCCAATCCGAGGCCACCTCGTGGGCCACCGGAGATGGAGTTCCGAACGGTGGCCGGGGCGACGCGGCGGGCATAGAGCGAGGATGCCCAGGCCACCGCCATGGAGGCGCAGACAGTCTCCATGAACTACCTCACCGCTCTCGTGCAGTCCATGGCTGTCGCCCCTCCTCGGGCGACCGCCCCGGCCCCTTCCGTGGTGGATCGCCTTGCCAAGCTCCTACAGGACCTTACCTCTGGGACGACGGGGCGGCCTGCCTCCTGCCCGCCCCCGGGCGTTCGACCCAAGACGTGCACCCCACCTACCGCCGCTACAGTGGACAGAGCCTCTACTCCACCCAACAGGCCGCCTCCGCGGCACGCTTCCCTGCCGCCCCTCGCGCCGCCCTCGACCACTCCCCCAGCTCGGCCGCCTCCCCCGCCGATCATTGTTCGGACATCCAGGAGTCGGCGGAGGTCGCAAAAACACCGGAAATGACAAAAGGTATCTCCCTTCCGGGTAATATTTCCTAACGACCTCATAGAGAGGGGGGCCCGAGAGGGGAAGGCAGATGAAAAGGGGGCGAGGTCACCATAGAGAATACAACCTCACCCCCGGATTGCTTGAGTCGCATCCAGCCTTTCTCCCTCGAACTCCCTATCGGACTACTGCCACCACAACACTAACGTGTTGGATAGACTGACGACACCCATCACGTGCCCAGTGACCGTGCGGCGATACTTCCAAGCCATATTCGCCTGAGAACGCCGACGGAAGGCTACTGGAATGGGTGGCTCCGACCAGTCGCCATCTACACCCACCGATGGAGTGATCCACCACCCGACGACCCTCCCGGGGGAGACCAGAGCAATAGCTGCCACCCGCGGGCGGGGGCCGCCCCGCGGCGCCGGGGGGGCCCCGCGGGCCCCCCCCCCCAGCCCCACCTGGAACAGGGATCCCGGCCTCATGCGAACTCGCCCCGGCCGTGAGGCGCACGGAGACCAGGGGGTGCACGCAAAGGCACGCCAGCACATATTGGCGCGAACACGAGCGCCCGAATCTATTACGGCCCATATGCGGCTGTCATTTTTTCAGGAAGCACAGCCGGGACCGCGCCGAGGTGCCCCACCATCACCATCGCTGGATTTTTTAGTCGAGGCGGCGGCGACCCACCCCTTGGCCACCCTCTGTCCCGCACAGCCCCCCCCCTCCCACCCAACCCGCGCCCCCCACGGAACCCCGCCCTACCCGGCCCACCCCGCCGCCCACCTACTAGCCGCCGCTCTGATGATGCCATCTAGATGGGGTGTGTAGGAGGACCCGCCGCCGCCAACACACCCGCCGATCATGATGTCATCAGAGACGCCGCCCCCCGCCACACTACACCCATCACCCATGCCAACCGGCGCGCACCGGACACTCCCCGGAGGAGACCGGAAGCCGCCGGCCACAACTTCCGCCGCTCACACCCCCGATACCCGAACCACGCCAACCGCCCCCCTCACATCTCACCGCCCCCCCAACAGCCCCCGCCACCGCAAGCGGCCGTCACATGTCTGCCGCAGCCCGCACCCCAGGACACCCCCGCTGCACCCCTCAGAACTATGCTGCCACCACCCCTCACATCCAAGCCGACAGACTCAAACCCCCCGGCAGGGCTCACCGCTCCACCAACCGCCCCCGCCGCCGCCCCCGCCACCGCCCCCGCCACCGCCCCACGCCCCCGGACCCGGTGATACCGCTTATATCCACCACCTTCCCGACTTCGACGTCGCCACCTCGACTTCACACCACCACCCTCTCCCCGAGACCTTTTGACCTCCCCTTTCCCGCACACACGAATCCTCTCCCCCCCGCCCCCTCCCTGGCGACCTTGGAGAGCCTATCGCCCAGGTCATCAGGCCCGCCCTCCAGGACACCCTCCCCGCCGCCCCCCTGCGGCCCCGCCCCACGCCCCCTACCGCCCCACCCTCCTCTCCATATGGCCCCACCTCTCAGGTGCGGCCTGGATCTCCCACCCCACTTTCTCCCGGGCCTACGAGACCCTCCGTGCTGTGGGCCTCCCCAACTTTTTGGCTGCCCGCATCCCCCTCACCTCAGCCCTCCACATTCCCACCTGGAGAAGCCGCCTCCGGGACTACCACGATAAGGACCTCATGGAGTTTGGCTTCCCCGCAAACTACTCCACTGGCGCCCCTCCCCGCCCCACCTACACAAACCACCGGGAAGCCCCAGAGCACCTAGTCCCCCTCCGGGACTTCGCCGGCCCTTTCCTAGCCCCCCCGTTCACCCCCTGGACACAGGTCTCCCCGATGATGACCCGCCCCAAATCCGACCCGGGCAAGAGGCGGGTCATCGTCGATCTCTCATACCCCCCCGGAGGCAGTGTAAATGCGGGGATACCCCGATGTGAATACCTCGGGATCCCCCACGCCTACAGGCTCCCATCTGTCGCCGACGTGGGGCGCCGCCTCGTTCACGAGGGCACGGGGGCGTACACCTGGACGGCCGATATCTCCAGGGCCTACTGCCAGCTGCACGCTGACCCTCTCTCCTGCCCTCTCTTCGGGGTCACCTTCGAGGGGGCCACATACGTCGACCTCGCCCTCCCCTTCGGGTGCCGATCCTCGTGCGCCGCATGCGTGAGGGTCACAGCGGCGGTGGCCTGGATCCTCCGGTGGGAGGGCTACCACGACCTCGTCTACGTGGACGATGTTGTCGGGTGTGGGTTGACCTACCTGAGGGCCCGCCAGGCCTTCGACGGCTTCATCGCCCTCGTCGGCGCCCTCGGCCGGGAGGTCGCCTCAGGAAAATGCCACCCTCCGGCGGTGCGAGTCTCCTGGCTCGGCTTCGCCATCGACAGTGAGGCCATGACGATCCGCATCGCCCCCGACAAGGTAGACGAGCTCGTGGCCGATTGTGAGGCCCGAGTCGCGGCCCCCATCCTCAGGCGCCAGGCCCTTCAAAGCGTCCTCAGCCGCCTCAACCACATCGGCAGCTGTGTCCTCCCCGCGAGGAAGTTCATGGCCTGCCTCCTCGCGGCCCTGCGCAGCTGCCACGGGTTTGCCACCCTCACCCTCGGGGACGACGCCCTCAGGGACCTTGCCTGGTTTGCGGCCTATGGACGCGCATCCAACGGCCTCCATCTCCTCCGCGTGCCAGCCACCCGGAGAGTCGTCATAGAGTGCGACTCCTGCCTCACCGGCGGGGGCGCATACTCTTCAACCCTGTGCTACGCCCGAGGGTACTCCAAGGATTTCCGCGCTCGCTTCCCCAGAATTCACAAGCTCGAGGCAGTCAACCTTGTGGTCGCCCTCTGCGCACTCCTCCCCGTCGACGTTGCCGGAGCCAATGTGGTCATCAATACCGACCCTACCCCCGGGACTTGCGCGAGGGAACTCTGGCTCATGGCGGCGAGGCTTGCTTCGAAATTATCATCCTTCACAAGCCCGGCACCGACCTCGTTCTCGCCGACGCCCTCAGCCGCGCCCACCTGCCCGGGCGCTGGGCTGCTGTGGCCTGAGACGAGGTCGCCCGCCTCGGGCTTGTCTACACATATGCAAACCATGACGATTTCCCTTATAACCCCGGACTTTAACTACAGGCTAGACCGACACGGAGATCGCCGCCGTGGACGAACTCTGCCTCGCCTCCCTCGCCCCGTCCACCTGGAGGGAACCGCCGCCGCCAGGCCCGAGGGTACGTGGAGTTCGCCTCTGGCCACCACTGGGACCCTCTGGCTCCCACCCCCTTTGACGTGGCCGCCTACACCGCCTCGCTCTATGCCCGCCGCGTCGCCCCGGCCTCCGTTCGGAACTCCATCACCAGGGCGCGCTCCTGGCTCGAGGCGGCCGGGGCGACTCCTCGGCCTTCGCCTCGTGCCTCGCCCGAGACGTCTGCCGAGGGGGCGAGCGAGCCTCCGGCCACGTCCCCTGCCCGGCGGCCCCTCTCATGCCTGCCTGCCTCGCCGCCGTTGCCGCGCACCTCACCCTTGCCAGGCCCTCGGGCGTCGTCCCTCGCGCCGCCCTGCTCCTCGGGTACTACGGGATGCTGAGGCAGTCCAGCCTCCTCTCCCCTTCCCCCGAGGCGGGGGGCGTGTTCCCACACCATTACCCGAGCCGACGTCGCCCCCACCCCTGCGGGGCACCGAGTTACACTCCGGAGCTCGAAGAGCATCAGACTTCCCTCGGGGACGGTGGCCCTCTTCATCCCAGCCTCGGCCGGGCACCCACTCCGCCCCGTGGCGGCCTGGGCCGCCTCCAACGCCCTTGTGCCAGCCCTCGATGCTGACCCGGTCTTAATCCTGCCTTCGGGCCGCCCTATCGACCCGCGGAGCCTGACATCCATACTCCGCGGTGCCCTCCGGGCCCTCAGGGTGCCCTTCCCGGATGGCTACACCCTGCACAGCCTTCGCCGCGGAGCCGCCCAGGCCCCTCGAGCCCTCTCCTCCGTTTTGGTGGAGGGCTCTTCAGGTTCCCTCCCCCCATGACTGACACTGACCTCATGTCCTTATTGACTTTCATATCGTTACCCCACACCTCATATTACTATTGTTCATTATCCTGATTGCTATTGATTGTTCATTATCCTGAGTGCTATTGATTAATTATCTAACATTGTCATATTGTCATATTTTCCTATGCACTTGACCGTCTGATGAATAAAGTGTTTTATTCCAACTACTGCCTTCTTCTCCTCCCTAGCCATGTATCCGTCGTAATGCTCGCATTGCGGTTGATTTGTGGTGAGGGAGGAGGCCTCTCCCTCCTCCCTCTGTCGCCGCTCTGATGCAACCCCCCCCTTGCCGGCCCTTATAAACCGGCCGCCTAGCTGCTCTCAGCCACTCGCCTCTCATCACTCTCCTGGAGCACTCTCTCTTTTTCCGAAGACCTTGGCAACTCCCAAGCGTTTGACGCCTCCATGGTTAGATGACGGCTGTAGGAGGGCTATTAAGGAACGAAAGAAAGCTCAGCGTAAATTCCACAGGAGACCGACTGCTGAAAATCTGGCGCTCTTTAAAATTCTGCGCGCTCGCGCTCGCAGAACAATCAAAGAAGCGCGGAGGCAGTGTTGGAGACAATTTGTTTCTAGCATCACCATGCACACGCCGTTGGGCAAAGTATGGACAATGATCAGAAGAATCAAACGAAGGGGAGGTGATTCTTCTGTAGTCCAGCACTTGAAACACAATGGCACCATTCTCACATCACTCGACGAAATAAGTGAAGAATTGGCTCGCACCTTTGCTGGAAACTCGTCTTTGGCAAACTGCCTCCCGGGCTTTCGGGTGGTCAAGGAACGCCAAGAGCAAAAGCTCTTGGACTTTTCTTCCGATGGCGAGGAGCACTACAACTCCCCATTCAGTATGGATGAGTTGAGGTGTTCTTTGGAAAGCTCGCATGACACAGCAGTTGGACCTGATGGAATTCATTATCAATTTTTGAAACATCTCCCTGAACATGCACTGAGACTGTTGCTTCAACTCTTCAACAACATCTGGGAGTCGGGTGTCGTCCCGCCTCTTGGCGGGAGGCGACAGTAATACCGATTCCCAAACCTGGTAAAGACCAGAGTGAAGCCCACAACTATCGTCCCATAGCCCTTACAAGCTGCATCTGTAAAACCATGGAGCGCATGGTAAACAACCGCCTCGTCTGGCTACTGGAGTCAGGACACCACCTGTCCAACCTTCAATGTGGCTTCAGACGGGGCCGCAGCACCCTCGACCATTTGGTGTGCATGGAGACCTTCATAAGAGATGCTTTCCTTAAGAAGGAGCACGTTGTGGCTGTCTTTTTCGACCTCGAAAAAGCCTATGACACAACGTGGCAGCATGGCATCATGGAGGATCTTCATGCGATTGGCCTTCGTGGCCACTTGCCAATTTTCATCAGGAACTTTCTAGCCTTCAGGCATTTCCGCGTCCGTGTCAAGACTACCTATTCCCACCTACACTCACAGGAACTAGGAGTACCTCAAGGCAGCATACTGGCCGTGACCCTTTTCGGGGTCAAGGTCAATGGTATTGCTGCTGCTGTAAAGCAGGGGGTCTCCTGTAGTCTTTTCGTGGACGACTTTGTTTTATATTACAGCGGTGCTAACATGAATGTCATAGAGAGACAGCTACAACCAAGCATAAATGGGATCCATCGATGGTCAGTTCTGAACGGTTTCAAATTTTCCAAGACCAAAACAGTCTGCATTCACTTCTGCCTGCTGCGTAGAATACATGCGGAACCGGAGCTGACCCTGGATGGGGATCCCATTAAAGTCGTTGAGAAAACCAAATTTCTGGGCCTCATTCTCGACGCAAAACTGTCTTTTGTGCCACATATAAAGTACCTGAAAACAAGATGCCTGAAAGCGCTGGATATTCTGAGGGTGCTGTCCAGCTCAGAGTGGGGAGCGGACAGAGATGTTCTGCTCTCCGTGTACAGAACCTTGGTTCGTTCACGAGTGGATTACGGCAGCATAGTATATGGTTCCGCAAGGAAATCATATATTGGGCTGCTAGACACGATCCACCACCAGGGACTGCGCTTGGCCCTTGGGGCCTTCCGCACCTCACCAGTTCAGAGCCTTTATGTCGAAGCCAATGAACCATCACTTAATAACAGGAGAATCAAACTGGCCATGCAATATGTAGTCAAGATAAAAACTAATGCATTGAATCCTGCACACAATTGTCTATTCGAGCAACATGATGAATCCAGGTATGAAGCCAGGCCAAATTACATCCGGCCACTGAGGCTTTGAATTAAACCTCATTTGGAGGCCTTAGGCGTGGATTTGGACGTGTTGGAGGATGCCAAAGTCCTAGAACATCCCCCGTGGTCGTTGAGAAAGCCATCGGTTATCCTCGACTCACGGAACTGAGGAAGTCTGGGACACATCCACTCGAGTACCAAGGACTGCATGCAGAGATTCAAGGCCAGTTTGCAGACCACCTCTCCATATACACTGATGGTTCGAAAGACCAAAGCTGGGTAGCTGCTGCGGCAGTCTGCCGACGGGAAAAATTTGGTGTACGTTTGCCCGATCAGAGCTCGATTTTCACTGCAGAAGCCCGAGCACTCCTTCTCGCGTTGGAGTGTATCGAGGTATCCAACCACACTATGTTATATACAGTGATTCGTTCTCTTGCCTCCTGGCTGTTGCTGGACTGAAAACGAATCACCCTATTCTAGCAACTGACAACGGATGGGTATGACATCCACCTGTGCTGGGTGCCTGGCCATGCTGGCATACAAGGAAACGAACGAGCTGATCGGGCTGCGAAGAAGGCCCTGAACTGTGATCTTGAACCGTGTCTGATCCCTCACTCTGATCTGAAACCACTAATAGCCACCCACATAAAATCCAAATGGCAACATGAGTGGGATGAAAACATTAATAAACTTAAAGAAATTGAACCATCTGTGGGAAAGCCACCACAGACTCATGCGGGAGGTCGGCGGGACCAAGTGGTCCTTAGCCGCTGCCGTATTGGCCACTCGTGGCTTACACATGCTTTTCTGCTCAAGGGGGAACCTCCCCCTGAATGTATTGGGTGTCAGTCCCCACTGACACTCAAACACATTTTACTAAGTTGCGTTGATTTTTTGGCCCTGCGCCAACGGTTCTACACTGCAGGCAGTATGCATGACCTTTTTACTAAGGTAAAACAGGAAAACATTTTAGCCTTTTTGAGGGCAGCTGGACTGTACCACTTATATAGTTTACTAAATGGATTCTATTAATTATTAATGAAACTTTTCTTTTTCTATGGGAATTTGTTTCCCTTGACCACAGATATATGATTGTGAGCTTTCTAATTTAATTAGTGTCTATTGGCACATAATTGATTGTCTGCTTTTACATGTAAAAGCGATGGTTTGAACAAAAAACAAACATTTCTCGCCGTGAATATGGCCTATGCTGCTGACATGGCGTAAAGCAACCACCAATCAATCAATCAATCAATCAACTTTTTCTCCACCCACCCACCCATACTCTATCACCATCTACATATGGTGGAGGGCTCTTCGGGGTCCCTCCCCCCATGACTGACAGTGACCTCATGTCCTTATTGACTTTCATATTGTTACCGCATACCTTATATTACTATTGTTCATTATCCTGATTGCTATTCATTAATTATCTAACATTGTCATATTGTCATATTTTCCCATGCACTTGACCTTCTGATGAATAAAGTGTTTCATTCCAACTACTGCCTTCCTCTCCTCCCTAGCCACGCATCAAGGAAACGGCCATTTTTAGCACTTTTGAAGATCTATATTTTGAAATGTAACCAATGCATACCCCTAAATCGCTATATTTTCGTCATACAGGCAATGCATTAGCAGGACATGTTATTAGAAGTGAGTTTGGGTGATTAGTTTTAATTTTAGGAGCTATAAAAAATGCTATCTTTTTAGCTCTGAGCAGGACCGATTAAGTAACAACCTAAATAGTTCCATATCTGCCTTAATATTAGATCAATTTTGGCAAATGAAGTGTGATTTTGTTTCAAATTCAATATCCTAATAAGTGAAATCCATTAAATGAGGCTCAAACCTGTTTTAAAAAATCACTTGGGATACCTATGTGGTAGTACTACTTATTACCTGACTGGCCATGCGCAAGGATTTTTGCTACTTTTGAAGAAATGTATGAGATAATTGTCAAATTAAAGTAATTCACATCTGTCAAGGTGTATTGTGTACATATATATATATATAGAGAGAGAGAGAGAGAGAGGGAGACAGAGATTATTGTGTAAATAGAAAGAGCATATTGAGGATAGTACAATCTCCATGTTTCATGGAATTATCTTGTACATGTGATTTTCTGTGCCATTTCAGACTTGATCGAAATTGGGCATTTTTTGGCAGATTTGATCACAATCATTGTAAATTATTCACATATTTCAAAGCGTATTGTATATACTGTGAATAGAAAGAGCACATTGATAATAATAAAGCCTGAAGATGTCATGCAATTATCTTGTACAGGTGATTTTCTGTGTCATTTTAAACTTGCTAAAAATTGGTCTTTTGGCAGATTTGATCATACTCATTGTACAATTAAAGTAATTCACATATATCAAAGTGTATTGTATATAATGTAAATAGAAAGAAGATACTGAGCCTAATAAAGCCTGAAACTATGATGCAGTTAGTTATCTTGTATGGGTGATTTTTGTGTGTCATTTTAAACATTCGTAAAATTGTGTATTTCTTACCCAATTTTATCACTTGCCAAATTGACATCTGGAGCCTTTTGGACCTATTTATATACACTTTTTCCCAATCGTATGAGGTCTTGAAAAAAAAATTGTGGTGACAAGACTCAGGGTGGAATATGGATAATCCATCTGGGGTGCACATTTGTTCTACAAGCCCACTTCCAAAAGTGTTCCACAGCTTAATTTCAACAACGGAGAGTTGTGGGAAATTGTAGTTCTTAGCATTTTTTAAGATTCATATCTTGAAATGTAACAATCTCATACCCGTAGATCTCTATATTCTCTTTAAGCAAGCCATGGGATCACCAGAAAAGGGCTTTAGAAGTGAGATAGGGTGATTAGTTTTAATTCTGGGGACCATCATACATGCTATCTTTTTAGGTTTGTTTGGGCCCAATTAAGTAACAACCTAGAAACACCCATATCTTCCTTAATATTAGGGCGATTTTGACAAATGAAGGATCATTTTGTTTCAAATTAAATGTCATAGCAGATGAAATCCATTGAATTAAGCCTATACCTGTTTTTAAAAATCACTCGGGATACCTATGTGGTTTAGCTTATTGGAATACCATTGATATTGAAAAATTTGAGCAACAATGATACTTGATAGGGTTGGTGAAAGAAAGGGTGAAATTTGTCCAATTCCTCATGGCCATTTCATTGTTTGTTGTGATGCATTTTGCATAATTTACAATTACTACTGGAATAAATTAATCAAATGTATTCATCAATTCAATGTCCTTATGGATAATGTTCTTACTTTTATTTATAATTACAAAAATACAACCTTCAGTTGTAGCTTGGATTTGAATGGTTGCAACATTTCATGAATGTCGTTGCTGTTGGTTAAAATATGGGTATATCCTATATTGTTGGTGATTTGCTAAGGTTTTAAATGAACAGGAAAAAAGAAAGAATTCAGGGCAATTTCATTAAACTTCTAATTGACAGATTCAAAAGATTTGAGGACCCAGAGCAAAAACATATCCCACAATACAGTCAGCGCCATGCCGTTCCGCCTGATAGAAAGTCGGAAAACACAGCGATGCGCACATACAGGTCTACTAATTGTGCGTCACAACAACTACCATAACTTTCTTTTTTGAAATCCCAATGAATAGAGAGATGATCTTGGTTGCATTGGATATGTATTTTCAGGAGCTTTCTATCAATACCAATCTCATTGTAATACATTAACTTAATTTAGTTTGGCCACATGTACAGTGAGTGACCTCGTGGTGAGGTAGTAAAACACCAACACTGAAGGCATCGCTGACAATGGCTTATTGACCGACATTACCTTGAAATGAAGGCCTTCATCTTGGCGTATGGCAATAATCCATTTCTTCCTTAACATCACATCCCTAGGAAAAGCATGAAACAACATAATTTCAGCTCCTTTAGTTCTGTCGTCGCTCGTACAGAATGGCACACAACAGTGTCTTGTCGCCATTTCCACTGATTGGCAATACCGACGCGTAATCAGCCTTGTTCTGATGCCTAATTAGGTCGCGCATGAATAGGGTGAATATTGTACCCTGTGCATATTTTTTAATTTTGCTGCCGGTACCTACTGAAAGGGACCCAAGATCATTTCGGCAAGCTTTCCAAAAGTCCTGTAGTGATGACACAGATTACCACCTGTGATGGTCATGTGATGTGAGTTGACCTAGTAATGTATATGTCTTGGAACCTGACTAATGCCATATATGGTATCGGAAATGAGGGCAAGACAAATCAGGTCATGAGATTGACCTAATTCGTTTGTGGTTTCCCTGCCTAATGCCTTCCTCAAAGTAAGTATCCAATGGGATGAGGTAGTAACTAGTAAATTTACTGATTATTCTGTATATGCTGTCCCAAAATACTACTAGGTAATGCCCCAATATCTAAATTGGGGCTAATGAATCAAAACCTAGATAATTATTTTTATTCGGACTGCACAAATTTGAGCTCCAGTCACACTATGGCTTGCGACCACTTTGCGACCATTTTGGACCAAAGAACCCACATTCACGGGCGACCTCCTTGTGACCAAAGTAATAGTCAGTGACCTCCTTGTGACCAATTGGTCGCAAGAAGGTCAGTGATCAGTGAGGATCATTTTGCGACCACTTGCGACCCTTTTCCTGTGACCAGTTGTTTGTTATCCATCACCTTAATGACATCAGTGGGCCGGTGGTGGTGCAATTCGTCTATATGACATATATACCCTCTTGCCTTAGAACTAATATAATAAGACCCAGGCTAAGAGTAAAAGGAATTGCCTCACAAACACTTACACTCACATCAAGCCTTGTTTTCTGAATTAAAATGATATTACTTACTTCTACATTCATTGATTAAAGCTGCATAGTTCGATGAAAACATAAAATTGTCAAAACCAAAACAATTATCTAGATTTTTATTCTACATATATAACTTAGATGCTCGTGCACTTATTAAACACTTGTCATCACATATAAGGGGATACTGAGTCAATTAATAGAACCTGTTACTGCAGATGCCTATGGTGTTAGAGTTTTGGCAAGCTTGCCAATATTAATTTAGCATGTTTCCATTTAATTTATCTCAAAAGTTAGCGATTTAAAATAAAAGTTACTTCAAACTAATGAATGAATGAATAAATGCTTAACAGCATATCAGCACACTAAGGTCTATACAACGCCATCAAGATGTCTTAAAACCGGTTAAACAGTCCAATGTGCTTTAAAAACGATAAAACTAAGGCAGTACTAACAGTGTCAAATAAACATTACTTCAAACTAAAGTAAGGTAGATTATATTATAATGAACAACCTAATATGTTTCTCTCAGAAAATGAGAGAAACTCAAAACCATCGGACTATGCAACTTTAAGCACATGATTGTTCTACATCCTAGCAACATCTAAGGTCACATCAGAATGTGTTAAGCAGAGGAAGTTTCAATCACGGATAATTGGTTTGTTGGAGTTTTACATTCTGGCAACATCTAAGGCCATATCAGGATGGGTACCGACGTGTGACAGTGCGCACTCATAGCAACTGTATAGTGCTGCCCCGCAGAGATCACGCCGCTGGCACCATGACCCGATATCACACTCAGTCCCAATCCTAGTAATGTGAAGCGCCAGGCTCGGAAGTGACAAGTATCAATCTTATACGTCATTGGTTTGACTCGGCCGGATTTCGAACTCCCAACCTTCCGCACGGGAAGCCTGCACTCTACCGATTCGACCACCACGTCCGGTCTGCTCTGTTGTACGTGTCCAGCTGGTATTGGCAGCCATGAGGGTGGACGCATTTAGGTGGGTGTGTCACTCGGCAGGCTTTTCCTTAACACGATAATAAATACTCTTTGTTTGTGTTTTCTTGGGTGTTTTTTTGTATTTTGTTGCTGACTTAATATTAAATCATCATCACTCACTCACTATTTAGTATCGTGGAAAATAAAAATGTGAAATCAGAAAAAAAACCCACTAAAACAATAAGACAATCATATTCATGGCATGAGAGGCACACACATCTCGTTAATACCTTATCAGATGTGGTGACCAAATCAGCAAGAGCGCTGGCTTCTTATTAGGAAGATATGGGGTTTGAATCCTGGCAAAGTCAAACTAGTGACTTACACAATTAATACGTGGTGCTACCTAGCCTGGCTAGATCTTGCTAGAAAGTAAAGCCCCTAAAGACCACAAACAAGTGTATCTACATAGCAAGAAATGCAATGTAAATATTACAACCTGCGAAATAGTGGCCAAGGACAGGAGGAATTCATGGCATGCTTCTATTTGTAAATGCACAACACAGTTTGAAACTGATCGTATAGCTCAAGCTAAACAAAAGCTTCAGCAGAGAAAAGATTGTCTCCTTCATCTACCAGACTCTCTGACAGCAGCTACACATGCATGTCCAACATGCCACCGCACATGCCAAGCACAAATTGGACTCATCAATCATCGATGAGTTCACAACAAATGATGAGTTGATGTCATTGTCGCCACTGATGGGCAACCAAGAGATACACATGTCTGTATAGCATATATAATTTATTATGTGAATATAAACAACATTTATTTTGCTGAACTTCCCATTCCGGCGAACCTTACTCCTGGCGCTGCCTGGTGCCTTGTGCCTGTACTATCAATCGGTTCCAGAGCATCTCACTCCAGCTCAAATTTAATTTACTGGGGAGAGGGAGGGATCTAAATAACCCACCAGAGATTATATATTACACTTCTTTAAACAGGAGTGAGGTGCCCAGTGTGAAAGTACAACATCTGAACACTTTGACTTCTGGATACTGAATGGTTTATTCACGGCCTAGGGCTCGCTCAACCCGCATGCTAAACTTTCCATGATGTAATCTCATTAGCATAATCCTTCTCAAACTCTGCATCTCGTTAACATATATTAGCCACATAGCTATACGTCTATTACGCATATATCACATCCCCCCTCAAAGTATTTCTGAAACATGAAAGGTTTCAAAATAACCATCAACATACCATATAACAGTCCAACGAATGCACAATAAAATATATGCATACTTAACTGAAACACAAGTCCTTGCAAATGTCCAAGCACCGTATGGCACTGCAGTCCTTCACTGTCCGGCCATAATGCCTCACATTATAAATTGTCATCAAACATTCAATATCAAAACACACAGCTGAAAATATAACTTAATCCTACATGCGCATGGTATACGTGTAAACCTTCAATCTAGACTGAGCTACTACAGGTCTAACCTGCTCGCCGGACTAATCAGCCGACCTGACCTACTTAGATTAGCCGCACTGTTTACATTTGGCAACGACGCTAACCTAGTTTGCGTTGGCCCGACCAGTTTGGGCCACCCCCCCAACGGCACCCTAATAATCTGCACTCGGATTTGATATAACATATTACCGGACTCGTTCAAAATTTGATATTCTCTCCCAGAAATACCAGTCCGACCCAAAATAACCCCTTTTTTCCATTCCCCAGCATGATTCTTGTATTTTATTTTATCTCCGACTTTCATAGGTTTGTGCGGCTTTCCACATTTCCTGTCATGAAACACTTTCTGACTTTGCTGCTGTTTTGCTGTCTGGACCTTCTTTGGATTTTGCGTTTCGGGTACCAACATTTCTTCCGCCATAGGCACTCTACCTCTCAGCCTCCTGCTCATGCCGGAAATGCATTCAAGACGGGCAATGGAGTGTTACGGTAATTCAGCAAAGCTAACTGAAAATCTGAACCGGTCTTCTCACACTTCTTTAACATGTCCTTGACTGTTTGCACAAACCGTTCCACCTGCCGATTACTGCGAGGGTACTGTGGACTGGAATACACAGCCTTAAACCCATAGTGGTGTGCAAACTCGCTATACTCATGGCTCTTAAACTGCGGACCATTGCCCGAAATAACCTGACTAGGAATACTGTGCCTTGCAAAATTATCCTTCAACGCTTCAATAACAGTGACAGACGACATATCGCCCAACAGTGTCACATCTGGATATTTTGTGTAATAATCTACAGTTATCAGGTAATTCTTATGGTTTAACTCAAACAAGTCCCCACCGACTTTTTCATACTGTTGACAGGCGATCGGGTGATTTATCAACGGCTCATTATGCAAATTTGTCCGGTTGTTTTGGCAAGTGTCACACCGACTGACTTTATCTTCAATTTGATTATTCGTATTTGGCCAAAACATACAGTCCCGCGCCAGCTGCTTGGACTTTGTCACACCCAAGTTTGTCTCATGTAACGCCTCAATCATTTCACCGCGGAGACCCAGAGCAACCACCACCCGATTGCCTTTCATGACCAGATTATTTTCTATCGTTAACTCGTGTTTGTGTGGGATGTACTGTCTCAGACACAGCGGTGTCTGTATGCGTGTAGTGTCCCACCCATCTTCAATGGACATGGATACATCCTTTTCATATTCTATGACAATCTTACTCAACAAACCTGACGATTGAATGTCCACTGCGGGAACGCAGAACATGTCATCGAACAGGTTACCATGACCTACTTTGGCACCATGCACCCTGGACAACGTGTCTGCAAAAAACATCAAAGAACCGTTCACATGACAGAGCTGAATATCATAATTGTGCAACCGCATTCGCATTCTCTGCATCTTAGCCGAAAGTTTATGAATTGGTTTCTGCATTATCGCCACTAACGGCTTGTGGTCTGTTTGAATCTGAACTTCCTTGCCAAAGATATAGTCATGAAACCTCTGGCATCCGAAACATATGGCAAGCATTTCTTATTCAATAGCGGCATAGCCACACTGCGCTGAGTTAAGCGCATGAGATGCAAGTGCAATTGGCTTGTCCTCTTGCATTAACACGGCACCTAACCCTGACTGACAAGCATCTACTTGGATAACAATGGGTTTCTTAACATTGTAATATGACAACACAGGAGCAGTTCTTAACTGTTCCTTCAACTTATCAAACGTGCCCTGCTGCCAGTGCCATGTGATGTCCTTAGCCAGGAGCGTGCGTAGTGGTTTGGCTATCTCAGACATTTTGGGTATAAACTTGGGTATAAACTTGTGTACATATCCAACCATGCCCAGGAACCTTTGGATGCCTTGTTTGACACCCGGCTCTGGCATGTCGATTATTGCTTGTACTCTGTCTGGATCAGGCTTCGCACCCACTGTCTGGATCAGGCTTCACATCCAGACAAATGCTTATCTTGTTGGTTTTTTTTACAATAGTTATGGAGTTAACGCACTCGGTAGGTTCATCCTGTTCAACTATGACGCCTAACTCTACCATGCGATCAAGCTCACTACGTACCTTACCCTGAATGGCAAACGGAATCCGTCTAGGCGGATCAATAACAGGTTGTACAGATTTATTGACATGAATGACAGCATTTGCTTTGATCAACCCCAAACATCTTTGTATTCGCTTACCAGCTTCTCCGCCTGAGCGCTGGGACAGTCTGTCGGCTTGGAAATGTTCATCGGCACAGCACAGTGCACCTCATCCACACGCATCAGCAGGTTCAATGTCACACAAGCCTGCTTGCCCAAAACAGGCTGACAGTTCTGTACCACTTGGAACCTGAGCACTCTTTCGCCGACGTCCAGCATCGCCTCCCCGTCAGGAGTGATCCGATGACCCGAGAATGTCACCAACGAACACCTGGTGTTTGTCAGCCGCCCCGGAGTAACTCTGTCAAAGACGTACCTCGGCAGCACATTCACCTGCGACCCTGTGTCGAGCTTGAACTTGACAGGACAACCGTTCACCCGAACGATCGCGTGCCACAGCGCGGCATCTTGCTAGGCACCTCGGTCCACGGCACCGACAAACAGATCCGTTGCCAGCACATTAACCTCTGCCGGATCCGGGTCTTGCTCAGCATTGTGGGGGTCGGGCTCTTCAACGGTAAGCTTGTTGACTCTGCCCAGTCTGCTCCTGCAGACCTTACCGAAGTGCTCGATCTTCTTGCAGGCTATTCAAGCCTTGCCTTTCGCTGGGCAGACTCCCCGGCGGTGTTCATAACCACAGTTCTGGCAGCGGATGTTGAACTCTCCTGCACCGGCACCGCTGGCATCCCAAGATGGCGATTTCCAAGATGGCGTCGCCGATGATCGAACCGCTGGTGCACCGGTATGCGCAGTAGCATAGTTCCTTATAAAATCAATCTCCTTACTTTCCACGTCTGACTTGGTGTCCTCCAACAGATCTGAACTGAACTCACTCATTTCACAAATACTGACACATTTTTCCAAAGGTAACTCAGTAGTTTGCAGCACTTTGTTATGCAAATTCACATTTCTCACACCAGCCACTAACCGATCGCGCAACAGTGACTCCTCCACCATACCATATTCACAATCCTTCGCCCTATCTCTTAATGCCGTGATTTCCATAGCCATATTTTCTGTAGCCTGATTATGCATATTAAACTTATATCTTGTGATTTGCCTACAGAATATGTCCGAAATGCCTCCGTGAGTGCCCTGATCATGTCTTGGTCAGCGAGCGCGATATCCATATTGGCGAAAACTTTTTGCGCTTCCTCGCCAGCAACGTGAAGAAAGATGCAGCATTGCACTCGTTCTGTCTTCATTACAACACCTGCAGCAGTAGGGTATATGTTGTATGCTCTGATCCATGTTTTCCAGTTCTATCTTGCGTTGTGGCTGAGGACAAGCTGACCAGGCTACGCAAACCCGGCAGTGTATTAGCGGGCGGCATTCTTCCTCATCTGACACCATGTGAATGTACAACATCTGAACACTTTGACTTCTGGATACTGAATGACTTTATTCCCCTCCCGGGCTCAAACCATAGCCGGCCAAACTTTTCCATGATGTCATCTCATTTGCATATATTACAGACATGTCTAGACGTCTAGACGTCTATTACGCATATATCATACCCAGTACCGTGAACAAACAATTAGAAAAAGTGGCAAAAGGCTGGGTAAATGAAATAAGCACGTAACTTGTTAATCAAAGAAGCAAAATATATCCTTCACATACTTCTTCAGATTTACCCAGTACTTTTGATGCTTAGAAAATGTAATAAAACATGTACTTTAAGAGACTTTAAAAGCGAAATTGAGGGAGAGCTTGAATCTTTTACTTAAGCTATCATTCCACTGTTTGTGCTGGAGGATCGTTAACCAACAAAAAAGATACCCATGCCATCTTGGGGGTTTTCTGCTCCAAATTTGTGAAGGAAAGTCAAAGTTACTGTTCTTTTCTATGACAAACGTTTTTTTTATTTTGTGCCGCATTCGCATACTGCATATATAGAATATTTGCTTTGAGGTTTTACCCATTGTCTACGCACAACGCACAACTTTTGTATTTCTATTATTTTCAATAAAATTGAACAATTTGACATACACATGTATCCTCTGATGCAATATAGTAATGTGATGAATATGGTTAATACACATATCTCCAAATTTAAGCAAGTAAGCAGGTTATTCCTTCCTAAATTCATCTATAGATAAACTTTATATGAAGAGCTCCATATTGCAGTTCCAGAACTACAGCAGAGAAATCCTCTCATTGGATACCATTGTAAGCTGGTATTTGATTGGATCCGATGTTCTGAGCAGTGGCCCTACTCAGAACATCGGATCCAATCAGATACTAGCTTAGAAGGGTATCCAATGAGAGGGCATGTATGTTAGAGTCATGGAACTATAAAATGGTACCACCCATACAAAGTGCATGAACCTTCAAGAACTGACATTTTACATTGGAATATATCACCCATCTGCTCATTTAGAACCACATTTTTATTATTTTAGAAACCTAATAGGTACCTACAATATATATAATCTTTCCTGATATTTCAATTGAATATCATGTGCTTAATACAATGCTGTAAATCAATATACATGGAAGAGTCCTGGTGATGTATGACTATATACATGAAAGAGCCCTGGTGATGTATGTCGGAACCAGATCGATTACATTCTTGTCAACCAACGATATCGAAATTGTATCAAACAGGCAAGGACATATCCAGGTGCTGACATATGTTCGGATCATAATCCAGTAGTAATCAGTATGGTAGTGAAATTGAAACAGCAGAACAAAATTAAAAACAACATTCAAATGGATATGAACATGTTAAAAGATGCAAAATACAGAACTAAGTATAATGTCTCTGTTCATAACAAATTCAGTGTACTGATGAATGAAGAAACTCCTCAGAGAGAGTATAACAACATTGAAATGGAATGGGAAGCTCTCAGAGAAAGCATGGTCAAGTCAGCAGAGAGAAAGCAATCATGGATGATGCAAACCATACTAGAAAAGATGGCAGAAAGGAAGAAAGTGAAAACCACTGATCCACTTAAATACAAACACCTGAATATTGAAATAGAAGATGAATGCAAAAAAGCTAAAGATGAATGCTGGAATAAGAAGTGTGAAGTAGTGGAACAACTTGAGTCTCAACATCGTTCAAGAGAGATGCACAAGAAAGTGAAAGAGATAACAGGTCAAGGATACAGACAGAGAAACAGTAAATGTATCAAGAACAAAGATGGCAAAATGCTCTTTGAAGAAGATGAAATAAAATCCAGATGGGAAGAATATGTAAACGAACTATACAATGATGACAGAGGGAACACACCCACAATTGAGAAAAAAGATGGGAATATTATATTAGTATCAGAGGTTGAGAAGGCTATCAATGATCTAAAGTCAGGTAAGGCTCCTGGAAGTGAGCAGATAGCATCAGAAATGATAAAAGGACTAGATGAAGTGGGGATTCAAATCATGCATAAGCTAGTAAATGACATCTATGAGACTGGATTTATACCATTGAATATGAATGAATCCATATTTGTATGACTCCCAAAGAAGCTAAAACCAACATTGTGTACTGAGTACAGAACACTAAGCCTGATGAGTCATATTGTTAACTAGCGGTATTTTACACACTAGAATCTTTATAGGAAATAGAACCCTAACTTCTGTGTGTGGAGGCCTGAAAGCACTAATGTAGATTGGCCCCCCACCCCACCCCCCACCACTGACTGGAGGGGTTCATCCAATGAAATGCCATGTGACACTCTCTGACTGAGGAGACTCCCAGCAACTGTGTACCTGTATTTTGAATGTTGATTCTGAATAAAAGAGCTGGGCAGGGGGTGTGGCAGGCAGATGACCTGGAGACAGCACAGCAGGAGGAGCCAGCCACCCCTCCCTACTAGACTTTACCACACTTAATTTCTGTTGGGTTGATATTTCTTGGACCATATATAGTAAGCGGATATAGTAAGCAGATATAGTAAGCAGATACAGTAAGCGGATCATCGCTTGAGTAATAGGTGGCATATACCGCAGGCAAAACAACCGAAGAAATAGAAACAAAACTGAATCTAACACTAAAAGAAACTAATCGAGTGGTGCAAACTAAATAGGATAACCATAAACAACAGCAAGTCAAAAACAGTACTATTTGGTACCAGGCTAAAGAGTAACAATAAAATAAAGTGTCTTCTGGGAAATCCCGTACTGGAACAAGTAGACAACTACCGATATCTGGGAGTGGATCTAGACAGACACCTAAATTATGACCTCTGCATAACAAATACTATCAAAAAAGTAAACCATAAAATATGGCTACTGGCTAAACTGAGATACTCATCATCATCATGCTGTCGGTCACGATGTGACAAAGACTGCTTTCATTACTTGACTGCCGCTCTCCATTTAGCTCTCTGCTGTGAGAGTTGCGTCCATGAGTCGGTCTTAATGTCTCTCAGCTTCAGGTTTCTCTTGATGGTATCCCCGAACCGGAGACGGGGGCGCCCTCTCTTTCTGTAGCCAGAATACAGTTGAGAATAAAGCATCTGCTTTGGTAGACTGTCTGATGACATCCTCATGAGGTGTCCAGTCCACCGGAGATTCTTTTTGATCAGAAGATCTTCCATAGAGGGCAGCCCCATCCGGTCGAGTATTTCCAGTGAGATACTACATGACTGAAAACATGGCAATTAAAATATATAACGGCATGATCCTCCCCATCTTTGACTATGGCGATGTAGTATACATGGGAGGAAATAAAAAACTATTAAACAAACTACAGGTGCTACAAAATAGAGCCCTCAAAGTATGCCTTCAGGTGCACAAAAGATATCCCACAATCGAATTACACAAAAAATGCTATGCAACACTACTAATGAGTAGAAGGGAAGCTCACCTCAAAATACTAGCACATCATTACACCACAAATCCAGGCCACACAGCAACCCCTCGTAGGGACACCAGGCAAATGGCAGCCCCAGTGCTACTGACAGCAATAAGTAACACCAACATTTATGAGAGAAGTGCACTGGCCATGGCGGCACATGCCTGGAATAATCAACCCACACAACAATGGGCAATCAAAAGCCTGGACCACTATAAAAGGTCCTTAAAGAAAATGTAATGCACAACAAGCTACTGAAGGAACAATATCTTACCTGACCGTGAGCGCAGTCACTGCTTGCTGTGTTCTGGCACAAAAAGCAAAAGACAGGCCAGAAAAGATGGTAGATATTACAAATACGGAAACTAGCCATACTAAGTACTAAGGAAGTCGAAATGGCTATCACCATAGGGCACAGTCTGTCTGGGTATGTGTACTGGCACAAACCAAAGCAGAACCGGGCAGGCCACGGTCATGCATCCGATTCACCCTGAAATACAAAATGGCTAACTATACAACACAACCATCCCACCCAGTCGCAGTCCCGAAGGGTCCAGGTGTGTTCTAGCACACTGGTGTACTATCTAAGGAGAGGGCGCGGGTGAAAGGATGATGTAACAAACCACAATGGGATGGGATCCTCTCCCGCAGGCCTGTATGTTATCTGCGTAGATGTACATAGTAGGCTAAGTTATCATATACAGGTTAGGAAAAAACTTTGAAAATTCAACAACAAAAAATAGAAACTACTAACACCCAACACCACAAAAGGTTGGCCGAGAAGGATCAGGTAAACACTCATGAGTGCGGGACCAGACCAATCCAATATCACAGCTGTCCAGCGTTGAAAACAAGCACACTAACGGGAGCTTACACATTATGGCCAGAATAAAAAACTTGTCACAAAAACAAAAAACTAAAAATGCAGATGTGACATTGTAGGGTATGTAGAACCAAGTGTCAAGAACCAAGTATGCATATATGTACATGCACATATGCACATATGCATACACACATATCCATAAATACACATGTACAGTTGTACATTTGCACATATGGACATAAGCACATCTACACATATACACATACACATTTCTATAAATCTCCTTATATAGATATATACATATACACATACACATATATACACATATAGCCTTGAATTTCATATCTTCACAAGTCATGTGTACGGACTCTGTGTTCGGGTTAAAACAGCCGACTAACCAATTTCTGCATTGCGCAACCCTGTAACCCCATTAGCTTGAATCACTATAAGTTGCTTTGATAGCAGCAATTTTACCAGGAATGAGAGCATTGCTATTAAACTTGCTAGTGAATGAAATCCACCACTGGATATCTTCTGTGAACCGTGCGTTAAGGCAGATCTTATAATAAGGCTCTCTTAATGTGCCCATTAGAAAAGGCTCACCCACTCACCCACCATGCACAACTTTGGAGCAGTGGGCAAGGAGGGATGCTCATCATCATCATGCTGTCGGTCACGATGTGACAAAGACTGCTTTCATTACTTGACTGCCGCTCTCCATTTAGCTCTCTGCTGTGAGAGTTGTGTCGATGAGTCGGTCTTAATGTCTCTCAGCTTCAGGTTTCTCTTGATTGTATCCTTGAACCAGAGACGAGGGCACCCTCTCTTTCTGTAGCCATAAGACAGTTGAGAATAGAGGATCTGCTTTGGTAGCCTGTCTGATGACATCCTCATGAGGTGTCCAGTCCACAAGAGATTCTTTTTGATCAGAAGATCTTCCATAGAGGGCAGCCCCGTCTGTTTGAGTATTTCCTTGTTTGTCACTTTGTCCTTCCAGGTTAGCCTCATGATTGAACGCAGATGTCGCATCATGAAGGCATGCACATTTCATGAAAGCTGCCTGCAAAAGTGTTGAAGTGCTGCTGGCTTTTGCAAGTTACCAGCGGCACTCTCTCGGGGAGCAAATAGAGGTTTCACACCGGCAAGAACATGTCAAGACAGGCGCAAAACTATTTGTCCCTGCAGTGGCTGGTCGGGAGATGTTGGGAGTTCCATACATCAACCGCCCTTAATGCTGCCAAAGTGACATGGTTTTCTGTTTAGGGTTTGCTCCCTTAGCCTTCGGTTCTGTCAAGAACCTGTACCACAAGGCAGTGGTTTACAACTCTGCAAGGCAGGGGCGTCAAACTCCCTGAGGTATTGATATACCTGCATACACACTGGGATGCTACCTTCTCCATTTCCTTGTAAGTGGCTTTCCTGCGACCCTTAAATGATTTCATGATGTCATGAAGCTTGGCAAACTTATCCTCTGGTAATTTAATTTCTAGTGTTATGGAGTCTATGAATATTCCAGGGAAATTAAACTTGCATACTCTGATAGTTTATTCCTTGAAGATTTATACTGCCTGTCATGGATAAGTCTGAAAAGACTTGTTTTCACCATTTAGACAGTTTGTAGACCCGAGCCTACACTTTTACCGACCCAAGGGATTTTTAACCTCCCACACCACATAGGCATGGCATGATAGCAACTGGCCTTTGATGATGCTGTAAGTTATACACAGTGGTGGAAATCCAAATTGGCAGAGGTGCGGGAATGAGGAATCGAACCACCAACCTTCAGATTAGGAGTCCCACCTAGAAAAATGTCAGACGCTCTAACCACTCCACCATAGAGAGCATGTTATTTTTCTGAGATTAATATATTAATTTGATTGTTATAATCTGCCTTACTTTAGTTTAAAGTAACTTTGATTGTAAATGGGTAACTTTTGAGATATTCTAAATGCAAATAGGGAATATAAATGTTGGCAGGCATGGCAAAACTCTGACACCATAGGCTTCTGCAGTAAAAGGTTTCTTCGGTCCTCTGTGGCAGAGTGGTTAGAGTGTCTGACTTTTTCTAGATCAAACTCCTAAGCTGAATGTTGTTGGTTCAATTCCCTTTGCCATCACCCTGCCAATTTGGATTTTTCACCGCGGTCTATAACTTATAGTGTCATCAAAGGCCAGTTGCTCTCATACCTTGTCTATGTGGTGTGGGAGGTTAAAAATCCCTTGGGTCAGGAAAAGTGTAAGTTTGGGTTTTCTATCGACCAACTGCCTAATGGTGAAAACATGTCTATTCAGACTTATCCATGATAGGCAGTATAAATCTTCAAGAATGTTCTTTTTAATTGACGCGGTATTCCATTCTACATGGTGATAAATGTTTGATAAGTGCACCAGTATCTAAAATAGATATGTGTAATCATATCTAGATAAGTAATTGCTTCGGGTTTGAAAGGTGATGTATTGATCGGACAATGCACCTTTAATAGACACCCGTTTGTTCTTGTGATCGACCGCTGTTTCATAACCCTGTGTCACACTCAAAAGTCATCCGAGTAGTTACAAACTTTATCAATACCTTCTGTAATAGCACACCATGCAATCAAGTTTGACACTTACACAAACACGACAGGGCTCGAGGAGAGCACCCTGCACCGTGTGGTAGCTGGCATGTGGACGCGGCCCTCCCCATGGAGCTGGTTGGTTGTAGGAGTGTTGCATCCTGGCCACATCTAAGGTCTTATCAGCATGGGTACCGACTTGTGACAATGCACACTCATGGTGACTTTATAGTGCTGCCCCACTGGGAAATCAGGCCACTGGCACCATGACCCAATATCCCACCCAGTCACATTATCCTGGCACTGAGGTAACCAGACCTGGCCCTATCCTACGCACACAAATATCATGTACTCGGGAGGGTTAGTGGGGTGACAGATAATCCCCTGGTCCCATTTGGAGACACAGTGTGGTGCATGGTACATGTGACAGATGCAGGCCACTGGGAGGGCCCCAGTGGTCGCAGAGGCCCCAGTGGTGGAGAGGTAGCTGGGCGGAGCAGGGAGGGTGGAGTGGGGTGGGGCGGGGAGGGGCGGAGAGGGGCCGAGAGGGGCGGAGAGGGGCCGAGAGGAGCCGAGAGGTATTGTTGAACTGCTCAGGGCCAAACTTTAATTGATCAACGTAGTCACTTTGACAAGTACCTGACATGGCAAGGTAGTTATGTCGTTAGGTCATGTCGTTGCCTGTGTTGACAAAGTGGGGTCAATTCACATCATACAAGTTATGTTTATTCTTTTTTAAAGGTCTTAATTCTAGTCGAATCACAATTGAACAATGCAGCACTTCAAGAACCATATCTGTATTGTTAAAGACACAGCAACAGACTTGCTCTCCCAAGCCTACTTCGATAGTGACCAAAAATAGCCAGGATTGCATGAGACACTAATGCAGCAGGTTTGTCAAGGTAACCAAGTTGGGGATGACATGTTGTCAATATGCTTCTTTTACTGCACTAAAGCAGGCCGACTAACAGCTCGTTCCAGCGGCCGGCGCCTACAACAACATTGCACCCTGCAGTCACTCACTGCACAAACACACTTGAAACAGCGCCAGGTGATGCATCGACCCGCCGGGAACGAGGGAGCAGCCCGAGCTGCTCACAGAGCCCGCCCGCCCCGACCGCCTACTCGTCTGTACAAATTAAATGGCGCCAGGTGTGCTTATCGAGTTGCAGTCCGTTTTGCCAATGAGTGGCGAGGTTCTCTGTGCCTAACCCATGTATGAGCGGCTCACCCGTAGCCCTGTACGCCGCCCTGCCGTGCAACCAGCAAGTAGAGCCACCACCCACCGTCGCACCGGACACCATCACACAATCGGTACAGCGCAGGAATCCCGGCTGAGTCAAACCGATGACTTACAAAATTGATACCTGTCACTACTACCCTGGCATTCACGATTAATATGATAGGACAAGGACTGGTTCGCACAGATTCAGGATAATGTGAATGTGACTGTGTGTGATATCGGATCATGGCCTGTTATTTTAGTGGGCCACCCCTATAAAGTCGCCATGAGTGAACACTGTCACAAGTTAGTAATCATCCTGATATTACCTTAAATGTTGCTAGTACGTAAAAGAACAACAACCCGACTGAAGTGTGTGGCGGGGTATAAGGGGTTGCCGATAGGTGGCCGGCATGTGGTGTGATCAGCTGCCGGTAGGTGGCCGGTCTGTGGTGTGAGCAGCTGTCAGTAGGTGGCCGGTATGTTGTGTGAGCAGCTGCCGGTAGGTGGCCGGTATGTGGTGTGAGGAGCTGCCACTAGGTGGCCAGTCTGTGGTGTGAGCAGCTGCCGGTGGGTGGGAGTCTGTGGTGTGAGCAGCTGCCACTAGGTGGCCGGTCTGTGTTGTGAACAGCTGCCAGTAGGTAGCCCTTCTTTGGTGTGAGCAGCTGTTGGTAGGTGGCCGGTATGTGGCATGCGCAGCTGCCACTGGGTGACAGGTCTGTGTTGTGAGCAGCTGCCACTAGTTGACCTGTCTGTGGTGTGAGAAGCTACCACTAGGTGGCCAGGTCGTGTGGTACGGAGGTTGACAAATGTAATGATGAGAGGTGTAATCTGGACAGACTGTTAAATACGTCTTAGAGGCAATCAACTGCATTAAGGTGGGTGCCCTTTTACGGACAGTTCAGTTGCACAGCTAAAGATTCTGTGCTCAATAATGGAACTGTCGCAATAGAGAAGAGCTTGGAACACAAGACGGCTAAGCGCAGTGACCAGACCCACTGAGCAGCCCTCGGCCGCCTCCACATCCTACGTGCGGATCATGTCACTGCGCATTGATCATGTCACTGTGCATTGATCATGGAGCTCTGCTTTGATCATGGAACTGTGCATTGAGCATGTCACTGTGCATTGAGCATGTCACTGTGCATTGATCATGTCACTGCACATTGAGCATGGAATTGTGCATTGATCATGTCAGTGTGCATTGAGCCTGGAAATGTGCAGTGATCATGTCACTGTGCATTGATCATGTCAATGTGCATTGCTCATGGAAATGTGCATTGATCATGGAACTACAAATTGAACATGTTCTTGGACATTGATCACGTCACTGTGCATTGATCATATCACTGTTCGTTGATCATGTCACAGTGAATTAATCATGTCATGGTGCATCGATCATGTCACTGTGATTTGATTATGTTGATGTGTATTGATCATGCCAATGTGCATTGGTCATGTTACTGCACATTGATCATGTTGCTGCACATTGGTCATGTCACTGTGCATTGATCATGTCGCTGCACATTGATCATGTCACTGTGCATTGATCATGTCACTGTGCATTGATCATGTTGCTGCACATTGATCATGTCACTGTCCATTGAGCATGTCAATGTGCATTGATCATGTAGCTGTGCATTGATAATATCACTCTGCATTGCTCATGCCGTTGCACATTGATCATGTGACTGTGCAGTGATCATGTCACTGCACATTGATCATGTTAATGTGCAGTGATCATGTCACTTTGCATTGATTATGCCACTGCCCATTGATCATGTCACTGTGCATTGAGCATGTTGCTATTCATTGATCAATTCACTGCGCAATGATCATGTCACTGTGCATCGATCATGTCACTGTGTCTTGATCATGTCACTGTGCATTGATCATGTCACTTCGCATTGATCATGCCACTGCACATTGATCATGTCACTGTGCATTGAGCATGTTGCTATTCATTGAGCATGTCAGTGCAATGATCATGTCACTGTGCATTGGTCATGTCACTGTGTATTGATCATGTCACATCGCATTGATCATGTATCTCTGCATTGCTCATGCCCTGATGCATTGATCATGTCAATGTGCATTGGTCATGTCACTGCACAATGATCATGTCATTGTGCATCGATCATGTCACCGTGTATTGATCATATCACAGCGCATTGCTCATGTAGCTCTGCATTGGCCATGATGCATTGATCATGTCAATGTGCATTGGTCATGTCACTGTGCATTGATCATGTTGCTGCACATTGATCATGTCACTGCGCAGTTATCATGTCGCTGCACATTGATCATATCACTCCCAGGCTTGATATTGGCTTCCTTTATCCTGGCAGTGCGACACACCCCAACTACACTCGCCTAACCACTGATCGCTCAAAGCCCGGTGGACAATGTCGATAATCGGGATTAGATCTGAAGAGATCACAAGCAGGATATACCATCTTCACAGGGCTTGGGAAAGGGAAATGTACGCAATAAGCCCCAGATTGCCATGACCGGGTCAGTTAAAATCCTTGGCATTTTGATACAAACCGTGCCCCATTGTTGCTATTAATGACATCACATATGTTGAACTATATCAATCAATCATTCCGCTGGATCATGGACAACACAGCGATACCCGTGTGTCCTCTGCCCCTTACTTCACCTCTGCCCCCTCCCGCCTCTTTGCCTCCTCCAGTGCCTCCATCCCCTCTTCCCCCTCCCGCCCCTCTTCCCCTCTGTCCCTCTTGTCTCTCTCTCCCTCTTCCTCCTCCCGCCTCTGTGCCACTTCCTTCCCTCTCCCGCCCCTTTACTCCCTCCCACCTCTCCACCTCCTCCAATGCTTCCATCCTCTGCAACTTCATACATCTCAAAACACACTGCCCTTCGCCACTTTCTGCCCACTTTCTGCCCGCTTTCTGCCCCCTTTCTGCCCATATGCGCCTCCTACCACTCCTACCCCTCCCACCCCTCCACGCCCTTCCTCCCCCTTCCCCCTCCGCGCCCTTCCTTTCAACAACCCACCCTTCGCTCCTTTCTGCAGCCCCTCACCCATGACCCCTTGACCCCCGGACAGTGCATTATCACCCGGCGGGCGGCTGCGCCGGCCTGTCCCGCCGGTCTGTCCTGATTGATCCGCCTTCTCCAGGAGCAACCTCAGTCTACTAACCTCCCACCTGAGACTCTGTGGGGCCAGAGAACTAAGTGGGCCACCCTGTTGTGTGAGCTGGTTTGATACATCCCCTCTGTGTGAGAAGCTTTGATACAGCCCCTGTGTGTGAGATGGTTTGATATAGCCCGTGTTGAATGTGTCGGTTTAATACATCCCTTGTTGTCTGAGATGGTTTGATACAGCCCCGGTTGAATGTGACGGTTTGATACATCCCCTGTTGTGTGAGATGGTTTGATACATCCCCTGTTGAATGTTCCGGTTTGATACATCCCCTGTTGTGTGAGATGGTTTGATACATCCCCTGTTGAATGTGATGATTTGGTACATCCCCTGTTGAATGGGACGGTTTGATGCAGGCCCTGTTGAACGTGACGGTTTGGTACATCCGCTGTTGAATGTGATGGTTTGATAATCCCCTGTTGTGTGTGAGGGTTTGATACAGCCCATGTTGTGTGTGAGGGTTTGATACAGCCCCTCTGAGGTGGTTTGATACATCCCATGTTGAATGTTCCGGTTTGATACATCCCCTGTTGTGTGAGATGGTTTGATACATCCCCTGTTGAATGTGATGAGTTGGTACATCCCCTGTTGAATGGGACGGTTTGATGCAGGCCCTGTTGAACGTGACGGTTTGGTACATCCGCTGTTGAATGTGATGGTTTGATAATCCCCTGTTGTGTGTGAGGGTTTGATACAGCCCATGTTGTGTGTGAGGGTTTGATACAGCCCCTGTTGTGTGTGAGGGTTTGATAGAACCCCTGTTGAATGTGACTGTTTGACACAGCCCCTGTTGTGAGTGACGGTTTGATTACAGCCCCTGTTGTGTGAGTCGGTTTGATACATCCCCTTTTGAATGTGACGGTTTGGTAGAGACCCTGTTGTGTGTGACGGTTTGTTACAGCCCATGTTGTGGGTGATGGTTTGATTACAGCCCCTGTTGTGTGAGACGGTTTGATACATCCCCTTTGGATGTGACGGTTTGCTACAGCCCCTTTTGTCTGTGACAGTTTGATAGATCCCTAATGAATGTGACGATTTGATACATCCCTATTGAATGTGACGGTTGGATACATCCCCTTTTGAATGTGATGATTCGATACAGCACTATTGCATGTGACAGTTTGATACAACCCTATTGAATGTTTGATACAACCCCTTTGGATGTGATGATTTGATACATCCCTATTGAATGTGATGGTTTGATACATCCCAATTGAAAGTGATGGTTTGATAAATCCCAATTGAATGTGACGGTTTGATGCAGGGCCTGTTGAAAGATGATGGTTTGATACAGCCCCTGTGTTGTGTGATGGTTTGATACGGCCCCTTTTGAATGTGATGATTTGATACATCCCTATTGAATGTGATGGTATGATACAGCCATATTGAATGTGACGGTTTGATACAGCACTATTGAAGGGGACCGTTTGATACTGCCCCTTTTGAATGTGATGATTTGATACATCCTATTGAATGTGTTGGTTTGATACAACCCTATTGAATGTGATGGTTTAATACAGCCCGTTTTGAATCTGATGAGTGCTTGGTTGTTTTATTTGGGGGGAAGGTGTTTAGTGATCGTTTGTTTATTCTGTTCATAATGGTTAAGCGCATGCACTTCTTTTCGCAGCTGTGCAGTAGTGGTCATAATCCATACAAATTGATTGCCTTTATCAATAATTTGTGATAAAGTTCACATGACCCCGTTGTGTGTGACAAACATTATGTTTTACAACAAAAATGTTGAAACAATAAAGAATTAATCATTAACAATGTAATGTTAATAATAATTAACAAAATGTGGTGCTTATTTCTGAGAACGACCCAGTAATGTTCTGCATCGGACAGCATGCCTTCAGTCTGACCTGGTAAATAAATCACCAAGTAAGGTGACCCTATCACATGGTGCTTTTTGCTCTACACCAGGTGTCCTGCACTACACACCTCTAAACCTGTATAGACCATCCCTGCCCACATGACCGAATGCTGTCTGTGTGGGTGTAGATACCGTGCCTCACAGCCAGTGCGTCACACCAGTCCATCTCCATCTTAGAAACTCTAAACACGACAAACGCTGTACTCTTCATTCAAAACAATTCCATATGAACCTGACAGCGAATAACGATAGCGCAGTCAGTTTCTTCACAGCAGACAACATGAATTCACAGATAAGGATGTTCTAGAACCGCAGAAGATGACAAGAATTCACAGATACTGCCATTCTAGAACCACAGCAGACCACATAAATTCACATATACGGCTGTTCTAGAACTGAAGAAGACGACAAGAATTCACAGATACTGACATTCTAGAACCACAGCAGATGACATGAATTCACAGATAATCCTATTCTAGAACCACATCAGACGACATGAATTCATAGATACTGCCATTCTAGAACAACCAAACACGACATGATTTCACAGATTCCACTGTTCTAGAACCACCACAGACAACATGAATTCACAGATACTACCATTCTAAAACAACCAAAGATGACATGAATTCACAGAGTTTGTTGTTCTAGAACCAATATAGATGACATTAATTCACAACTACCGCCATTACAGAAAACCACACACAACATGAATTCACAGATACCACCATTCTAGAACCACCACAGACAACATGAATTCACAGATCCTGCCATTCTAGAACCACCTCAGATGATATGAATTCCCAGATACTGCTGTTCTAGAACCACCACAAACAAAATGAATTCACAAATACTGCCATTCTAGAAAGACCTCAGACGACATGAATTCACAGATACCTCAGTTCTAGAACTACCTCAGACTACATGAATTCACAGATACTGCCATTCTAGAACCACCTCAGACGACATGAATTCACATATACCGCTCTTCTAGAACCACCTCAGACAACCTGAATTCACAGATACCGCTGTTCTAGAACCACCTCAGACACTCAGACGTAGCTTTAATTGAACAGCTCCCACAGCTTAGTCATGTCACCAAGGCTATCAAATGTGGGTGAAGAAGGTCAGTGCCCACGTGAGCGCCAGGTGACATTTAGGGCAACCACGTGACTTCAGACTGTGGAGTCGATCCATTCCAGCCAGCTGGTGGAGATCAGTGTGCAGGATTATGGCGCAGGTAGGTTGTACCAGGCTGGTTATCGCTTATGGGCCTGTCACCCTATGATGTATGGCATAAGCGTATGCCGGCGTATCAGTTTTTGTCGCATACACCATCATACGCCGTCATACGCTATGCATACGCTACACATACGCTAAGCATACGTCGTGTACGCCCGACGTATCACGTCATACGCCATTGCACGTCCGTCCGTCCGAAAATGTTTGTGCATGCTCAACTTTTTCAGCGTATTTTCAGCGTATGGCGGAGTATGGCTCAGACGCTGCTCATACGCTATGCATACGCTCTGCATACGCCGGTATACGCTACGCATAGGTTAGGGATATGCTGGTATACGTTAGGCATACGCTGAAATCGCGCCTTCAGCGTATCTTTAGCATATGTAGCATACTCATGGCCTACGTGTAACGTATTTGAGCATACTCCAAGCGTACATAAAGCGTATACAAAGCATATACAAAGCATATGCCCGACTAACAAACATCAATCTGAGCCGGTTTAATGGACATGTTTGGACCGTCCTATATGTTTGCACCATTTCTTCATATATCATATAGAGACTGCTTCCTAACAGCTAGTTGCTTTTGATAGTGGTTGGATCACATGTTAGGACCGTCCTACTCTTCCCATCTGATATGTTGTTTGTATGTATGTACATGTGGACACTTGCTATCCAGACCGCACTCTGTCCACACTTCTCTCTATCACTTCTCCGCCGGCCATGCTCCTCCTCGATATGTCTGAAAAGAGTTCCAGGAGGGGGAGCCCGCTGGCATTTCACTTTCTATTCTTACTCTGTCCGTGTCTATGGCTCACTGGATGGTAACCATAGAGCAAATAGACATGGTCCTTTGACTCAACTCTCCTCATTTCTCTTTCCTAGATTCTGCCCATTTCGATTTCTCCCAGACACTTCTTCCCCTGACCAGGGTAGTCGTGTTCTTGGGTGGGGCCCTTCACCTTTACGATTTCTCTGTCTTGTTCTTGTTGCTGGAACGACCACTGCTCCCACCTTTGCCCGCCTTCCTCAAACCCCTGCTGGTGGCTGGATTCAAGTGCTACACTACACTACACTACACCAAGAGCTCAACTACACGCCGGACTGAAGAGATTTGCTGCAGGCCGAACGCCTCGCCGTCACTACATTGTGAAGATGTCCCCAGCTTCTAGAACACTCTCCCTACGAAGGTAAGTCTTCAACCACAGATTGGGCTGATTTATCAGAGCCTCTCTACCCAATGTTGCAGTTCTGCAAGTGGTAACTGTCGTAAGGTTTCAAACACCCCCAATTGTTGTTGTTGTTGTACATGTGGACACACTTGCTATCCGGACCGCACTCTGTCCACACCTCTCTCTATCTCCTCTCCGCTGCCCTTGGTCCTGCTTGGTATGTCTGAAAAGAGTTCCAGGAGAGGGAGCCTGCCGGCATTTCACTTTCTACTCTTACTCTGTCCGTGTCTATGGCTTGCTGTTTGGTCACCATAGAGCAAATAGACACAGTCCTTTGACTCAACTCTCCTCATTTCTCTTTCCTAGAAGCTGCTCTTTCGATTTTCTCCCAGGCATACTTCTTCCCCTGACCAGGGTAGTTGTGTTCTTGGGTGGGGCCCTTCACCTTTACGATTTCTCTGTCTTGTTCTCATTGCTGGAACCACCGCTGCACCCATCTTTAACCGCCCTTCCTCAAATCCCTTGCTGCTGACTGGATACAATTGCTCAACTAGACCTAGTGCTCAACTACCGCCGGACCAAAGAGATTTGCTTCCGCCCCAATGCCTCACCGTTACAACATTGTAAAGATGTCCCCAGCTTCTACAACACTCCCTACTGAAGTTGAATCTTCAACCAAAGATTGGGCCGATTTATCGGAGCCTCTATTAATGTTGCAGTTCTGCAACCGGTAACCAACTGTGTTAATAAGATATTGTGTGTGGTGCTGTGTTACAATATTCCCACTGTCATTACCCCCGCCATGTTATTTTGTAAATGGTTTATTTGTTTGATCGTTTAATTGTCAGTGCCGAAATAGTAAGTAGTCTTTGACTCATCAGAATGTAGATGAATTACATGTGCCATGCTTACTCAAATCTCTAACAAACCGTTGTTGTTATGCGGCTTGAGTTGCCATATAATTCTGTCACAACAATACATAGTGTAATATGTTGGCACCTTGTAACCAAGTGGCACAACTAAGTGTGGTCGAGCCTCTGGCAGTGGGGAGCCTGTCAGTAATGCCAAATAAACAAACCAACTTGGTGATGGTCCCAGCCCATCCTTAAAATTGCACGCCCCATAATTGTTATTTGTTTAACTGTTAAGAATGCAGCGGGCTAGTAGAAATTCAGGTTTTATATCATTTTTTAAGTCATTGCTTTTACTCGACCAGGGTTCAAATGCAGGAGTTTGAATCCCACAACCTACGAGAATGGAAGGTAGATGCTCAAATCATTTGGCCATTGTGCCTAGTTACATACAATGTCTACATACAAATTAAAATAAAAACCGCCCACCCGACTCTGATTTTTATTTCAAACGGACAATCATCAATCAGCAGTCAATTCTTTTGTTTGTTTTCCTAAGTTGGAATGCCGTGCTGTGTGTGACTGACATGTTCACCTGGTGGATCGATGAAAGTCATGCAAGCCTTGCAGGGTAAGACATACAGCCTTTTCAGTATTCTGTATGCATTCTCTTTAAATATCTAACGAATATGAGCTGAACATTGAAAGCTGCCTCAAACTAAAGACACACATGGTATTAGGCCAAATAAAAAAAAGAATTGGTGATTGTTCTTTTGAAATAAAAATCTGGGTCAGGCAGGCGATTTTTATTTCATTTTTTATTTTTGACAGAAACGTAATAAACCAATATGTAACCAGACATGATGGCCGAATGAGTTGAGTGTCTGCCTCCCATTCTGGTAAGTCATGGGATTCAAACTACTGGGTTAGAACCCTGGCCGAGTCATACCAATCTCCTAAAGATTGATACAAAAATTGAATTGCTGCTAGTCTGACACATTTTTAGCAGTCAACAAAAATATCTAAATTCAGGGGTGGGCGATTTTTCAGGCACGGGCTTGAACGATGACCAAGATTGGATTGATTATAGTTAAGCAAACAAGGTTATGTCTTACAAGAAAAACGTACAAAACTAGTTGAAAACAAGTTTTGCTAAATATGTAAATTTTCACATTTTCACTTTAGCACAACATCATGAGTCTACTCTTGATATCTTTCATGGAATAGTGCTATAATACGAGTGTTAACACACAGAGGCTACAATAATTATTTGACTTGTTATCAATATTGTACCGTGGAAACCAAATATGTGGTGGCCAATTTTTAGAGAATAAGCCATGATGTGTATTTGATTGCAGGCAAAGTGCTGACCAAGGAGACTGTGCACATGCCCATAGTGAACCTCAATGTGGAGTCTGGCGGCTGCATGTGGACAGAGAGTACGAACGAGGACTGCCCGTACACACTGGTCCTGCACCTCTTCTTCAAACAGGAGGAGCCCACCAAGGAGAACATCGATACACGCCCGGTGCGTGCAAGGGTGCGCGGGTCGAGTCGGTACAGCGCGTGCCTCGCATGCGGATACTCGGCAGTTTGGTTCCCGGTCGAGTCAAACCAATGACTTAGAAAATTGATACTCGTCGCTTTCTAACCTGGCGCTCGGCCTTAAAGTTGCATGGTCCGATGAAATATCTATTTTTCAAAACCAAAACACTTATCTACATTTGATTATATATACCCAGCTTAGATATTAGTGTATTAACTAGTGATTTGGGACAGCATACACAGAATAACTACCTCACTCCTGGGGACACCTTCTTTGAGAAAGCCATCAGACAGGGAACCCATTAACCAATTAGTCAATCTCGTGACCTGACTAGTATTGCCCTCATTAGCAGTAGCTTATATGGCTTTAGTCAGGTTACAGGACACATAGTGGAAGTTTGATGGTGTAAGATGACTCTTACCAGCTGGATGAACCTGACTTAGCCAGTAGAAAATAGTAGGAGACCAGACTACCTAGAAACTACCTAGAAATTAGTAGGTTAGCTCACATCACGTGGCCATCGCGAGATGAGCATCTGCGTCATAGTCGCAGGACATTTGGCAAGATTGTCGAAAGTATTTTGGGATCTTTCGGCTTAAATTGCCCCAAATTTAACCATTTTTCTTCAAAGTTACTTGATACTAGTGACTATTAGGTTCTAATGGTCAACCTGAACTCTGTATCTCAAAATTAAACGCCATCGGACAATGCAACTTAAATAGCCTTCTGCAGTAACACACCTATGTAGTGAAACCCAGCTGAGTCATTTGTTTGACTCAGCTGGGTTTCAAACTCCCAAACTTCCACACAGGAAGCCTGCGCTCTATCAATTCGTCCACCACATCCAGTTTTAACATTAGAAGAATACCCCTCGGGTACGCGACACAATTATGGCTGAATTCTGTTCTGGACCTCTCACCGTTCCATCTGTTGGTGCTTATTCATGCCACCTATGTACATATGCTACATATTTCTACAGGCTACACAAATGTAAGTACTACCTATATACACCCTGGATTTATATACACCCTATACATATACGCACTCAACATATACATATAGGGTATGCAGGTATTGCAGGTATAGCAATACCTCAGGGAGTTTGATGCGCCTGCCTTGCAGAGTTGTAAACAACTGCCTTGTGGTACAGGTTCTTGACAGAACCGAAGGCTAAGGGAGCAAGCCCTAAACAGAAAACCATGTCACTGTGGCAGCATTAAGGGCGGTTGATGTATGGAACCCCCAACATCTCCCGACCAGCCACTGCAGGGACAAATAGTTTTGCACCTGTCTTGACATGTTCTTGCCGGTGTGAAACCTCTATTTGCTCCCCGAGAGAGTGCCGCTGGTAACTTGCAAAAGCCAGCACCACTTCAACACTTTTGCAGGCAGCTTTCATGAAATGTTTCAAGAGAAACCTGAAGCTGAGAGACATTAAGACCGACTCATGGACGCAACTCTCACAGCAGAGAGCTAAATGGAGAGCGGCAGTCAAGTAATGAAAGCAGTCGTTGTCGCATCGCGACTGACAGCACGATGATGATGATGACATATACACACACCCTGAATGTACATAACCTTCATATATCAGTGGTCCCAGTGATAACAAAAACCACTCCCTGAAAAACTATGGGGGGGGGGTGTCTGGCGGAATCCCCCCCTGAACATTTTTTAAAAGCTATGATTAAAGTGGTTAAATCTGGCACCTACTTGGACTTATTTTGGACTTGAAATTCCACCTGTTTCAAGACTTCAAGACTAACAAATAATTAAAAGTCAACATTTTTTTCATGGACATGATTTTTTCCCTACTGAGTTGGAAACTGAGTTTTTCCTGAAATCAGTGAGTTCGCTGAGAAATGGGATCCCTGATATATGCACACTCTACATATACACGCTACATATTTACTATTGTTGCTGTGGAGCTTTGGTAACAGCCATCGCAGGCCTCGCCTGCGGGGATCAGGGTTTTGTTTCTTGGTCGAGTCAAATTGATATGTGTTGCTTCCTAGCCAGGCGCTGGTCTGGTCAGCGCAGTATCAGGATAATGTGAGTGAATGGGATATCCGGTCATGGTGTCAGCGGCCTGATTTCCCAATAGGGCAGCACTATCAATTTGCCATGAGAGTGCACACTGTCACAAGTCGATACCCGTCCTGATATGACCTTAGATGTTGCCAGGATGTAAAACTCCAACAAGCAACCAAGGACTTTGTTCCGCATCCGACTGAGGACGGCTATGAACCTTTCTCTGAGCTCATTGAAAAGGCAAACACATGGCTGAAGGACCAGACGAATGTCAGGGTCACCAACCTGCAGAGCCTCATGATCCACAGTAGCGGCGGTCAGTTCACCACACCCTCATTGCAGATGCGCCCCCTACTTAAATACCACAGTCCGCCATGCCTCATTGCACACATGCCCCCTACTTAAATACCACTGTCTTCCACACCTCATTGCACACATACCCCCTACTTAAATAGCACAGTTCACCATGCCTCATTGCATATGTGCCCCCTACATACCACAGTCTGATATGCCTCATTGCACATGTGCAGCCCCTACTTAAATACAGCAGTCCACCACACCTCATTGCATACATAGCCCCTTCTTAAATACCACATTCCACCACACCTCACTGCACATGTGCCCCCCTACTTAAGTACCACAGTCCACTACATACCACAGTCCAATCTGCCTCATTGCTCATGTGCCCTCCCCCCTACTTAAATACGGCAGTCCACCACACCTCATTGCACACATACCCCCTACTTAAATAGCACAGTTCACCATGCCTCATTGCATATGTGCCCCCTACATACCACCGTCTGATATGCCTCATTGCTCATGTGCCCCCCCCCTACTTAAATACGGCAGTCCACCACACCTCATTGCACACATACCCCCTACTTAAATACCACAGTTCACCATGCCTCATTGCACATGTGACCCTACTTAAATACCACAGTCCGCCATGCTGCATTGCACACATGCCCCCTACTTAAGTACCACAGTCCACCACACCTCATTGCACACATACCCCCTACACAGTTCACTACATACCACAGTCCGATATGCCGCATTGCACATGTGCCCCCCCCCTACGTAAATACCGCAGTCCACTACATCTCATTGCACACATACACCCTTCTTAAATACCACAGTCCACCACACCTCATCGCACATTTGCCCCCCTACTTATATTCCACTGTCCGCTACATCTAATTGCACATGTGCCCCCCCCCTTAAATACCACAGTGCATCATGCTTCATTGCACACTTGTCCCCATACTTAAATACCACAGTCCACAATGCCTCATTGCACACATGCCCATTACACACCACAGTCCGCCACGCCTCATTGCACACGTACCCCCTACTTAAATACCACAGTCCACAATGCCTCATTGCACACATGCCCCTTACACACCACAGTCCGCCACGCCTCATTGCACACATGCCCCCTACTTAAGTACCACAGTCCACTACATACCACAGTCCGATATGCCGCATTGCACATGTGCCCCCCCCCTACGTAAATACCGCAGTCCACTACATCTCATTGCACACATACACCCTTCTTAAATACCACAGTCCACCACACCTCATCGCACATGTACCCCCCTACTTAAGTACCACATCTAATTGCACACGTGCCCCCCCCCCTTACTTAAATACCACAGTGCATCATGCTTCATTGCACACTTGTCCCCCTACTTAAATACCACAGTCCACAATGCCTCATTGCACACATGCCCCTTACACACCACAGTCCGCCACGCCTCATTGCCCACATGCCCCCCTACTTAAATAACACATTCCGCCATGCCTCACTGTGCATGTGTCCCCTACTTAAATACCAAAGTCTGCCATGCCTCATTCCATACGTTCCCCTACTTAAAATCCCAGTCGTTCATGCCTCATTGCTCACGAGCCCCCTACTTAAATACCAGAGTCCACCATGCCTCATTGCACACATGCCCCCCTACCCAAATACCACTGTCCGCCACACCTCATCTGCTCATTGCACACATGCCCCCCTACTTAAATACCACGGTCCACCATGCCTCATTGCCCATGTGCCCCTGACTTAAATACCACGGTCCGCCATGCCTCATTGCCGATGTGCCCCCCTACTTAAATACCACAGTCCACCATGCCTCATTGCCCATGTGCCCCCTACTTAAATACCACAGTCCACCCTGCCTCATTGCACATGTGCCCCCTACTTAAATACCACAGTCCACCATGCCTCATTGCCCATGTGCCCCCGACTTAAATACCACAGTACACCATGCCTCATTGCCCATGTGCCCCCCGTACTTAAATACCACGGTCCACCATGCCTCATTGCCCATGTGCCCCCCTACTTAAATATCATGGTCCGCCATGCCTCATTGCCCATGTGCCCCCCTACTTACATACCACAGTCCACCATGCCTCATTGCCCATGTGCCCCCGACTTAAATACCACAGTCCACCCTGCCTCATTGCACATATGCCCCCTACTTAAATACCACAGTCTGCCACACCTCATTGCACACATGCCCCTCTACTTAATTACCACAGCCCGCCATGCTTCATTGAATGTGTGCCCCCTACTTACATACCACAGTCTGCCATGCACACATACCCCCTTACTGAAATATAACTTTCCACCACGCCTGCATTGCACATGTGCCCCCTACTTAAATACCACAGTCTTCCACGCCTCATTGCACATGTGTGTCCCCCTACTTAAATACCACAGTCTGCCACGCCTCATTGCACATGTGTGTCCCCCTACTTAAATACCATTACATTTTGCTTTGTTTGTTCTAATAGCCTGCAAAATATGTTCAACCTCACATGGGGGCATCCAATTAGCCAATTGCGTCTAATTAGAATTGGGTACGTTGCCAATGGGGACAGTCTGAGGGAGTGGAGTGCATGCTTCTTTCTATATTTACAGTAGATAATAGTACTGGTACCTGGGAGGTACTTCAAACTATGCATGACTTGTACAATTTCTACTGCTTGCACATTGATTTATATTTTTACTCTATCAGTTGATTTATACTATTAAAGTTGCATATTCCAATGGCTTTGAGTTTCTGTCATTTTCTGAGATACATATATTAGGTTGATCATTATAATCGACCCTACGTTAGTTTGAGATAACTTGGATTTTAAATGGCTAACTTTTAAGATAGGTGAAATGTAAACATGCTAAATTAATGTTAACACACATACCAAATCTTGGACACCATAGCCTTCCGCAGAAACAGATTCTGTTAAATTGCCTCAGTAGTCCCTTCTATGTGGCAACAAATGTTTAATAAGTGTACCAGTAAGATAATTTTTTTGGTTTTGAAAAGTTGATGTTTTCATCGGACTATGCAGCATTTTTTAATATATATTTTGTTATTGAAGATTAAAACTCCCTATCATGGATAATTCTTAATAGTCTTGTTTTCACCATTAGACAGTTAGTTGGTTGATCGAAAGCCCGAGCCTACACTTATGCCAACATGTTTACCCTCCCACACGACATAGATATGGCATGAGAACAACTGGCCTTTGATGACGCTGTACCTTTTACACAGCTTTAACAAAAACAACCCAATAAAATTTAATAACGGTCAACACTGAATTATAATACATAGCTAAACAAACAAATTTAAAACGTCAATTAATGCAGCCTGATAATCAGGTTCAGTTATTACTCAAGTGCTAAATGGTGGTGCAGTAGACTTGCCAGTTGGTGAGATGGTGGGTTTGGCGCTGACCGCTGACGAACTGGCTGGTTCCCACAGGTCCTCTCTCGGAGATGGGTAGTGCGTGCTTCTACACCCTTTCATCCTGTACGAACGACAGCCTGGTGGAGCTGTTCAGCATCCTGCGCCTGGAGTTCAGCCAGCCAACGGGCGAGGTGCTCACCGAGCTGTCCATCATCTACCCATTCACCTTCGAGTCATTCATGCCAGAACTGGTACCCACCAAATCCACCCGCAAGAAGGAACATATGCAAAAGATGAAGGAGACTTTCCAACGTGTCAACAACTTCCTATGGGCGTCAGGTTCATCATTATGCCACTGTTACTTGTTCTCCCCGTCCTCATATGACGTTAGATGTTGCTAGGAAATAAAACTCCAACAACCAAGCCTTGTTCACTGGTTTAGAAGCATGTTGATGGGTTAATAATTTGGTATAAGCAATTATGTAAGTATGAATAATATAAAGTATGCCATTGCTTCTTTTTATGCATCTGCGTCTTGGTAGATTGTGTGATTCGAACCCACAGTTTTGAACCGTAGTCGAGTCAAACCAATGACTTAAAAATTGATACTTGTGGCTTCCTAGCCAGGTGCTCGGCATTGCTAGGACACGACAAGGACTGGTTTGCTCAGTGTCAGGATAATGTGACTGACTGGGATATCAGGTCAGGTTACTGGCAGTCTGGTCTCCCAGTGGGGCAGCACAATAATGTCGCCATGAATGTGCACTATTATGAGTTGGTACTCGTCCTGATATGACGTTAGAAGTTGCCAGGAAATAAAATTCCAACAACCAACCAATCCTATTTGTCTATGGAATCCCAGCTTTAGTCGGGGACGCTAAAGAGCTACATGTGGATACTGTCCAGATAAGGCACCGTATGCCATGTGACGACACCAGAGAGCATTCCTATCAGTTCTGCCATTGGACATTGTGTTGCTTTCACTTTACAATGGTGTTCGACTGGGTTTGTACGGGTCCTTGAAAACCTGATTCCAGCCCTGGAACGTCTTGGAATTTGTCTGCAGATCCTTGAAAGTCCTTGAAAATTATAAATGATGACAACATTTTGTAAGCCTTTTTTCACCGATGTGCCCAAACTTCAATCAGTGATGTTTTGTAGGCCTATTCAAGTGATTTTTGTGGGCTTGTTATCCTGCCTCTTGATTTTTATATTA